>CP053461.1:191831926-192251688 GCA_022644695.1 Cenchrus purpureus | reverse complement strand
AGAGTCCTCCCATGTGTATTAGTCCATAGTAGCATATGCCATAGAGGCTATCTTTCGTACCTCACTTCTATTCACGGACGGTACCATAGAGTACTTGGTTCCAATACCTATCCGGAATAGAAGAGCCTTAAAGCATTCCTCCGTACCCAAGCTACTATGCAGTAATGGCCACACAAGACTTCCCTAATTACTCAGCCAAGACCCGAGCCATTTAGTCCTTGTAGTTTGCACTTTGTTGTCACTGGGTGGTTCTCCATGTTCAATTAATCATATGATCTTGTATTAACCAGAGATACATCATAAAAGTAAAGCATGTTCATCATTGTTGTTCATTAGAACCACCATAACCCAAGTAGAGCAACTAAGCATAGCTACCCAACATAAGGTAAACCGGGTTGACAAGGAATGATCATAAAGACTAGGATAATCCTTAATAGGACCCATCAAATTAAATGCAAGCATATGCAATGTGATTAAACACGGTTATTAGGACAAAGAACAAGGACACACTTGCCTTTAACCATAGTAATGATGTTGCTCAGAATTCTTCAACTTCTTGCTCTTCAAAGCTCTCGAACCACGTTCCTTCTACTCGCATCAATCATCGGGCACAAGCATACAAAGCAAACAAACAAGCAACTAAGAACAATGCACCAATCAAAGAAAAGCTTTAAAAAGAAGCAGCACTAAAGGATAGGCTTGATGCTAAGGATCACTTTGAAGCACACGACCGTCTTTGAGAAAGGAAAAGGCTTGGTTAGCTTTATGAAGGACACTAGGTCTGAGCATGAACTAGGATCAAAAGATCTGGAGCTTGAAGAAGATTAGCTCTACATGAGACACAGACGAGCTTGATAAAGAGCGACTAAACGATTTGCATATGTGAGAGATCAAACTATGAGCTAGGTTTATTTTAATTAGTAAAAGATATGTAAAGGATATTTCATAAAGAAAATACCTAAATTGGAATTAATACAACATTATATTTTATTTGCAAAAGGCAGGTAAAGAACTAAGTCAAATTTTATTTATAAAGATTCATATATAAATTATACCAATTAAACATTTAATTTAGAAAAGGTAAACTATATGAATCCTCTAATAAACTTTATGATTCGAGTAAACTAATAAAGTTATAATTAAAAACTCATTCATGTTGATATTAAACAAATTAACATTTGTTTATAAAAGCGTGTAAAAGCCTAATCAACTTTTAATTAGAAAAGTTAATTTAAATATTAAACAAATTAATATTTGGTTTAAGAAAAACCGAGATATAGATCTAATTAGATTTTATTTACAAAAGCATATAAAATAAATATTAATCAAATTAATATTAATTATGAAAAGCGTATAGCTCTATATTGCTTTTATTTGTAAAGGTGCATAACTAGCTTTAATCAAAATTAATATCAAATTAATTTTCAGAAAACATAACATGAAGGAAAATACACCACTAACGTGTTCTTTGCATCATTATGAAACTAACGCAACTTGAGCGGATGAAAAGCAGCTAAAACATAGAAGATATGGCTTGATAAAGATCTAGGGCTTGTTGGCAATGATTTCAGAACTTCAGGGCTTTACTGCGCAAACCAGGGCATATACATAATTTCGTATATAAACCCGAGGGCCTTCGCAAAGTCTTCAGGATGGACTGGATCTGGATAAACTTAAAGGTCTAGGGGTCTTATAGAAAAACTGCAAGACAAGATTGATTTAAAGGTTACCAGATTTCCAGGGGGTTACTCTGCAAAAACGGAGCTTCTTCCTCCTCTGGACTGAAACGCAGCACGGGCAGCTCGACGGCTCTGGCCATCGGGGTCGCCGGCGCCGGGCTGAGGGGCTCAGGCGAGCGGAGGAACGGGAAGAGGGAGGAAGGGGACTCGTGGACGGGTTCACCTGTGGCAGGAGCTGCGGAAGCAGCCAGAGAATCGGCCGGCGGCGGGCGTCCATGGCGGCCGGTAGCTCGGTGCCGTCCTCCGGTGGCGCAGCAGGATGGAATCCGGCGGACGCGTAGCTTGTCGGCGGCGGAGCTTCCGGCGATGACGCCCTGCTCCGGGAAGACCAACGGCGACGAATCGGCGGACGGCGGCGCGCAGCCTGGCGACGGCGCTTGGCGGCACACAGGCAGGCGACGAGCGGCCGGAACGAGATGGATGCAGGGCTCGCGGCTTTATAGGGCGTGGACCAGGGGGGCCGTGGCGTGCACGGCACGCGCACGTCGAGGACGGCGACGGCGGACACTCCGGACCGGTGGAGTCCTGGCCGGCCGGGATGGACTGTGTGTCCGGCACGGATGGGCTTTGGCCGGGCCGCGGTAGGGCCGGAGAGGCCAGGAGCGGGTCGGCTGGGCCGAGGCGAAGAAAACAACGGCGAGAAAAGTCCGACGGGTGCGAGTGAAATGAAAAGATGACAGAAAAATCTAGAAATTGTTTAGAGGCACGAAAATACTCGGAAAATTCAAAAATTTCAGGAAAATTTCCAGAGATAGATTAAGGCATGAACAACCCAAATAAAATATTTGGAGCTCATGAAAAAGATTTTAAAGCCTTCTAATAAATAGAAAATGCTCGGAAAAATGAGAATAAACTCGAGAAAAATCCGGAAAATTCTCGGAAGGGTTTGGTCAGCATCTAAACGCATTTTAAATATGTTTTGCACTCATGAAACACCAGATGCATCAGCTTGAATGCAACATTCACACAATCATTTTATTTAATTTAGAAAACAAACACAAGATTTTTCCTATACTATATTTCACAGCAAAGAAAATAAATGTTGGAAAATTTTAAAATTGAGAGAAATCATTGTTTTAATTATTATTCCTATTCACATCCTGAAATTGGAAATTTCATGGTGTGACAAATTCTTCTTTGGAATTTGTTAAACCTACAGTCCTATGGGAGAGCCCTTTGATATTCTTCTCTCCTTCAAGGTGCAACTAAACTGGACTTCTTCATGGATATCATTATCATAATGGCCTGGAGCATATGGATGGCTCAAAATGATTTTATCTTCAGAGGAATACAACCGAGAATTCAAGCTGCAAAGGGAAGATTTAAATCAGAGTTTGCTCTAGTTACACTCAGAGCAAAGCAGAGTTCTAAGTAAGCAATGTCCATATGGTTACAATCAGCCATGTAATTTATTTGATCTTTTTTCAATTTTTTTTTGTTTCATGATGTAATTTACAAACATTTGTAAAGTTTTCCAATTTTAATATATATAACTAGTAGGGGTCAAGCCCTCACATTTCATAAAAACGGTGTGCGTCATCGCGATGCCTCTCCTCGTCGGAGAGGCCGAGGCCATGCTGCACCTTGTCGATCACCGCGCGGCTGCCGGTGTGGATGCAGAAGTGCTCGAATGAATGTCATGTGGAAGGCTAGGCGGTACAGCCTCACCTTGGCGTGCCCGCTCAGGAGCTTTCTCTTGAGGAAGAAGGATAGCGCGACGAGGAGCTGCTCCAATGCTGGCAGGACAAAGGGCCCGAAGGCGGCGATGTTGCTCTTGAGCACGTGGCCGGCGGTGGTGGCGAGGTCCTTGGAGAGCTGGATCCCCGTGATGCCCTTGTTGTCACACTGTTTTCAAAGAAAACCAATTGCAAACCTATATGCATGCAGGATCAAGTTTCATGCATATAGTGACATATAAGTGAATCTGAAATAGTATCACGTAAGAAAAGGGAGATTATCGAGTTTCGCAATCACGGAAGCGAAGGCACCAAACTCCACAAGCGGGTCAGGGGTTGCGTGCACCTAGAACTCACAACATCTTCATCATCTTCAAAGTAGCTTCCTCTTCGAGCAACATTGTTTATAGCAAGGGTGAGCACTTGTCGTACTCGACAAGTGTGGGAAAGGATGAATGCAAAGGCTTTATAGTGGACTGGGCTCTAAGCATTTAGCATTTTAGTTGGTCAATTTTATTAAACAACTATTTACTAGCAAGTATAAGTATATACCATCCCACAATTAAGCATAAGGTAAGAGATATCGCCATAAGAATATGGCTAACATAACTCCATCTTCAAGTTCAATTAATCATGTGAGGTCCGGCCGCTCTTGACCGTGAGCACGGCTAATCGATTAGTTTTACACTCTGCAGAGGTTGTACACTTTCACCACAAGCGTAAAGCTCCAAAGAACTTTGAACCCAACCATGCGATGCTAGCTAGGCACCATACCACACTCGAGGGTGTGGTTGCATAGGGACGCTACAAGGCCTTTACAAGGTTCCCACAAGTTGTGACCCACAAGGTCCGGATCGATTAGCAAGGTATAAAGTCCCTAGCGGTCAATACCCCACCATAGAAAAATAACTCACCCAACCCCTGCTAGGCGAGTCCATACCCCGGATCTCGATCCTTGTCCTTATCGGTAAGATCACCCCAAGCTAAAGTTCCTAATTATTCAAGACCATTGCAGTTTAGTTCTTGTGGTTGTCTTGTTTTCTGGGTGGTTCTCCATGTTCCAATTAACATATCAAAGGTGGTCTTGCAATTAAAATTAACATAAAGGAACATAGAGCATAAAGAATAACCATGTTGATTATTACCAACCAGTTGAGCAAACTAAGCAACATCTACCATCAAGATTAATTAAAACCGGGTTCAAGATAATGGTCAATGAGGCTAGTCATCCTTAATAGGAACCCATCAAAATTAATGCATAGCAACGCAATGAGTGATTAAGTAGTTATTAGGACAAGGAACCACACACTTGCCTTTAACAGAATAGTTGTTGCTCGAATTCTTCAACTTCACACTCTTCCAAGCTCTCGAACCACGCTCTCTACTCGCATCAATCATCGGGCACAAGCGTACAAAGCAAACAAACAAGCATACTAAGAACAAAGCACCAATCAAAGAAAGCTTTAAAGAAGCGCACTAAAAACGAGCTCGATTAGATGGATCACTAAAGAACACAAAGTGTGCTTGGAAGGAAAAGGCTTGGTTAGCTTTAAAGAGATGGTTATGGAAGATTGAGCAAGGACCAGGAAAGATCACACGAGATAGAGCTTGGTAAAAGCGTCTAACAGACTATTTGCATATGTGAAACACAAAAGACTTTAGGTTTGTTTTAATTAGCAAAACATATGTATAGGGTAGAAAAGTACCCTAAGTTAACATTAAACAAATTAAACTTTATTTGCAAAACCAGAAGAAAGAACCTAGTCAAGTTTTATTCATAAGTGTTTATGTATAAATTATTCCAATTAAACATTTAACTTAGAAAAGACAAACTATATGAATAATCTAAACATAACTTTGTGAGTAGATCATGTTATTATTAAAACACATTACATTGGTATTAATCAAAATTAACATTTATTTATAAAGCCGGAGTAAAAGCCTAATCGACTTTTAATTATAAAAGTTAATTAATCATTAAGCAAATTAATATTTGACTTATGGAAAACCGGGTAAAAGATCTTAATTAGATTTTATTTACAAAAGCATGTGAGAGAAACATTAATCAAATTAAATTTGATTATGAAAAACGGTGTATAGCTCTATATAGATTTTATTTAGAAAAGACATGTTTAATAAGCATTAATCAAAATTGATATTAAATTAATTTTTTAGAAAACAAACATGACGAAAACACACCACTAACGTGTACTTGACATTATTATGGACCTAACGCAACTTGGACGGATTAAAGCAGCTAAAACAAGAAAGATATGATTGTTCAAAGGTTCAGGGACCTATTGGTAAAGATCAGGAACTTCCAGAGTCTCAACTACAAGATGCCGAGGGCATATACATAATTATGTATATAAACTCAAGGGGTTATGAGCAAAAGATCCAGGAGGGTTTATGTGTAACAGTGGGATCTATCCAGGGGTATTCTAGAAGTTTGCAAGACACAAAAGCAGATCCTGGAAATTCACCTTTTCTCGGGGTTTCGTGCAAAACGATCGTCTTCTTCCTCCTGGATTCGAACAGGCGAGGCAGGGGCTCCCGTGACCAGCGGATGGCGGCGGCGACACGGAGGCGGGCTCGGGTAAGAAGGGGAAAGAGAGCCGAAGGGATCTCGATGGAGGAGCTCACCGGCGGCGGGCGTGGAGGCGGCGGAATCCGAAGGCGGGCCGGCGGTTGTGCTCGGGCGACGGTCCCCATGGTGATGGCGGCGCTCCGGTGCATCCCGGGCGGCGGGCGGGGCTCTTTGGATCCGTCTCGTCACGGCTCCCCGGACATCGGGATGCTCGGTGGTTGGCGGGCCGGCGAAGCGGCAATGGCGGCGGTTGGCCCACTCCATGGCGGTGGCGAGCTTGCATGAGGCGATGCGGCGGCGGCTAGGGCACGTGGGCGGTGCGCGCGCTATATAGAAGCGGCGGGCGGCGCTCGTGGCGTGCACGGCACGCCTGAGAGGCGGCGGCATGGCGAAGCGTGGCGGCCTCGACCAGCGGTGGCGGATGGGCCTCAGGCCTGGCGGGCTGGAGGCGGGTCGGGCCTTGAGCTCGGCCCGTTAGGAAAGGATAGGGTTTTGTTTTTCTGAAATTAATTTTCAATGCGCAAACAATTCGGAAAAATCTAGTAATTGTTTTAAAGCACCAAAATACTGGAAAATTCCAAAATTCAGGAAAATTCGAGAGAGACACTTTGGGACACGAGCAATCCAAATAAAATATTTGGAGCTCATGAAAAGATTTTAGAGCCTTCTAATAAATAGAATAAGCTCGGGAAAATGAGAATAAATTCGAGAAAAATCCGGAAAATTCTCGGAAGTTTGGACAGCACCTAAACGCATTTTGAAACCTTTTGCACTCAAGAAGCATCAAGATGCATCGGCATGAATGCAACACACATAACCATTTATTTAAATTCAGAAAATCAAACAAGGATTTTCCTATACTATATTTCTGTAAAGAAAATAAATGTTGGAAAAGTTTTAAAATTATGAGAAAATTGTTATTTAATTATTCTCTCTATTCACATCCCGAAATTAGAAATTTCGGTGTGACACTGTCGACCTCCTCCTAGAACACACACAGTGGTGGCGCCTCTCGCCACCATCACGGTGCGCTCACGATGGGTGAGCTTGAACCGCACTTGAGAGGATCATGGCTCGGCGCCCATGCGGAAGAGGCAGTTGGGCAGCGGCATGGCGCGCTCAATGCCGGCGTAATCTGTGGACACAACAAGGCGTGCATGCCCTGCGGGCGCCACCTGGAGGAGGTGCTGGCGAGGCCGATGGAGGCGAGCCCGGCTGCACCCCATCCCGAACAGGTTCACATTCGCACATCGGTAGCGGAGCTTGTACCTGTTGAAGACCATGTCAGCGAACACCAGCGTGGGTGTGAAGATGCTGAAGTTGACGACGAGCACGAAATTACTTCTATACCCTTTCTAAATTAAAAATAATAATAATTAAAATTTATTGTGGGTCTCACCAATTTGTTACTTCCTTTTGACTTTTCCCAACTTGAATGCTAGTTAGGGTCCTTAGGGTGCCCGAAGCCGAGTCGCCAATGGCACTCTTTCCTTTTGTGTTCTCTCTGGAACTCTGGTTAGTACTTCTCTATAAGAACTTCTGTACTTCTACCGTTGAAATTCACGGGATGAACTTCACGGTACTTACCCCTTTGGATCGTTGGTGAATCGCAGGATTGGATTCCTATCCTTTCGTTGGCGTAGCGTGCCTTTGGTTCGTGATTTTCACGAGAACTTTTCCGTAGGAAGGCAATCGAGGCTGATTCCATAGGAGTTCTCACGGGAAACATAACATGAGCTCGAGAGATCTTGGTAACTTTCACTGGTGTAAAAAGGCACTTTCGCGCCGCCATACGGCTGAGCGGGCGGAGGTCTGCTCACCATTCGGAAATGGATATCCAGCTCCTCCATCTCTTCCCTACTCCGCCCTACGTCACCACTCCCCGTTGCCCTCGTGCAAGCACCACGGCACTAAGCGCGCGGCAGGCCAAAGCGAGCCCTCGCCCGGAGTGCATTCGCGGTGGCCCAGCTGCAAGGAGGCCGTGGCACCGCCGATCCGCTCCGCATCGGCGTCGCAAGGGCGTTCCATCCATCTCTCTGGCGGCGTGAGCTTAGGGAGGCTGCGGTGGGGGTCTGAGTGCGGAGGAGGTAGGGGCCGAATCCCCGCCACCTGTGACCCCTTGGCGCCGAATCCAAAGCCGAAAAGGACAAGAAGGGGGAAGTGGCACCGCCGTCCACGCTCAGGCGGCCAGATCCAGCAGAGGGCGCCGTCATCCTCCGGTTAGGAGGAGGTGGGTGTTGGGGAGCCGGCGGAGAGAGATCCTGCATGGGTGGGTGTTGACGTGTTGTGGGGAGCGATGGAATTTTTTTAGGGCGATGGAGCTCGTCTGGCTACCAAAGGCAGTAAACGTGTTTTCCTACAGCATCACTTCCTACAGGAACCACACGAACGTGCCACCTCAAACCTGTACTTTTCCTATTCCTATCCTACCAAAGGGGCTCTAAAAAACTTCTTCATAGAAACTTTTTGGTACTTCCACTGTTGAATTTCGTCGTATGAACAGCTCATAAAAAAAGCACTCTAAAATTTAACTTTGGGTATTAATATAAACACACAACAACACAAGTCGCAACCTGTAACAAAAGAAACTGGCCGAGCTCCTCAAACGCTGGTCGATAAGGTCGTTTAAACACACAACACCGAAGGTAGACTGCTGAGCCGCATTAGTCGTTTGATCCTCGCCAAATTCACCCTCTTGGCCATCCCGGTGCATATATTTCGATGGTAATTGCCATTGCACCCTAGGCTCTGCGTGGTCGAAACTCTCATCGAGACTTCCTTTGGTGCGGCAGGGTGGTCTCGGCGGTCGTTGTATGGTAGCTTGGGTGAATGTTGCCTGCCCGTTGTGGTGGCTGAGCTTGCCCAACTTGGTTTTAGGCACGCGTCGGACCCGGATCGTGCTTTCAGGTTCTCGGTTGAGGATAATGCGGTATTATTACGGGAGGACAGCTGGATCTCCGTTGCTTGATCAACACTTTGGCTCCTAATCTTTGGGCTGCCGTCTCGCCCGCAGTTGGTGCTCGCTCGATGCTGTGAGAGGCTCGGATCAACACGACAAAGGCTTTTTGGGTCATGATATCACCTCCTCGGACGGTGCAAGTCCTTGTCAATACCTTACCGTCTCGGGATCTTGTGCGATGGGTCAAGCTCACGTCGGGCGACAAGTTTATCTGAGTAGTGATCGTCCACATTTACTCCTCCTCGGCTTGACCTATTCCGCTCTTTCTTGGTCGTGTTGACATCCTCGAGCCGACAGATTTGGAAGGTTCATATGCACGGCAAATGCAAGTTCTTCGCTGGTTAGTCCTGCCGGTTCTTCTGGGCGTCCGACTTCACCATCACGGTGAAAGATATGGATACACATGCGCAATGCGCGTGGGAAGTGGAAACACTAGACCACCTAATCGTGTTGTGTTTTTAGTCGCGAGGCTTGGTTCAAGGCACTCAAACATATTCTCTGCGGGACCTTACGACCGCCTATGAGCTTGGCTTGGTGGTGCTCACGAGAAGCAGTCGCTAAGGTTCGAAGGAAAGACTTGACACTTTTATCGGTTGGTCGCTATGGAAGGGCGCAATAAGCGCGTGCCTGCAGGCGCTCAAGCGGTGGCGATGCCGGCGATTGGAGGAGGCAAGACTTGGGCATGGACGGGCTTCCTTCCTCTCGCCCGCCTTATGGGAGTGCGCCCAGTGAGAACGGTGTAGCTTTTTAGTTTCTGCTTTGGTTTGTGTCTTCGCTGTAATCGAACTTGAAAACATTTTTTCTCTTAGTGAAAAAACGTGATTTGCATGTCTTAAAAAAAAGTAACGACTAAAACCCTCCTCCCCGGCGGAGTATCGGCCACCTCAGTTTGAGGCGGTGAAGCCACCGGGACGATGGAAAGCCCGACCACAGGAGCATCCATGCTTCCGTTCCCGCACTGTTGATTGCAGAAAGCTAAACCTGTTCGTCATAAAAAGAATTACCATTTGCTGTTGTACTGCACAATATGAAGAATAGCAAAAGCAAGAAAGATTTTCTTGCAGAGATTTTCATGTCCAGGTCGGGGAAGATCATGAACATACCTCGTAGAAGTGTCGAAGACCGTGGCTGGTCGGATCGGAGTCGGAGTGTATGCATACGGACTTACGTAGGCGGCAGGCGGCGTAATTTATACTACTACTCCTCCGTTCTTTTATATAAGCATTTCAAGAGTTCAAACTCACAGACAACCATGAAATGAAATGACATCTATATCTCTCATTTTACACTACTCCATTTAATCTTGTCATATCCCTACAAATACTTATATTTGGACACAAATTTTAAACCTTAGAAATGCTTATATAAAGGAATAGAGGAGTACTCGGCATGGTCGGTGCAAGCGGGTGTTGCGGGACCCACCTCCAGCGGACGGGTCCCAGTAGCCCCGGAGGGACACGTAGACACACGCCGGCGGCCCGGGAGCCCCGCAGGGCGGCGCGTCCGACCTGGTGGCGGCGCTGCATGCGTGGAAGCGTGGCGAGCGCGACCGTGACCGGATCCGACGTGTACCGTCCCTACCCGGCAGCGGGTCCCGCCACCTCCCGGATTCGATGTGATCGAAGATTCGAAGGACGGTGGCGAAGGAGCGACGCGGTGGGCAACGAACGATCGAGCGGCGCTGAATTGGGCGAGGAAAAGAGAAGGCTGCTTGGATCGGATCCGTGTGGCTGCTTTGAGATGCTCTGCTCGTTCTCAAAAAATTCAGTTCATTCTAACTATCCGTCACATCAATCTTCTAACACGATTAGGGTATTAAATGTGAATTAATGACAAAACCCATTTATAACCCTTACCTAATTTTTTATATGAATTTAACGAACCTAATTATGTCATGATTAGACAACGTCGTCTACGATAAACAATCTCTAATGATAAATTAATTAGCCTTAATGAATTCGTCTTGCGATTTTCCTTTCATTCGTGTAATTAGTTTTGTAATTAGTCTATATTTTTATCTCTAATAAACTTTCGGAAGGGTCTGCCAAAATTTTTGACAAAATTTTGAAACTAAACTGGCTACTCCGAATCTCCGATCCAGCGGCCTCCGCTTCGATTCCGTTGGGACTCGGGCTTGCTACAGATACGATCAAATGCGACAGCGGCCGGACTCTTTGGCAAAGGTGTAAAACTAACATTTCGCACTTCGTCCTTTTCGCAAGTTGGCCATGGTTTTGAAGTTTCCAAAAATGCAACTTTTGAGTCCTGTGTAAAACTAACATTTCGCACTTTAGAGCTTGTTCTTTTCCTTCAAAAATAGTGAATAGCACTATTCACTTCACATTCATCTCATCTTCTCTCAAAAGAAACACTATTCCAGCATTATTTATTTGCAACTTCACTATTCCTTTTACCGAATGCAGAACAGGCCCTTAGTCATTTTCGCAACTTGGCCATGGTTTTGAGTAACATAAATTAGAGTGTTCCATCCCCCATAAACTCCTTCCTCAAAAATTTTGTATGCTACAACCTTACATATCAATATAATCAACTTTGCATATCAATATAATCGTTCAGGTAGGCTCGTTGCCTGTCGTGGTCTTCCTTTTTCCTTATTGTGTTTGAGAAATAATATGTTCTTATTTCTTTGACAATTTCCACGCAACCATAGCCCACGGCGCGCCGGCGCGGTTCTTCCACGTCGCGCCTCCGGATTGGAACACGGGACGCAGAGGGCAAGCACGAAGCACGTCTCAGGCGGAGTCACGGTGGCAGCACGAGGGCGACAGCCAGGGACGCCGAGACCAGCCATGGCGCCAGCGCGCGGGCACGGGATCGTCTAAAAAGCTGGCCGGAGTTGGAGATCGGGCGGGGGCGGGGCGCTCCGTTTGGAGTACGAGGAACACGCAGAGCTGCAAAACGAGTTCGAGGCAGAGTCGACAGTCGAAAGAAGGAAAAACCAAGAGGTGTTTGGATCCCTTTAGTCACCTGACTAAAGTTTAGTCAGACTAAAAAAATTTAGTCACTGTTTGGAGAGTGACTAAAAATAGTCGGCATTAAATAGTTTTCTCCCTCCTCCTCCTTCTCTCTCTCCTCTCCCTTTCTCTCTTCTCTCTCGCAATAAATGCAAGAGAGAGTTTTAGTCACCAAAGTTGGGTCACTCCTAGAGACTAAACTAGTTTTAGTCACCTTTTAGTCGAGTGTTTGAGATTTAGTCACTTTAGTGACTAAAATTAGTCTCTAGTCTCTAGTCACATGTGGATCCAAACACCCTCCAAATTCGGAGAAACAATAGCTGAGTTCAGATACAAATTATCACTTTCTCGGATACTCCTTAACAGACGGCTGCATCTCCATTCGTGGAATTGTCTCGACACGGTTAGGGATGGATTCGGATTGAATCTGACGGATACGGATTCGAATGTCACTATTTACCACATTTTAAATCGAATTCAAATACGAATCACGAATCTTTTCGAATCTGAATGCAAAGCGAATAATTCAAATTCGAATTCGCATTTGGATATTTACTCATCAACTCGAAATTGACATTCTAAAATTTAGCCAAGATCAATAAGGCAATAAGATAGCGCCAAGTACATAGAAAATAGTGTACCAAATCCAGTTTAAAACAAAACTTACAATACCAAATTAAAGAAAGAAAGCCAAACAACTCTAAAATTGATGATTTTATAATTGGTAAAAATTATGATTAAGACAACTTATCAAAATATATATTTATTAATAAAAATTTAAGTAATTTAGTATATCAAAATAAATATAAAAATAAATATTTTTCATAGATATATCATTTTAAATTAAAATAAGTGCATTCATAAATATAAATACAAATTATTTCTTTAAACATAATATATTATATTTTAAATTACCATGAATAGATATATTGTAATAATTAAATTTTATTGTATATCACTAATAATATTAGACTAAAATAATTTTCATTTGATATTTTTAATATTTTAGATGATGTACTTTTAGGTAACAATATTAAAATTAACATCATTTTAATTACTAATTAGTTATCAAAATAAGTTTTAGAAGATTTCATGAGTACTTTGTTCTACGGATACCAAATAGTGTCGGATAGTCCATATTTTTGTCGAATCTGAATCTGGAACCGGATAGAAAGAATTAGAAATCGAATCGAATACATCCATCTAACATTCACATTAAAAGCGAATACGAATACAAATATCCATATTATAATTCGCATCGAATACGAATTCGGATAATTTGGATATCCGGACATCCGAATCCATCCCTAGACACGGCCGCCGGATTGGTAGCCGTATGAGGCTGCGTGTGGTGGCCGAGCTCCGCCATGAAACGACGCCGTGGTGTGATTCCATACAGTGTGATTCCCGAAGCCACCGCCGGCGAGAGCGCGCTGGGCGGTACCGGGCTGCCGTCTCGGAGCGACCGCTACGGCGAGGCTCCAAGAGCGGCGCCGCCTCCGCCGCTACCCCCGTGGGCGTGCGTGTCGGGGGGAGTGCTGCCTCGGATGCGGCTGCTTTATTATTATTTTATTTTTGCTTTTTTGCAGAGCCGCTAGTTTGTTTGGCGAGATGAGAGCCTTGAAATATCTGGATCGAGTCAGAGACTCAGAGGTAGAGAAAGGTCAATTCTGATAGTTTTATACTGAAATCAAATAAAACACTGAATTATTATTGCCTATAAGCAAAGATGCATAAATTTAACTAAATTTGATGATACAAGACACAAACTCGCCAAACCACACAGGACAACCGCGCACCACGAAGACTGAAAGCAACATTACCAAACTGTGCTACTAGTACTTTCATAGTTTTTTTATCAATATTTAATTTTATTTAATTGTACTGTTTACGTATTATGCCATCGGTTTCATTTACTAGTACTTTCATAGTGTTTGAGAAGGCTGCAATTGAGTGATCCGCCGACGAAAGACATCGGACCCGTAAGCTGAGCCCTCGCGCGGGGGACTAATCGGAGATGGCGCCGACTAGCTAGACCGCCTCGGCGCCCTGCTTCACTGCGGGCGGCGGCGCGCGGCGCCGTGAGCCACGAGCGCGATACCGAGGTGGAACGCCAAGCAGATGGCCAGCGTGAAGCAGGTTCCGTAGGGTCCTCGCGGAGCCTCCACGGCCGCCGCCACCGCGGCGACGGCCCCGGAAGCAGCGCAGAGCCCGACGACCGTGAGATGATGCATCGACGTGCACTCGCGATGACGACCTCCTCGTATCCTGTCCCGTGTGAGCTGCGCCGAGCCGCTGATTGCAGGATCGATTTACCCGCGGAGCCAGACAATCAGATCTCAATCAGGGATAAATCCAAGGTCAAAGACAATCGAATCTCAAAATTCTCAATCAGGTGAGTATTTGAATCGGTCTCTCAGATCTCAAGTAGGGAGATCCTACATGTGTCAGCCACATCCGAATAAAGGTGATCTCCAAACAGAGCAAGCCAGTTTGTCGTCAACCAGTACGAGAAGGCTGCAGTAGTAAGCGGCAGGAGAAATGTCCCTTTTTTCCCCTCTGCTGTGAGAAGGTTCCTCTGCTGCTGCAGTAGGAGTTTTGACGAAAGCACATACATTAAGCTAAAGCAGCAGTCTTACGAAGGTCCTTGAAAGGAGTCAATTACAACGGAGTCCCTACAACAAGAACCGGGAACATCGCCGGATGCCAAATCGCCGTGAGCTGCAGCAGCGTCTCGGACGCATGGAAGCAGCGGTGCGAAGAGCCTTGCTATGCAAAGGCTTGAAGAGGTCGAAGACTCCGTCGAGGAGGCGTCGCCGCGACCCAAAGATGTAAATCGAAGGCGGCGTCGGCGTGTAGAGGATCGTTGTCTTCAAAGCCGAGGCTCAACTTGCCAAAGCGATGTCGGAGGCGAGAAGACTCGGCCGTGGGGCGTGTTCGGATGGTGCGAGCGAGGGCGGATTGATGCGTTCGACAACGGGATCTTCAACACGAGACAAATCCATTGGAACAACCATCGAATAGACCTCGTGCGATGATCCACCGGAGGAGATCTTCATCCGAAGAAGTCAAGCTCCGATGGCCATGGCGGGAGGTGAGGCGGATCGGGCGTTCAACAACGAGCATGGAACAACCTCCGAATGGGCATCTCCGAATCCAACTCCCCCAAGGAGAAATCGATGGGATGAGGCGCCTCTGGCGAAAACCTACCAACCAGAGCAAATCCGTGCTGCGGCGGAAGGGGCATGGTGGAGAAACTAGGCGGAGGAGATGGATCCCAAGTGGGCAGTGAAGACGGCAAAAGCGAGGAGGCAGATCCATCCGAAGAAGGGGCTACTTTATTTAGCCATACACAGGAGGCGACGGCGGCAAGGCAATGACGGCAGCAGAGCAGGCTACTAAACAAAGGATAAAAACTAGTAGAACTAGATACAGAAGACTAGATCTATTACTTGGGGTCCCTACCTCTCAGCCCAGGTCGCGGAGGGAGAAGGGAGGGCCCAGACTGGACAGCGAGGGGCCGAGGGGAGGCTTGGAGGAGACAGGAGGCGGTCAAGTTCTCTGCAGAGGAGTTTGGATGCGGTGTGGGAGAGGGAAGGGGCGGATTTATAGATCCAGGTGGTGTGGACGGCAAACAACCACGAAACAACATGTTGTCAAAAACCACGAAACAACATGTTGTCACAAAAAAACCACGAAACAACAGTCTTGTGGGTCCCTCAGTGCGAGATAGCGGGAAGGACGGTGGTGTGGGGCCCGTGAGCCACCTATTGGAGTGACGCTTGACGTTAGATGTCACACCTAATTTCTAATTTCGGATGTGAATAGAGAGAATAATTAAATAACAATTTTCTTATAATTTTAAAACTTTTCCAACATTTATTTTTCTTTACAAGAAATATAGTATAGGAAAAATCCTTGTTTGATTTTCTGAATTTAATAAATGGTTATGTGTGTTGCATTCATGCCGATGCATCTTGATGCTTCTTGAGTGCAAAAGGTTTCAAAAAATCCGTTTAGGTCTTTGTCTAAACCCTTCGAGAATTTTCCGATTTTTTAAAATTTATTCTCATTTTCCCGACCTTATTCTATTTATTAGAAGGCTCTAAAATCTTTTCATGAGCTCCAAATATTTTATTTGGATTGCTCATGTCCCAAAATGTCTCGGGAATTTTCCTGAAATTTTGGAATTTTCCCGTATTTTGGTGCTTTAAAACAATTACTAGATTTTTCCGGAATTGTTTGCGCATTAATTAATTTCAGAAAAAAAACAAAACCCTATCCTTTCCTAACGGGTCGAGGCAAGGCCCGACCCGCTCCCGCCGCCCGGGCTGAGGCCCATCCGCCACCGGTGGCGAGGCCGCCACAGCTTGCCGCCTCTCCTCGGCGTGCGTGCGTGCACGCCACTTGATCGCTGCCCGCGCCCCTATATAGCGTGCAGCTCGCCCCACGTGCCTAGCCGCCGCCGCCTTGCATCGCCTCTGTGCAAGCTCGCCACCGGGCCATGGAGGTCGGGCGCCGCCGTCGATCGGTCGCTCGCCAACCACCGGAGCATCCCGATGTCCTCGGGGAGCCACGTGAGAGACGGATCCAAGAGCCCCGCCCGTCGCTGGGATGCACCGAGGCGCCGCCATCACCATGGGGACCCGTCGCCCGAGCACAACGCGGCCGCCTCTTTGATTCCGGCCGCCTCTCACGCCCCGCCGTGAGCCCTCCATCGAGATCCCTTCTCCTCTCAGCTTTCCCTTCTTACCCGAGCTCTTGCCCTCCAGTGGCGCCGCCATCGGGCAGGCGAGAGCTGTCTGCCTGTCGAATCCGGAGGAAGAAGCGACGGTTTTGCAAACCTCTCGAGAAAAGGTGAATTTCCGGATCATTTCTCGTGTCTTGCAAACTTCTAGAATACCCCCTGGATAGATCCCACCTGTTACACATAAACCCTCCCTGGATCTTTTGCTCATAACCCTTGAGTTTATATACATAATTATGTATATGCCTCGGCATCTTGTAGTTGAGACTGAAGTTCTGATCTTTACCAATAGGTCCACGAACCTTTGAACAATCATATCTTTGTTGTTTTAGCTCCGTTTAATCCGTCCAAGTTGCGTTAGGTCCATAATAATGTCAAGTACACGTTAGTGGTGTGTTTTCGTCATGTTTGTTTTCTAAAAAATTAATTTAATATCAATTTTGATTAATGCTTATTAAACATGTCTTTTCTAAATAAAATCTATATAGAGC
The DNA here is from genome assembly GCA_022644695.1 of Cenchrus purpureus. Taxonomy (NCBI): domain Eukaryota; kingdom Viridiplantae; phylum Streptophyta; class Magnoliopsida; order Poales; family Poaceae; genus Cenchrus; species Cenchrus purpureus. The sequence goes on along the minus strand of CP053461.1, from coordinate 192,234,514 downwards.
TATACACGCTTTTCATAGTCAAATTTAATTTGATTAATGTTTTTCTCACATGCTTCTGTAAATAAAATCTAATTAGATCTTTTACCCGGTTTTCCATAAGTCAAATATTAATTTGCTTAATGATTAATTAACTTTTATAATTAAAAGTTGATTAGGCTTTACTCGCTTTTATAAATAAATGTTAATTTTGATTAATACCAATGTAATGCTGTTTTTAATAATAACATGATCTACTCACAAAGTTACGTTTAGATTATTCATATAGTTTATCTTTTCTAAGTTAAATGTTTAATTGGTATAATTTATACATAAACACTTATGAATAAAACTTGACTAGGTTCTTTCTTCTACGGTTTTGCAAATAAAGTTTAATTTGCTTTAATGTTAACTTAGGGTACTTTTCTACCCTATACATATGTTTTGTTAATTAAAACAAACCTAAAGTCTTTTGTGTTCACATATGCAAAATGTTCAATAGACGTTCTTTATCAAGCTCTATCTCAGGGTGATCTTTCCGGTCCTCGCTCAACCTTTCATAGCCATCTCTTTAAAGCAAACCAAGTCTTTCCCTTCCAAGCACACTTTGTGTTCTTTAGTGATCCATCTAATCGAGCCTATCCTTTAGTGCATTCTTTTAAAGCTTTTCTTTTGATTGGTGCTTAGTATGCTTGTTTATTTGCTTTGTATGCTTGTGCCCGATGGTTGATGCGAGTAGAAGAGCGTGGTTCGAGAGCTTGGAAGAGTGTGAAGTTGAAGAATTCTGAGCAACAACTATTCACTGGTTACAGGCAAGTGTGTGGTTCCTTGTCCTAATAACTACTTAATCACTCATTGCGTTGCATTAATTTTGATGGGTTCCTATTAAGGATGACTAGCCTCATTGACCATTATCTTGAACCTGGTTTTTAATTAATCTTGATGGTAGATGTTGCTTAGTTTGCTCAAGCGGGTTGGTAATAATCAACATGGTTATTCTTTTATGCTCTATGTTCCTTTGTGTTAATTTTAATTGCAAGACCACATGTTTAATTGGAACATGGAGAACCACCCTGTGAAAAGCAAGACAACCACAAGAACTAAAGCAGACATCGGTCTTGGTGAATAATTAGGAACTTTAGTTTGGGGTGATCTTACGATAAGGACAAGGGATCGGCAGTCATGCAAGGGGTATGGACTCGCTCTAGCGGGGGTTGGGTGAGTTATTTTCTATGGTGGGGTATTGACCCTGCTAGGGACTTTATACCTTGCTAAGCGATCCGGACCTTGTGGGTCACAACTTCTTGAGGGAACCTTTGTAAAGGCCTTGTAGCGTCCCTATGCGCCCACCTCGGTAGTGTGGTATGGTGCTAGCGACATCGCATGGTTGGGTTCAAAGTTCTTTGGAGCTTTTACGCTTGTGGTGAAAGTGTACAACCTCTGCAGAGGTGTAAAACTAATCGATTAGCCGTGCTCACGGTCAAGAGCGGCCTGGACCCTCACATGATTAATTGAACGTGAAGATGGACTTAAATCGTGCTCTTTGGTTATGTTAGCCATATTCTTATGACGTATCTCTTACCTTTATGTTTAATTGTGGGATGGTATATATTTATACTTTCTAGTAAATAGTTATTTAATAAAACTTGACCAAATAAAATGCTAAATGCCTCGAGCTCACCACTATAAAGCCTTTGCATTTATCCTTTCCCACACTTCGAGTCGACAAGTGCTCACCCTTGCTATAAACAATGTTGCTCGAAGAGGAAGCTACTTTGAAGATGATGTGAAGATGTTGTGGAGTTCTAGGCGACGCAACCCCGATCGGCCGCTTGTGGAGTTTGGTGCCTTCGTTTCCGTGGATTAAGCGTAAACTACGATAATCTCCCTTTTCTTCGTGATACTGCATTCTAGTATTCACTTATATGTCACTATATGCATGAAACTTGATCCCTGGCATGCATATAGGTTTGCACTTGGTTTTCTTTGGAAAAGCAGTGTGACAGAAAGCCTCCCGATACTCTATGGTAGAGTCGAGTCATTAATTCACCTTTGCTACATAGGTAATTTGCTTGATGTGGCAAGTAATTTAATGATGAGAGAGGTGAAAACTAAGAAACTAAGTCTAAGGTAGACACCAAGTCTACGCAAAACGAAGTTTGTGATCTTGTGTACTCGCATGCTCGATGTGTCCGCTTATTTAATAAAAGCGGGAGCGAGAAGATCCGAGAGGAATATTAGATAGACTCCATGATAGAAAATTTGCATTAGAGACCATAATTTCTTGTGATAAAATCTTGATATATAGACTCTATGAGTGAGTCACGGGTTAGAAGTGACCTTAGCAGTACGGATTCCAGAAACCAAATGGAATGCGTTCGTTTTCGCATCCTTTTTCCGACTTCCCAGTTCCCGCGACGACGACGAGTCGAGGACGAGCCAATCAGCCGAAGAGTAGATGCAGCAGACGTGTCGGTGTCGGGGAGAGAAATCCGATCCAGAGCAGCCCCAACGATGCTTCAATATTACCTCCTCTTCTCGCATCCGTATTCCATTTGCATCCATACCCACACGTGTGGGGATTTCATCTTGACTCCGACGATAAATTTGGACTCGTTTGGGAAGAATTTGAAGGCGGACGTGCAGAGAAGAAACGAGACAAGGAGGGGTTCCAATCCAATGTCCGTGAGTTGGCTCGATGGAGAAGAGAGTTTTTGCTACATGTCAACGGTACAAACTCTCTACATTTTTTCATCCCAAACTCACACCTACTTCTATTTTTGCTACTCGTTCTGTCATCGAGATATAATCAATACAACTATAGATGTATGGACGAGCCGTCGTTTGCAAAAACAACCTTATATTTAGTTAAAATTGACTCCCCAGTCTATAATTTTTACAAAAAAGTCCCTACACTTCTAGGGAAATCAGCTTGTTTGTCCACAAATTAAAAAAAAAGACCCCCATACTTTGCACCAATCAATTTGGAGCCCATACTTTTTTACAAAAAAAACCTAACCTTTTGGGGAAATGTTAAAATGTTCATATTTCAAACTCTTGAATAGTACATGAGTTTTATCAAACATTATATATGAGATGAATTATCATGCCCGCAACAGTGCAAGTGGTATTGGCTAGTTTAATGCATTTCTCGGGGACCTCACGTTTTGTTCATCACTAGGGGCATTTGCCAAGACAGGAGTCGTCACGTGAGAACCGAGTTGGGGGCTCGGTTGGTCGGTGAGCTGGGGCTCAGGCTGCCCTCCCTCGAGCGCCCGGCCGGAGGGTCTCACCTCCTTCTTAAATGATGCGAGCTCCCGGCTTCCTTCCAAAAAAAAAAAAAAGGAGTCGTCACGTCTGCCAAGCCCAAGCGTGTCTATGGCCCAAGAGAGACATGGGCTCACTCATCCTAAAGCAAATATGATAAACTTGCTGACTGCTGGCTGCTGCTAAATCGACTGGAGTTCTCCGGCTCCCATCTCGTCGGCATCTCCACACACACACATTCGAGCTGGACAGCTACAGATGCGCAAGTTGATTTTTTTTAACAAAACGTACAAAACAGTGCCTGTTTTATTGATATAGACTACAATTTTGGGAGGCCACAATCAGGAAATAAAAAAAATAAACTCGCCGGGTTGGATTGAGACATCAACACGAGTTACCACTCATAGGTCGATTGGATTGAGAGTTTGAGACCTCAACACAATCGTACACTATACACGATGGCGCGACAGAGGAAAACAGCACATCCAAAGCACCCACCCACAACCACACCACCTCAAAAGTTGATGATCACCCACAACCACACTCTAGTCATCGAACCTCGAAGTTGATGATTGCACGATGAAGTACTGTTTCGATCCGGCCAGTGCAAGTTGGACGATTGCATAGTATGCAGGACATAGTACTGAGTGGTAATATTTTAGTGCATTCATGGCGCATGCGGAATCGTGTATGTGTCCGGTGGGCTATTCTAAAGCTATCCACTTGTCAAACTTCAAACTCATCCCCTAAAAGGAATATTCCTTGATTTTTTTTAACAAATCGTATACAAAAGCAGTCGTGTTTTATTGATATAGACTACAATCTTGGGAGGCCACAACCAGGAAATAAAAATAAACTTGCTGGTTGAATTTAGACATCAACACGAGTTATCACTCATAGGTTGATTGGATTGAGAGTTTGAGACCTCAACACAATCGTACACTATACATGATGGCCGTGATAGAGGAAAGCAGGCACATCTAGCACCCACCCACAACCACACTCTAGTCGCCAGAACCTCGGTTGATGATCACCCACAACCACACTCTAGTCATTGAATCTCGGTTGATGATTGCATAGTATGAAATCTTGTTTTGATCCAGTCATTGCAAGTTGATGATTGCATAGTACGGGACATAATGCAAGTGGTAATATTTTAGTGCATTCATGGCATGGCGCATGCGGAATCGTGTATGCGTCCTGTGTGGGCTATTGTAAAGCTATCCGCACTCATCAAACTCAAACTCATCCCTAAATATTCCCGCTTAGTCATCCAAATTTTTCACCCAGTCTCTCGGCCCACCACAACCTCTATGTCTCAAACTCCATACCAACTACCACCGGTCCCCACGCGTCATACTCCTTTTCTTCCCTCTCTCTCTCTCTCTCTCCCTTCCCCACCTACCCCACCTACCGTGGGCATCCGGGCTATGCGGCCGCCTCCCTCCGTCGGCGGAGGCAGTAGCGGCATGATGAGGCGGGGACTCATCGCCCCTCCTTCCCGAGCTCGCGCCTCGCACCTCTCGCCGAGCACGAGGCGAAGGCGCGAGGGCAAGCGGCGGAGATCAAGCTCCCAGCCATGGAGGCTCGGTCCAGGCCCTTCTCTCTCCATGGCGGTAGCTCCGCTCGAGCACGGGGCCACAGCGGATCCGTGTCGTGATCCCTCTCTCCCGTCGAGCCCGGAGCAAGGGGACGTGGTGCCGAGGTGGAGATGGAGGTGGGGTGACGATGGAGGTGGAGCTGGATGACGTCAAGGCGTCCACGAGGTGGGGGCGGCGGAGGTCGAGCCGGGGAGGCGAGCGCCGAGCCATGGACTGCTATTGCTCGCGGCCTCCATGGCGAGGAGCAGGCTGGATCCCGGTGAATCGGAGGCGACCGGATCGGGCCGAGTCTCCTTCCTCCCTCTCCGGTGCTGGAGCCGGACGGCACGACGGCCTCCATGGCGAGCTCCCAGAGCCCCTCCTCACCTTCCTCTCCTCTCTCGCTATCCTCCTCCTCCCAGCCTCCTCGGCAGCGGCGGCCAGTTCGTGGTGGATGGGGGCGGCAGGTCTTGTGGGACCCGCGTAGCGTTTCCTCCATACCACGCGCATGTGGTGTTCCTGCGCCACGAATGCCACGGTTCGATTCGTTGCGTGCTGCTGTTGGAGGAGAAAAGCGACTGGAGGTCGCTTTACCGTTGCGATCCAGGCCCCGGTGTAGACAGCCTAATGCTGAAACCTGATGGGAGAGAACAATAATGAAGTACAACCCTAAACACTCCTCTCCTTTTCCGCTCTACCTCCCTACGCGCGGACCTTCCGCCCGTCGCGACACCGACCTTCCTCCTTCTCTATCGGGTCCGTGACACCATTGTTCCCGTTCCCGCACTACAGATTGCAGAAAGCTAAACCCGTTCGTCATAAAAGCAAAGAATTACCATTGGGTGTTATCACCGCACAATATGAGTGGCAAAAGAAAGAAAGATTTATCCTTGCGAGTTTTTCGTGTCGAGGTCGGGAAAGATCATGTACATACATCACGGTTGGGGTTCAAAGCCCCCTCCGCTAGTTCTTCTATGGAACTCCTCCCTGATGTGACAGAACCGTCCAATAAATTAATTCTAAATTATCACATAAACCATCCTTTTGACCCCTATGCAATAAAAAAGAGTTAACTTGTCATATCTGGGTCAAGCCGGTAAAATCACATACAACTCGGGATCGAATCAAGTATGCATGAAAACTCACTCGAAAGCGAGTTCAGAGAGTACATCATTCAAATTATTACAAATCATCCAATAAAAGTTCTTTATTACAAACCAAGTCTTGCATAAAGTAAAAAGTTCGAGTTTGAAACAACATGAATTAAACTAAATGTAAAAAGTTTAGAGTTTGAAACAACAAAAATTAAACTAAGCGATAAGCGAAGCATTATAGGAGGCCATCCATAGTGCCACTAAGCATCATCTTCCTCCCATGCAAGCTCCTAGCCAGGTGGAAGCTGACCAGGCCAAGGAGAACCATCACAAACATTCTTATCACGTGAAAACAATATTGATAGCAAGAATGAGTATACTAATACTCGACCAAGACTAACCTATCAAGTGATAACTACATCACCAACTCCTACACATGCAAAGCTTTTGGCTAGTGGGTTTGTTTTGCCAAAAGCAACTAAGAGTGGATCCTTACTTTCAACATTTAGCTTAGGTTCTAGTTCATTAACCATTCTAGGTAAGCACCTAATCTAAACAAGTAGTTGATCAATACAATTAATCAAACATCAGTATTAATCATCAATTCCATCATTAATGGGTGTAGCCTTATGTGGATAAGCAATCTCATGTAGTTGCGAGAAACAGACAATCCGATCGATTTTATAACCTTGCAAGGTGGACCTAAGCACAGAAGAATGCATACCTAAGAATATCAAATAAAAGTAAAAGGGGTATCTGTCATACAGACGGTTCTCGTCATTCTTCGGGTCGGGATCAAATACTACAATTTTAGGTACAAGATTCTTGTACACAAAGTACATTCAAAATCACACATGCACCACAGGTGGTGAGCAAGGGGATGCATCCCAAGATTAGTAGGTAAGATCCCTTGCCGTGCCCATCAGTACTAGGCTTACGGTCCCATTCCTCGACAAGTGCTTAGTACTTTCAAGCAGCTTAACCAACAATAGCTACTCGGCCGGAGCCAGACCCATGCTCTCTACCACTAAGCATATCAATTTAACAATTCTTATGATTCCAACATAAGAAATCTATATCTCACAGTGATGAGCATCACTCGACTTTTCTAGAGTCCTTATAGCATGGCAACTATCAAACTATCATACTAGTAATTAAGCATAGGTACCTAGGATCATGCATCTAGAGTTTCAATTCAACTCCTGAAACTTAAATGCACAAATAGAACAATCATAGTTGCATAAGTTAGAAACATTGGGTTATGCTGCAGGGCTATCCTTCTTGAGCAAAGTCGATCTGGAGCTCCTCCAAACTTTAGTTCGGGTCTTGATACACCTTGGCATTCACTCCTCCTCCTCGTCTCTCTCTCTCTCTCTCTCTCTCTCTTGGAACAAGCTCGTAGCTACCGTCAGGGAGTTCTACACGAGATGCACATGATAAGCTTTAATTATTCAAATTAAGCAAGATTTACATTTCTGAAAATTAAAGTTAAACATAAGGTGTATGAGTGGCCACATTGTTGGTCGATTTCCATCAACCTAGCCATGAGTTTACCTTCAATGTTGGTATTAATTTGATATTCACACTAACAATCCTCCTAACCTCCATTATATGTCAAGTTCGCACTCATGCATGGTTTTGGAGTTTATTGTTTACAGGGATTAAGAGCCTAAATGAGGACTTTTCGGGTAAAGTTCATCAAGGGTTTTACAAGAAGATCATGAAGCTTGGCACAAGCCAAGACACAAGATGAACATGACTCCAAATGAGCCAAGGACTAAAGCATGAAGACCACGAAGTATCGAGGACTTGGCTCAAGAACAAGAAGATGTGGGAGTTCATCTTGCACCCTTATCTAAACCATGAGGAAAATGGTCAAGGAAGTCTTTATGAATCAAAATCAAGCAATAAAGAAGCCTTCGAGATTCTTGTTCTTGCTTGGATGTGCGCTCAATCTATTCTCGAGATGGGATTGCATGGCATGACTGCGCCGGGCTAGAGGTCCGTCACGATCTACCAAGTAGTTGAGTCATTCCTTGTGTCATCCGATTCAAGGAGCAGAAGCTTGAGGGACACATCGTGAGAGGATGTTGACAGTTGTCTGTTTCTAGGGTCAATGTGGGAACCTTGCATGGAAGATGTCAAGGTTTAGCTAGGATCAAGACCAAGGTGAGATTCATTTGGTATTGTTCATCTATCATTCATGGTGAAGTCTTTACAACATAAGCATGATCTAGCGATCAAGTGCCTTCTTTATGGTTTTGTCTTCTCTTGTGTTTTAGTAGATTAGATGCATTCAATCTATACTTAAGATGATTGCTTCGGGTTATTAGATTGAGTCTCGGTGGCAGAGGTGTTCCACGATCTACCAAGTGTTTTCAACATGTTCTCGTGAATGTGCTCTTAGGTTCACCTACAAGAAGTGCATCGTGATTGAGGATGTCAACAAGCTTTTAGGTGCATTTGAGGGTGAACAAGGCCACGGTTCAATTATGCTTTTATGAAATTCACATTGCTATCTTCATCTCGCTTGGAACTACAACTGGTTTGAGCTTTGAATTATAACTAACCCGCCACTAGGCACACTAATGATGTAACAAGTTCACACTTGCATGAGGTTTTGGAGTATGTTGTTTACGCATCGAATTAAGTACCTAAATGAGGACTTCCGGGAAGAGTTCATCAAGCACTTTATGAGAAGTTCATGAAGCCCCGCAAGTCAAGACACAAAGTGAACATGACTCCAAATGACCCGACGATCAAGAATGAAGCCGTGAACTCCGACGACCCGAACGGAAGATGCGGAGTTTGCCGCCAAGTACCCTTATCCAAACCATGGGAAAACAACGTCAAGGACCCACATGGACTTGACAAATATTCAAGAAAGTGCGAGAAGCATCGTGGAGGAAGATGGGCCCGAACCGCCGAAAAGGGCCTGGGCCGCCCATGCCGACCGCCTAGGGGGTTTCAGGTTCGGCATCCCTTTGACCTACATGCTCCTTGGCTCATTTATACCCCCGCCTCCGACCGCCACATCCATTCATCGAACTCGAAACCTAGAAGTGAGCACCGAGGGAGCAGACGGCGAGTCCTCGGTTGTCTAGGGATGGCCTAGGCCAACCCTAGCGCCATGGCCGCTGCGTGGTTGTGCCATGGCGGAGTTGAGCTAGTTGAGGTCATCAATGGTATGTACTGGTAGTGATGATCCAAACGCATCTATTATTATGTGAGCAACTACAATCTTGTCACTCTATCTTCTAGCGATTCCATGTCTCTGTTTATACTTTTTACCTATCGTGAATATGTTTGATCCCTAGTCTAATGCGCCGGTTAGGATATATAGCATGCTCTATGTAATCGTGGCGATTAGGTTTAGCATGTCGATCCTTCATGATTCGTAGACACGTTCATGTTTGAGCGTGCTCTAAATCTCCAGCTTCATTAAGGGAGCATCGTGGGTGATTTCCCGAAGAGCGGATGTCTCCGAGGTAGGAGGTAGGAGTTTAAGGATGCTAGTAGATGAGATGTTCGATCCGTTGCTCATTTGCTGGAGCTTCAACTAGAAGGCACTATGTCCATGGATATGATCAACCTTGTGCCATAACTCATATCCATCAAGGTTTATCCCTGTATGCAATCAATGCTTCATGTTAGGTTAGTTTGGCTAGACAAGGTAGAGAACCTTAATGGTTTGCTTCCGATCCTTGGATTGACAATCCTTGGGGACCCTCCTTGGTGAAAAAGGCACCAAGTCACTTGGTGAACTTCAACCAACAAGCAACCCTAGGATGATCTACCTTTCTATTTGACTAACCTAATTTTTATTATTGCATATACGCTTGTTTTCTTGTTTGTGTCCTTGAAAGCAGGTCAAAAGACATTCGAGGAGTTCTCTACATACACACCCCAACAAGATGATTGCAACATGAAGATTCACTCTTTAGTGGTAGGTGCTAACTTTGTTAGTGGCCCATCATCTGCTATCGAGCCCACACCTACACAAGAGAACGTGAACAAGGTAAGTCAACGTGTCAATTGAAATTTTAAGACTAATGATTTGTGGAGATTTGTTTGTTCAAGCAATAGGTATTGGTAGCTATCGATGCCCCTGAGATCACAAGATCAAGCTCTTCAACATCTTCGAAGTTTCTGTTCGCATCAAGTTTTGCACAGCCTCATGGGAAGAACAACAGGATATCTTTGGATATTTAGAAGCCCCACGAAGTTACGCTTCCAATGAGTCAAGAATCAAATCGATCGGAGGTTCCTACAAGCGGATATGGCGAATCACCGATGATTGCGTCCTGAAAATTTCTGGACAGCAAGCAAAGCTGAAGTGAAACAGCCATAACTCCCTCATTTGGACTCCGATTAAGATGGATGAGTACCCGTTGGAAAGGTAATTTTATAAATTTTCAATAGAATTATATTTTGGTATATGTTCTGTTATGTATACAGGGGAAATCCAAAGAAGAGTCAGCTGCAATACAATGAGAACAAGGTGGTGAAGGTGAGGCGACAACAACGAAGAGGAGCTTGGGAATGCTTCCATTAGACCACTCATGAAGAAATTCAGAGGCTTGGAACAAAACAAAGAGCCCTGGAGCATTGACAAATGAAGACACAAGTTGGCGACATCAAGGAGATGTTTGAAGAAAATCACGATGGATTACACACATAAGGCGACATCCAATGGCGGCGGATATTTTGGGCTCTCACATGAAGGATCATGGAACTACATGAAGACATTTAAGATATGTGTGAAGCTCTTCAAACAAGTGAACAAGAGTGATCCTACACAAAGCAACCTTGATGACATGTGGCGAAGATGAATTGAGAAAGTCTACACAAGCCACCTTCGATCATCAAGGATTGTTCGCTATCAACTCAGGACCACCACTCACGATGAAAAGCTCGAAGGCTAAGGTACACATTAATCTCTCAAGGTAATTTTGGATATGATATCTTTCTTTTGATATATTCATGTTCTTATCCAATAGTATGTTTTGATTCTATGCCTTGCTACCTTTGATGATCATGATAGGTTAGAATTTCTTGAGTATCATAAAGAGGCCATGTTGTGCCTAAACTTTGTTATTTACATGCCTAATGAACCCATGCCTAATGAGAGCCTTAGCACTGAGAAAGAAACTTATGCTACCTTTAATCACAACATGCTTTGTTCACCAAATTTAAATTATGGTTATGGTTGCATATGTTTGTTTCACACTTGCAAATCTCGGACTTGTTTTGTGCTTGGTCAAGCTAATGACCTTAAAAGAGCGTGTGTGAGAAAAACCTGAGGTTCACTAACCATGCAGGTCATTAAACCTTAATAAAGAGGAGAGGAGCCATGCCCTAAATGCGCTCCATTGCCTCCTCGAATCTCGCTACGACGTTGTTTTCATCAATTTTGAGCACCTGATCAGATATGTAGAAGAAGGAAAAGTTGAAAATCAGAAGCTCCATCGAGTGCCGATTCCAACTCAAGATTGATGAATTTGAAGACTAGTACAAGGAGATATGGCAAAAACATTAGGCGCTGCAGTCTGAAATCAGATTTGGACATATTGCAGCGTTGGAGTAAACGAGCATAACTCACTCTCGTTCGAGTCCGTTGGGGGTCAACAAAGACTTGATGGAAAGACAATTTCATGCGCCACGCATCGGAGAAATTGTTTGCTACATGGTCTGGTCTGGTCAGAGAGAGGAAATTCATGAAAGAGGAAGCGTGACGAAGAGCAAAAGATGAGAAGCGCGATGATGCAAGGAAACGATCGAGCAAGCCTCTCATCAAGTAAAATGATCGTGTCAAGCATGGAGAGTGGATCAAAGCTGCATGGACATCTTCAAATCTTACATGAAGAACCATGGCTTCGTGACCACGAAAAGGTACGTAAGAAAGTCGAGCTCTATGACTTTAAATGAAGCGCTACGGAGGCAACCTGTTTTCTTTTGTTTATGTTTTATATATATAATATGACCATCTACATTGTGATCTTAAACTGAAACATCAAGTAACATTGTACCATTGCTCTAATAAATACCACAATACCATGTTGTTTGTTTTAAATGCTATTGAGGGAGCACTTTGTTCTTGATCTTGGAAAACTTGTAGACCTTTTTGTGTGTCTATTAGTGTTTAGAAAGTCTTTTTATTTTGTGTATTTTAGAGATCTATGAAGTTGGCACCATCCTTTGACTCTAAATTTGTGGCTAGTTAGTTTAGGCTAAATATTGCATTTGTTTTACACAACCACCTTACCATGTCATTTTGTTCATCCACATTGCATTGCATTGCATGTTTTGTTTTGATATAACTTTTGTCCAACCAACCAAGCCTACCTATAGCCCACCGAAACCCATAGCCAACAAGGTAGGGTAGGGTCGACTTGTGTTGATTGGCTTGCACCATTCGTTGGCCAAGCCCACCTCTATCCCTTGCTCTAACTAAAAAGCTTTAACTAGCCCTCCTATGAGAAAACCTTTTCACCTTTAGCCTTCCCAAAAAGCTGTAGGTTTGTTTTCCATAAAAATACTCTTAGAACACCTTAGATAGAATTTGTAAACTTGTCTTCCTCTTCAAAATTCTTGTTTGAGCCAAAATATAGGATACCCATAACCTACCCTTAAAACCTTGTTAGTTTGGTTGTTTGATCTTTTCAACCCTTGCTAACATTTGTTTTTACTAACCCTTTGCATTTTGCATTTCTTTGATGACCACTTTCGTTATGATAAGTATGTTCGGTTTTCTAAAACTTTTGGGCAACGCTTGATTTCTTTGGCTTTAACATGGTGTTTGATCCGAGGATTTTGCAACATAGTTGTAAAACATTTAAATCTTTGTGTAATCTCTATGAAGTTTGTCTCAACCTTTCATGCTTCTAACTCATTGCATTCACGCTTGCACACACGTACACCCATTAGGTTTTTAATTTTTCACTAGATTAACTATGCCACAAGTTAAGATCTTTCTTAAGTGGATGTCTTTGCTTTGTTCATCAGATGAAGTATTCCCAATCACCTTGGAGGACAATCAAGACAAAGTTTTTCCACACATGGCGGTAGGACTTCAAGATGGTTCATCATCTTCCATGCCTAGCAACATGCTAAGCATGGGGAGGATTTGGTGGACATGAGAAGACCGCATGGAGCAAGGATCACCATGTTAAGCACAATGCTTAAGCATGGGGAGGCCGCTACACTTCAAGCATCAAAGGACGGTAACAAATCCTCAACTCTCTTTTGTCCTTGTCTTTCTATGTCTCCACATATTTATGCCTTCAACAACCTTAGATGCAACCTTTGTATATCTCTCTATAGAATAACGTGGATGCTAGGAGTACAACCTAGATTTGTTTTGTTTTCAATAATAATCATCGTTACCTTGTGCTCAACATGATGATATCTCGTATGCTCTTGCTTATGGATATATGATGATCGTTGCTATTCTTGTGCTTGGTTTTATATGATTAAGCTAGTGCTCTCTTTAATATGAATCTGAAATTTATTTAATGCTGCTAGCCTAATCTTTGTGGAGGTTATGATAACTTAAATCTCATAATTGTTTTTCGTTGCTCTCAATTTTGAATGAATCAAAGATCCTTTATTTATTCTTAAAAGATATGCTGAACTTGTCTTTAATACCACTTGCATTTTGCTCTACCTATCCAAAGCCTTACATTCAATTGAGTGCAAAAACCTTAGTTTACAAGATTTATTTTTGGGTGCATTGATTCAAGGCTTGATTTCTTCTCGGCTCGAGACTAAGAAATTTGGTCATTCCGATGATCTATCTTTATGCTAGCCTTTTCTATCCGTGCATTGTGAGTTTCCACATCGGAAATTTTGCAAACCGATATCCACCCACAAACCCAAAATATCTTTTTGTGTATACCTCCTTGACCACAACCCAATATATGAGTATGGATGAATATTTCGAGGAAGATTACAAGGAAGGTGCTTCAAGTAAGGAGACTTCCAAAAGGATCCCTAGAAGATTTTCGAGTATCTCTCTCTAAGAAAATATGAGAGCTTCAATTTCTACCTTGGCGTTCTTATCACCTCTTTTGCCCGAGGACGAGCAAACGTCTAAGCATGGGGGTTGCTAGTATAGTCTAGAGTTCAAGGGGAGCAAATAAAAAAGAAAGAGAAAAAGTATGATGAAAGAAAAAAATGAATGAAAAAAATGATAAAGAAGAAAAAGTATGAAGAGAAAAAGAAAGAAAGAAGAAAGAAAAAAAATAAAATAAAGCTCCCGGTTCTCTAGCTATGTTTAGTGCTTTTTGAGTTTTCAAGAGGATTCAAGATCAAGACCCATACTCATCTTTCCAACCATGTGCAATCCGATAACAGGACCTCGTTTGCTCGGGATCACTCTTTGCACATGTCCACCTATCTCAAAGTGTGTATTTTCTCCTCCTTGTAACATTATTTTTCCAATGACCTTTTGTGAGTCTCGGTAAGTCCATGAGAAGCTTGTCTTGTTTTGATAATATCTCTATAATATCTTGGTAGGACTAAACTTTCCCATAGCTCCATATAAAGCCTTCCACCAAATATTTGAGAGAGGAAAGGAGTAGACAAGTAGGCTTGAGAGACAAGATGAGATGAGAGTTCATGAGCAAGATGCAAGGAGGTTTATTATTGATCTTGGTAAAGCAATTTTCTTCATCCCGCTCTTTATTTTCAAAATTTAGATTTGTTTAAAATTTGAGAGCATGATTAATTACTTGTGGAAGAGCTTAAATGATATCTACCCTCCATAGAGATGAAAGCTAGTTACATAATGACACTATAACAAATATAAACTTGAGAGCATTATGTTTTCTCATGTATGAACAAGTGTAACATTGAAGCAATGACATCCATTAAAGGCTTACTCGGGGAGAGCAAGGTTTAAGCATGGGGTATGTTGAGGTTTGAGCTTTGAATTATAACTAACCGCCACTAGGCACACTAATGATGTAACAAGTTCACACTTGCATGTGGTTTTGGAGTATGTTGTTTACGCAGAATTAAGTACCTAAATGAGGACTTCCGGGAAGAGTTCATCAAGCACTTTATGAGAAGCTCACGAAGCCCCGCACAAGTCAAGACACGAAGTGAACATGACTCCAAATGACCCGAGGACCGAAGCATGAAGCCGTGAAACTCCGAGGACCCGAACGGAAGATGCGGGAGTTTGCGCGCCAAGCACCCTTATCTAAACCGCAGGGAAAACGACGTCAAGGACCCACATGGACTTCGCAAATATTCAAGAAAGTGTGAGAAGCATCGTGGAGGAAGATGGGCGAACCGGCGAAAGGTAGGCTCCATGCCGATCGGCCTAGGGCGTTTGTTCGTTCGGCCTCCCTTTGACCTCCACGCCTCGGCTCATTTATACCCCGCCTCCGATGGTAGCCACATCCATTCATCGATCTTGGCGAAACCTAGAATTGAGCAGGAGGGAGACGGCGAGTCCTCGAAGTTGTCTAGGGATGGCCTAGGCCAACCTCATCAATGGTATGTACTCGGTGATGATCCAAACGCATCTATTATTATGTGAGCAACTACAATCTTGTCACTCTATCTTCTAGCGATTCCATGTCTCGCTTATACTTTTACCTATCTTGAATATGTTTGATCCCTAGTCTAATCGTCAGTTAGGCTATATAGCATGCTCTATGTAATCGTGGTGATTAGGTTTAGCATGTCGATCCTTCATGATTTGTCCAAACACAATGCCATAACGTAAAGAGAGTATTAAACTTTATTACGGACCAAAATGTCTCATAAGCGATCTAATTATTAACGGTAACTAGCAGGGATAGGATCAACACCACAGCGGTTGGTGGTGACACGCCCCGCCTAGAAGTCTTCAAAGTCTTGAGGTAGTCTTCAAAGCGATCGTCGAGCAGCCAAGAAATAAAA
This sequence comes from Cenchrus purpureus, assembly GCA_022644695.1. Lineage (NCBI taxonomy): Eukaryota > Viridiplantae > Streptophyta > Magnoliopsida > Poales > Poaceae > Cenchrus > Cenchrus purpureus. The sequence goes on along the minus strand of CP053461.1, from coordinate 192,218,685 downwards.
TCAACAAGCGTGAGCACATGTCGTACTCAACAAGGAAATATAACTATAACAACATGCAAGGCTCTTTGGGTGGATGGTGACATGGTTAAGCGGTAAGCAATTTTAGTTGGTCGATTTTATTAAGCAACTTATTACTAGCGTGTAAGTATATACCAACCCAGAGATAATTAATGCAGCAATAATAAGATGCAATGCACAAGATTAATTCATATTCCATAATTTACTCATGTGAGGGTCCAGGCTCCATGACCAGGACCTGACTAATCGATTAGATTTACACTCTGAGAGGTTGTACACTTTACCCACAAGTCGTGTCCCCATATATGCGGGTTAATTACTCCCTTAAACACTTCCAAGGTGAGTGGCATGGGTTTCACTCTGAGGCCTTTACAAGATTCTCTAGTATGGGCTGCTCGCTAGGTTTCATGATGACAATACATAACCCTCTCTCAAGACTGAAGCTACCCAGGCAGATCAGCTTGAGGGCCGAGCTATACACCAACTCGCACCCCTAACCCTTATCGGGTAAAGCATACTACATACTAAAGTTTCTAATTAATTAGCCAAGGCAGAGCCATTTGTCTTGTGGTTGCACCTAGTTCTGGGTGGTTCTCCATGTTCCGATTCAATAGGGTAATCTTGCTTAATGAGGTAGAGCATAAAATAAATCAAGTTTACTTTTGTGTACAATTAAACCATCCTCAACCCGTAGTTAGCAACTAAGCATGCTACCCAACATAAATAAAATACCCAGGTTAACAAGGACATGGTAAACAACACTAGTCACACCTTAAATCATAGGGTCCCATCAATTTAATGCAAGGCAATAAAATAAATAATGTAATTAAAATGCAATTGTATAGGAAAAGGGCATGCATCAAGGACTTGCCTTCCACAAACTCTTGCTGCTCAAACTCTTCAACGTCTTCAAAAGCTTGAACTTGATGAAGCTTCAAGCGACACGTTCTCTACGCACCACACAATTGATACATACAAGCAAACAATGAAATAAAATAAGAAACAATCACCAAACAGTAACAACAGAGCAAAACAACTGCATAAAGCTATTCTACTCTTGATCGATCGTTTGGACATAAAGAACGCTAAAAATGGAGCTAAAACAAGAAAGATCGCTAAAACAAGCTCGAGGGGCTTAATGCGAAAAACTTAACTCTAGGGGACTTAACTACTAAAACCAGGGCTAAAATGTAATTAAACATATAAAGACAAGGGTTAATAAAACTCACCTATGGACTTGGCTAAATCTAGAAAGCCTAGGGTTCAAACCAGTAAAAGCGGACCTAAACGTAAGGGTCTTTGAGGTGGGAGGACCTATTCAGAAACTAAAGAGATCGGGGGTTTTTGCAAAATGACAATGACTCTGGGGTTGACCGGTAGCGGCTTTGACTGGTGATTAGATCTCGATGGGTTCACGATCGGACGGCCGATCCGCGTAAGCGCGCGGCGAGCAATGGACGCGAGCGGTGGCGCGCGGCGGACTCACGGCCAAGAATACCTAACTCGAGCTAGAGGGCTCGGTTGGCACCGCTAATTGGTCGGGAGCAGCGGCACAGCGTCGATCAGGGCGAGGAGGCCTGCTGGACGGGCGGATGATGGCGCGGCTCGGCGGAGCGAGCTCAAACTCCGGCGTGCGGCGACACAGGGCACAAGGACGCAAACAAAAGACGGACGACGTCCTCACCTCCATGCGGTCCTCGGGCTCCTTCCCGATGGCCGGACGGCGACGGGCGGCTTCAAGGGCGCGCGCGAGCTCGGGCTAGGGTTCGAGGGGCCAGGCGCGTGACTTATATAACGTGCCCTGCCTTGCGTGTGCGGGCCAAGGGAGGCGGGCGCGGAGGGCCAGTTGGGCCGGACTCGCGCTGAGTCCGGGGGAGGGGGATGATGGCGCAGGTCCCACGCGTCGTGAGGAGCGAGGAGGGTGGCTGGCGGGCAGGTAGGCCGTGAAGTGCGCGAGTGGGAAAGGAGGAGGAGGCGGGGGGCCAGGAACAGGTGGTCCAAGGACTTGACCTAACTGAAACAGGAAAGGGAAGGAGGAAAAGAAATTCCTTTTGAATTTATTTGAAACTTATATAACTTCAAACTTTGAATTCAAACACAAATTTGAATTTCAACCACTCAAAATAATGCACCATGTATGACACTCAACTCCTATATTTATTTATTTTATTATAAAAATTATTTAAATGCCTAGAAAATTAAATAACTCCTTAAAATCCTTAAGCAAAGACATAGTTGCTAACAAAATTTTAAAATTGAGAGAAAATTGTTTATTAATTTATTTTTTCCTATTCACATCTGAAATCGAAATTTCGAGGGTGTGACAAATCTACCCTTAAAAGAATCTTGTCCTCGAGATTCGGATGGATTTAGCGGATAGAGAATACTAGGCTCCAAGCTCATGAGTGAAAGATAAGGGATTAAGATAATGAAGTACCAAGCGATTGGGTACTCTCGAGTGGTCCCATTCATGTGATTCGACTTCCACGCATATAGTTACGCCTTCCTTTGCTCGAGGGGTCTAGTTCCCACCTCATCTGCTGACTGCACCGAGTATTCTCGAACACTTCTCACGAGGACAATGGTTGGCAAAGTGACCAATCTCTCCACACTTGAAGCATGAATTGCCAACATGGGTGTTAGGCACACTAGATCTCACTAGGGTTCCAGGGGGTATTCGACTAGTCTCGATCATTAGGCGTGGAGTATGCGGAGTGGATTGCTGCAACTGAATGGGGTGCTTGAATGGTTGATTGTTACGGTGCATTTTGATTACGCCGATATTACCACTCGGGACCTCCAAAGCGGAATGGTGCTCCGTGGATCAAAATGTGGGCAGTGGTGTTCCCATGCATCCATAAGTAGTAGCCTTCCTCTTGAGATCTCCCAATTCCTGCTTGTACTCCAAGCCTATGGCCTTATCAATCGATCTTGGAAAGTAGGAAAGTGTGGGACATCATGCTTGAAGTGGTCCAGCTAGCCCTTCTAGGAACAGCTCTTGCTTCTTCATCCTCGGTGTCTCGGGGCATAGCGTGACAACTCATGAATTTGTCCTGAACTCCCACGGACATCCCTTCCCGCTTGAGTGCAAGGAACTCCTTCTTCTTTAGCTTCATGAGACCGGGGAATGTGGTGGCTCACGAGTTAGTAGTAAACTCCTGCCAGTAATTGCATTTCGATTGGCATGGCGGCGACAAAAGCATCCCACCGGTGATCCACAAGTGAAGCATAGAGGACTTTCTCTGTCATCATTGCATTGAGTCGACATCTTCTCAATGGTCTTCAAACCTCGGCTTCGCTGGATGCTGCATGAGAACACGAGGTCATGAACACCACTCATTTCACGGAGCTTGCGAGCATGGGGTGGGTTGTTGCCTTGCAGTATTGTGTTGGTCAAGTCTTGGAGAAGTAGTCTGCAGCTTGCGAGGAACCTGGCCGGATCCATTTGTGGTTGACGAGGTGCACTGCTGGAGCTACTGCTTCTCCTTTGGCGAACCACTGGGGTTTGATCGACTCCGGATCCTGACCTGGTTTTCACCATCTGAGTGTTAGGATCATTACTTTAGATGTTTGCACTAAGAGTAAAACTCGAAAGACAAGATAGTAAAGACTTTCAATTCGACAGATTCTGTTAACTCCAAACAATAGGATGTAACTCTCTCAAGACGGAATCCAAAAATTATGAAATTTTAACCAGAGAAGTATAATGAAATTACGGAACTATTCCAACTGGAATCACCTCAATCCAAGGTCTATAGCTTTAGCTATGAAATAAACAAGACATCTGGGTCAGCTGAATTTACATGATTCTGATAGCTCCAAAGTTTTGTATAACTCTCTTTATAACTCCTAAATTTCTGAAATTTTACAGAAACCCTTCATATAATTGCTGAACTTTTCCAATTGGATTTACTATATTTGGAGTTCTGTAGCTCGAGATAAAAATAGAACAAGTGACTCAGACTCAAAACTTTGTGAGCAGATTGAGATTTACTAGATTGTATAAGATAGAGATTAAGAGATTAGGACAAGAAAGATATGGATTGAGACAGATAAACCCAACTAACACTTTACTAAAGAACCAATGTCATTGTGGTCATCACTCCACAATACATTGCACTCAAACAAAATTTCAATTCAAACATTAACACAAACTCAAGCATCCAAACACACCACTAGACTAAGCACACTTATAAATGATCGGTTTGAAACTAATGATTACATAGATATTAAAGCTTAGAACTCCTAGATCCTAAGGAAGCTCTTGATGCGGGCATCGGGGAGTTAGCGGGGTCTCTTTGGTCTTTGAGAGTGATGAGCTTCTATTCCTCCGTCTTGGACCACGAGGGGTTCCCTTCCCTCGAGTAGCTTCAGTGGCCTGCAGCCTCTATTGCATAGATCCTCGTGGGTGACAAGCATGTTGTTGGTGTTATCCAACATGGTGTTGACACTAGCAACTCACGGAGGTTATCCACGGTGGTGGCCACTGGCGGATGTAGGTCTTGGCTTCACCACTAGCTTTGTAAGGGTGTACAAGCTGCGTGTGTGCCAACTCAGCGCTCCCTGTGAGAGAACATAGAGTGTTCTCCTAGCAGCTTCAGCAATCCCGGCTTCCATAGTATCTCTCGGGAGCAACATCGTTGTGCTGGATATCTCCATAGGTCCATAGTGCGAACCCTCTTATAAAGCGATCACATTTACTTCCAAAGGTGGCTCAAACCAAGGATGGGTCCACATCTCACACTAGTAGATTGGATCTTCACCATAGCCCAAAGCAGTAATCGTCCTCCTTAGATTGTCGACCATTGAAATGCCTCTCCCATCTTTCTCTTGCTCACATCCGGACTACTTGGTAGCTCTCTTTGCTTCACTTGTTCTTCCAGTTCCTCCACTGGGTCTTGATGGTCACCCGATCGACTTCTTGTGCACTCTTCTTCCTCTTCTTCCGGAAGCTACTTCTTCCGTCTCATCATCGATCGGTAGTGATAGTAGTCTTCTTCGGCATGTCTTGAGGAAGCTCTTTCAGGCGATCTTCTGATCGAACCATCTAGAGATAAAGAAGAGTGCCAAGTGAGACCAAATGCAAGGAATGAGAAAGATAGCAAAATCAAGGTAGAGAACCAAAAGATAGCTAAGGATGAGATGAAAATCAAGGATGAGCATTATAGAATAGTTTTAAAGCAAGCATAAAGAATGTGTGGCTTCTAAAAGATTATAATCCTTAATTTCGACCATTACTAACTAGGCTAACGTCTACAATCAACACGACTGGTACCACTTTGTCACACCGAATTTAAAGGCAAATTGAATGCTCATATTATATGTGTGCAGGATCAAAGTTCACACATATAACGACTCGTGAATACCAAAACACAATGCCATAACGTAAAGAGAGTATTAAACTTTATTACACCAAAATGTCTCATAACGATCTAATTATTAACGAGTAGCAACACGGATAGGATCAACACCACGAGCGGTTGATTGGTGACACGCCCGCCTAGAAGTCTTCAAAGTCTTGAAAGTCTTCAGCGCCAAATGCGAGCAGCGGTCAGTAGTGTAGTTGCAAGAAATAAAATCAACAAGCGTGAGCACATGTCGTACTCAACAAGGGAACATAACTATAACAACATGCAAGGCTCTTTGGGTGGATGGTGACATGGTTAAAGCGGTAAGCAATTTTAGTTGGTCGATTTTATTAAGCAAAATTACTTATTACTAGTATATACCAACCCGAGATAATAAATGCAACAATAAGATGCAATGCACAAGATTAATTCATTTTCATAGTTTACCCATGTGAGGTCAGTCCGGGCCGCTCCATGAGAGAGCACGGCTAATCGATTAGATTTACACTCTGCGGAGGTTGTACACTTTACCCACAAGTCGTGTCCCCATATATGCCGGGTTAATTACTCCTTAAACACTTAGGTGAGTGGCATGGGTTTCACTACGAGGCCTTTACAAAGATTCTCTAGTATGAGCTGCTCGCTAGGTTTCATGACGCAATGCATAACCCTCTCTCAAGACCGCTGAAGCTACCACAGGCGATCGGCTTGAGGGGGCTATACACCAACTACACCCCTAACCCTTATCGGGTAAAGCATACTACATACTAAGTTTCTAATTAATTAGCCAAGACAGAGCCATTTGTCTTGTGGTTGCACCTAGTTCTGGTGGTTCTCCATGTTCCGATTAATAGGGTAATCTTGCTTAATGAGGGTAGAGCATAAAATAAATCAAGTTTACTTTTGTGTACAATTAAACCATCCTCAACCCATAGTTAGCAACTAAGCAAGTGCTACCCAACATAAATAAAATACCAGTTAACAAGGACATGGTAAACAACACTAGTCACACCTTAATCATAGGGTCCCATCAATTTAATGCAAGAAATAAAGTAAATGTGTAATTAAAATGCAGTTGTATAGGAAAAAGGGCATGCATCAAGGACTTGCCTTCCACAAACTCTCGCTGCTCAAACTCTTAGCGTCTTCAAAAGCTTGAACTTAATCAAGAAACGCGATTCTCTCGCATCACACAACCACATACAAGCAAACAATGAAAACAAATAAGAAACAATCACCAAACAGTAACAACAGAGCAAAACAACTGCGTAAAGTTATTCTACTCTTCGATACGATCGTTTGGACATAAGAACACTAAAACGGAGCTAAAACGAGATCTATGGCTAAAACAAGACAGGGTCTTAACTCTGAGAAACTAAACCTCAGGGCTTAACGCTAAAACCAGGGCTAAAACGTAATTAAACATATAAACAAGGGTTAATGCGCAAAACTCTATGGACTTGCTAAATCTAGAAAGCCTAGGGTTCAAAGCGAAACCTAAGTAAACGTAAGGGTCTTTCGAGGTGGGAGGACCTATTCAAAACTAAAGAGATGGGGCTTTTTTAAAAACGCGGCGCACCGGGGTTGGCCGTGACCGCTTTGATCGGGCTAATTAGATCCGATCACGGCACGACTGACGATACCGCGTCTGCGCGGCTCGCCGGGCGGCGGGCGCAGCTGGCGGTGAAACGAACTCGAGCTCGCTCGGTTTGGCACTGCTGGCGGGAGGAAGCGGTGAGCGATCGTCGGGCATCGGGACAATCGGGCGAGGGCGGCGCTGCGGCTATGGCGGCTCGGCGGCGGGCTCAAAGTGACCGGAGCACAAGGCTCGAGCGAAGCAAAAGGCCGCACCCTCCCTCACCTCCACGCCAACCTCGGCGGGCTCCGACTCGACGAGCGACGAGGCGGCGGTTTCGGCGGCGGCGGCTAGGGTTTGCGGGCGCGGCGCTGTCGGGCTAGGGTTTGGGGTTGAGGCGCAGGAAGCGCGGTGGGCTTTATAGCCAACTTGCGCTTGGCGTGCGGGACACGAGGCATGGCGGGCCGGGATGTGGACTCTGAGTCCGGCCCCGTAGGGATGACGCGGTCCACGTCTGATCGGAGCGGTGCGGGTCGAGCGGGCCGGCGGTTTCTGGGCAAAGGAGGAGGAGGGGGGGGTGGGCCGAGACAGGAGTCCGGACTTAGGCCTAACGAAACAAAAAGGAGGAAAAGGGAAGGAGGAAAAGAAATTCCTTTTGAATTTTTGAAACACTTTTAACTTCAAACAAGTTTTGAATTCAAACACAAATTTGAATTCAAACACTCAAAATAATGCACCATGTATGCAACACTCAACTCCTATATTTATTTATTTTATTAAAAATTATTTAAATGCCTAGAAAATTAAATAACTCCTTAAAATCCTTAAGCAAAGAACATAGTTGCTAACAAAATTTTAAAATTGAGAAAATCATTTATTGATTTATTCTTCCTATTCACATCCTGAAATCGGAATTTTCGTGTGTGTGACGGAGCTGCCCTAGATCCCGCTTCATTAAGGGAGCATTGTGGTGATTTCCCCGAAGAGCGGATGTCTCCAGAGGTAGACCCGGAGGTAGGAGTTTAAGGATGCTAGTAGATGAGATGTTCGATTCGTTGCTCGCTTCTTGGAGCTTCAACTAGAAGGCGCTGGGCCTAGTTACCTTCCTGGAGCTTTACCCTAGCCGATGTCCATGGATATGATCAACCTTGTGCCATAACTCATATCCATCAAGGTTTGTCCCTTGTATGCAATCAATGCTTCATGTTAGGTTAGTTTGGCTAGACAAGGTAGAGAACCTTAGTGGTTTGCTTTCGATCCTTGGATTGACAATCCTTGGGGACCCTCCTTGGTGAAAAAGGCCACAAGTCACCCGTGACGCTTGCAGTGAACTTCAACACGGTTTTGAACCGTCAACACTTTCTCTTGCTACCTCTCATGTTTTAGTAGATTAGATGCGTTGAAACATCTCTAGAACAAAGTGCTTTCTCGCTTTATTGGATTGAATCTTGCATTGCTCATGTTCCACGAATTCGATACCTTGGGTTTACACTTAAGGGAAAGAGGGTCCCATGTGATCCTGTATGCTTGCGGATCGAAGTTTACAACGATAATCAAACGTCAACACACATTCACCTCGATAAAGATTTAACATTCTTTCCTTCACAAAAGAAAAATGTGAAAGGGTGTGATATATATTTCTTATTTGATGGTGATTGTGTGCACATCTACATTATTCACAAATTAGACTTCACCAAAGTATAGGGTGTTGTTCGTGGTTTGATTTGGTGAAGTTCAACACATAGTTCGGGTTGCAAACAAGGTCATCTTTTGCTGTCCTTTTATTTTCTTGATTAAAACTTGTTATACTTCAAAATTAATTCGACAGATGCATAAACATTCGGAAATGAATATTTACGTACAGGATTATCATTTCATAAAAAGCTCTTGTTAAAATTTAGATTCACAGAGCTATAGATTAAGCACGAAAAATCTAACAATATTCATCTGCTAGAAGAATAAATGAATCATACGAACGATCCAAACATGATATTGAACTGAAACTTTTACGTAAGAATGAGCAAAGCACATTTGTCAGACCCCAAAATTAGGTCAAGTGGTGCATTACAACTTGCTCAACAAAAACTCAGATCTAAAACATATATTTATTCGAGCTAGAAAACAATGTCAAAAACCATACTACTATTTATCCGAGAGACCAAGATGTATCTAGACATGAATAAGCTCGTGCAAAAATATGGACTACTATTACTGAACAAATAAAGCAGAACAATTCATAAAAGGAGCTACTAACAGAAAAGAAATAAAATCATAACTAAATCTAGAGCATGAACCTTTGTGCCAATTTTCTACAAAGATCTACACATGAGCAGTAGTACAAAGATATACACAACATATCCAATAATACTCTGACAGATCTTGAATTTAAAATCAGAACAAAAGTATCTCAAACTGAAATTTAAATTTAGTTTAAAAACCAGGCATCAAAAGTATATACATGCTTTTTAGAAAAGGTAGATCTGCTCACATGGATTCCATAAAAATTGAGTTTACATTTTCCTACTTTTACGTGATTTATTACGTATTTTACAAGATTCAGCATTTTAGATCTATGTTGAATAATCTTCTTTTAGTTAAGCCCTGGAAAAATCTAGACCTTCACACGTAAGCCCTTAGGTTTTACATCTAAGTCCTCCAAAGATTTTGATCTCCACACATAGGTCCCTGGCAGGGAGCTTTGCCGCCGGCGAAATGGCGGCCGGACTCGGTCGGGCTACGGCCTAGGATGGAGTACGAGCTTACCATAGGTCGATTGATGGCGAAGTTGGGCTCGGAGGTGGCTCCGGTGATGGCCGGACGGCGGCGAGTGCAGCGCCGCCTCGGCTCCAACTCCGGCGAAGAACCCGCCGAGCTCTACAATGAGGGGCTCGGGAAGCTCTGGTGGAGTGGTGGGAGTTGTCTGGGGTGCTCAGGAGGTGACGACGTCGAGCGGAAGGGAAAGCTCCGCGGCGGCACTCCAATGGCGACCGGCGAAGATGGTTCTACACTCAACGACGACGACTGCTCCTTTCATAAGCGAGCGCAGATGAGAGAGAGAGTGTGTGGCTTCGTCTCGAAGCCTTTGCCAGCCAGTTGGCCCTCCCGTACGCTCGACAGCCCCGTGTGGTGTCGTTGCCGGCGGGTGGCACGTGGCAGCGGCCCACGGTTTTGCCGGCGTATGGGCGAGGTGGCAATGACGGACAGGCTCACCAACTCGGACCAGGAAGCAAGGATTTGACCGAAAATCGTCTGTACACCTGGACATCCGAACAGGAACTATCCGGCCCGTCAAACAACACCGAGATGTGTGTTTTTGTCTCATCTGTTCGTATTCCGCCTGTATTTGATTTTTCCCACGCTGTATTCTCGTCAGTGCTGCATGCCGCTCAGTACATAAAGCTGTTGATTGGACAGAACGATGGGACATAAAATTCCTTTTACTCTGTCCCATGCTAACTTTATGTCGACATAAAGTTAGACCTGACACATTGAGCCTTGTGCCCACGTTGCTTCTCTGCACCTGTACTGTTGATTTTTGACTTTGGTCTCCCGTCCGCCTTCTTGGTAGTTGTGTTTCCATTTATTCTTCCATTTGTTTATTCCGTCGGTCTTCTTGGTAGTTGTGTTTTATTTTTTTTACGTAATGCGCCCCACTGTTCCCTCCAATGCATTGCTCCGGATTTCTTAGGTGTACATTACCCTGGCATCTATTGTACAGCAGTCGCACACCCTGTATTATTTTGTACCCCTCTGCCTAATTGATGTACATATGAACCTCATCTCTCTTCCAAATAAGTCATTTTTAATACTTGCTCTAATCCACATGTATATGTAACACTCATCCACTTTCCTCTGATTTAATATATTACACTCTTCTTATTCATTCCCCCATCTAACACCTGTCCCTCCTCTCGACCAACCATGGTCGTTGACCGCCGCCGGACTGGATGCCCCCATTAACTGGTGGTGCTCGCCAATCTAGTTCAGCTCAATCCGCTCCTGTTGCGTCCACCCTTGGCCGCGTTTCCCCATCATCTACAGATCCCCAAACTCTGATTCAAGTGAAGATGAATGCAACTCTGCTAACAGTCCCACAAATCGTTGTTCCCCAAAAATCCATTACTTGGTATCCAAGTTCAGCGAGTACAAGAAGGAGTTGGTGCGTCAGACTGGTTTCGGTGGATTGCTAGAGATGCCATGTATAACCAAGGTAAATCTCAAGCTTTCGTCCTGGCTGTTAAGCAAGTTAGATGCCGAAGAGAGTTGTTTGGTTATTTCCGATACTGGACGTATCTTCCTGCACGAGAAGGATGTTGGGATAGTACTTGGTATTCCTTGTGGTGACCTAGATGTAGCTTCAACTGAAATATCTCAGGAACAGATAGATACCATTAGAAACAACCTGGGTCTACATGGCCGAGACCATCGTACTTTCAATGCGCTAGAACAAGTTCTTTGCAAGCATTTAGATGACAAGGCTTCTCGGCTTGAAGAAGATATGTTCAAAATTGCCTTTGTCATATATGTAATGGGACACCTATTACTCCCGTCTAAAAACATGACCATGGCAATACTGATTACTGGGAGCTTTCAGAACACAGACCAGCTTGAGCGTTTCAACTGGTGTCGTTATGTCCACCAACATTTGCTTCAATCTGCACATAAGGTTAGGGAGGAAGTTATTAGGAAGGGCCGTGCTACATCCTTAACTGGATGCCATCTGATGCTGCAGGTATTATAATCCTGTACCCCAGTTACCTTTTTCTTTTACATCACCTCCTTGTTTGTACTGCTAATTAATATTAACCTATATTTTCAGATTTTCTTTCTTGACAATGTTGACCTACGTGGACAAAACAAGAATCACAGAATTGTGCCACGCATAAAAGTGTTCGACCCACTATCCATCAAACGGATGATCACCATGTGTGCCAATCGTTCATACACCGATTTCTCTGATTTCGTTGGGGTATGATCTGACCTTTGCTGCATATAATCCTTTTAGGTTTACCTACATGCCCTCATTTTTGAAACTAATCTTATCTGCACCTTTTGGTTCACAACCAACATGCCTCCCAATCGATCATACAACAAAAGTTCTTTAGTGAAACAATTTTGTTCTTACATGCATTTACTCATTTTCTCAGATACGCTCGGCGAGTCATCTGCATACATGAGGCATACATATCAGTCTGATCATGTTGGCCTTCTACGAGACCTGTGAACTCCCTCTGCCACGGATGAACATTAGCCAAAATCGTCCACCCAACCTTGCAGATCTTAACCCTGACTCATACGATTTCTCTAGCCCTAGTGATTTTGGTGTCTACATTCGAACAAAGTACCCTTCACTTGTAAGCCTTTATAACCTTTTTTGGTCCTCGTACATTTAATACCTCAATTACCTTCTAACAATTTTTCACCACTCTAATTTCTATTTTTGTTGCAGCAAAGGGATTACAGTCAGCTAGTTCCAAATGCAGAATGCCTCTTTTCATGAAGGAAATAGCAAATTTGCGTCGCCATCATGAGGCGCAATGCACACATGTTCGACTGGTTGGTTCAACAACTTGGCCCAGCTCAAGTGCACCTGCTTCATAAGAAACCCACTACTCCATCATTCTCCATGTTCAACACACCAGGTATTTTGCTTACAAAATTTTCAAAGATACCGGTACAACACACCATGTTCCTTCGCATTTAGCCCATCAAATAACCACTTAATTCTTGATGTTATAGTTGTCAGGAACCTAATCATCAAACAGCTCTTCTAATTAATGCTCTAACTTTAAATACCCATAAACTGTTCAATTTGTGCAACACCTGCTATCCCAACCCCTGTTATACATATTCTTTTACAATTTTCATATAGTTTTAAATTCCAGCCACATTTTATCCTGATTCCTAAACTTTATTTCCTGTAGACCAATTTTATGTTCCACCTAAACCAACCGGTATTGAATTCAGAACTCCAGGTACACTCCTATAGTACCCACACTTTATTTAATCTGAACATCTAATTTATCTGATAACATTTTTTCCAACCAGTACCCTCAGAAACTACCACGCCACGTAATGAAGTCAAAGGATCCCATCATACATCTGATCCAATTGTTCCTACAAATAAAGCTATGAAGCGCAGAGACATGATATAAGTAAAGCATTTTATATCAACTTATTCCCCATCAATTACATTTCCTTACAAATTGCATAATCATATTTTGTTATCTACCTTATTTTCAGGTCAACCTTCTTTTGACTTAGGAATTACTGATTCCCCCAGCCCCAAACCTACATTATTGACAGAGCAGATACCTTCAAGTACCCTGCATCCTAGAACCAATTCAGGCAATAATTCACAGAATTCCTGCTCACAAGGAAACCTTTCACCAAAACTGCTACCATTAACCACGCCAACACTGTATTATTTGAGTGTTTGGCCACGCTCAGATTGTGCTAGTGACCCATCAACATGTATATGGCCAGCCAATACAGCCGACTTTCCAGAAACTTGCCATCCCAAAATCCCTAGTTCGCCCTGCATCATGGTCCTCTGTGCAGCAACATCATTTGCCTGAACTAGACATTGTAGACATGTTCACACATTGGATGAATACCTCCAAGACTTGTGAAGAATCAAGGTTACCATTAACATCCAACCTTAATTATTGCAATTTCTTCTTTCAGGCTCACTAAATTAAATCATATGTTGCAGGAACATTATAGTTCACAATTTTCACGTCTCATAACCATTACTTTTGGACAATTGAAGGAGTACCTACTGCCACGCCAAAATTTTTTCTGACGAAATAATTGATCTTATCATACGTCGTTTAACCAACTTGACGTACTCCCTACAACCTCCATCTGCTGAACGTTGGCGAATTTCCTTGAAACTGATTTTGCTGTGAGCCACTAACCACCTTATACTCTAAATTTTTCCACCTTAACTTTCCTACATTTCTGTTTATGTTAACCAATTTTCATGAATGTTTCACTCACTCACCACAGATGATATCTATTGCTGGTGGTCAACCTGAAGAATATCAGTCTGTTCTCAATCAGTTTATCTATGTCGATCATTGTCTGTTGCATAGCACAATGGTTTGTACACTTTCATTTAATTTAGAATCCCATGCTTCCACTTACACCTTGCATATTTCTAACTCCTTTTCAACTTACAGATAGTAGCACCTGTTCTTGTCCATGGTTTTTGGACTGCATACATGTTTGACATGACCGAGTGCACAATTCATGTCCTTGATCCTGTCCACTCTCCCCAACAAGCAAAACTACATCAGCATTTCTACAAGATGATATTAAACTCACTATCTCGCTGCATCGATAGTTTCTTTACTGGCTGGACCACTAACCCACTAGATGAGTGGATTCTTAATTACTAACCTCATCAACATTCCTATCAAACGGTATTGATTCTTCCATCAAAAGAAATACTACCATTTTAATTATTAGTTATCACATGCGCCTCATTTCTCTTACCTTTTATGCATCAGGCGCCACGATTCAGCTATATGTATGCTCCTAATGGCTAGAGCATTTCAACGGTGAAATTTTGGATGTGCTCATCAATGAGGTAACTGAAATCCTTTTCTGTAGTTTTTGTTAATTTTGTCAGGTGTATTAATCTTAAGTTAACTCCATTGTCATATGCGCAGGAAATGTTAACAAATGCAAGATCAATCTTAATATTTGAAGCCCTTTCTATTCAAGGAAACGAAGCTGTTCTCCTACTACCCTCTCCAAGATGTTGACCTAGTTTACAGTGCATTAGGAGCAATCATTGCTTTCTTTTGCTGCAACTGACTGAAGCATTTTGCAAATTGAAACTCCGTTCACTTAATGTACTGTTAAGTCGCAACCATTATGCACTCTATGAACTATTTCCCACCCTTTACCTCCTACGTTAATGCATAATTTATCCTCCAATCGTACTACCAGCGTTTTATGCTCCGTAACATTCAAACGAAAATTTTCTTACAACCATAGTTGCCTACTACAATATTTTCATTTGGCACCATACCACACTTAAAATTTTTCATTTAAACCTTAACCATACAGTCCCTGCCAAACATCATTTCTCCTTTAATTTCAACAATTTTGTTTGCTACACTGTAAATTACCCATTCCTTATACCATTTAATCCGACAACATAATCACACACAACAAATGCACCCACCCACACCATCATCAATTACAACCCACCAACCAACCACCACCCCCATTTCCCACCTCTTTAAATACCCCCCTTTGCTCCACCCTATATTCCACTTAACACTGTTATCCACTCATAGTTCCACTCCCACACTACAAACACCACACATAGTTAGTCCTACATTTCACAAATTTTCTGCGGGGTCTTCACCGGTGATTCAGTCGCATACTCCTTTTTCCAAAGAATGGTGAACTTGCATGGTTTTGTTTACATTCCACTCTCCTCTCTCATCTCTTCACCTTTCCCTCAGATCTACATTCTGCTCTTCTCAAGAATCTTATTCGTTATCTCTTTCCTTTTTCTAGATCTGCTACACCAATGCCTTGGTACGTGGTTTTCGAGGCCGCAATCACGACTTTACCAAGATTGGTCGCTATGTAACCCAGTTATCACCGCAACGCTTGCTTCAAGAAATACCAAACCTCGAGAAGCTCTCCACGCCACAACACTTTCTTGGATGCCCACAAAGGGATACGTTGTTAATCCTCCACCACCACAAAACCATGTTCTGCCAACGAGATGGAGGATGGAACAATATACTCATAGCTTTTGTAGTTGTTGGCTTCTTCACTCTCTTATCGCTCGTTATAACTAGTTCTCGTCTGTACGACTAACCTATGTCCCTTAATACCTCTACATGTGTGGCATGTTGTTGTTCCTATAAGTTGTAATCCTTTTCTTCTTTATGGTGTACTAGTTTATATCTATAATATCTTCTATCTAAGGTTACACGTTCTACATTGTCTTCCACTACTCTTTTATGTTCTATTTCGTGACCACTTCACCTAACTCTGTTTCACCCAAACAAATATCGGGATATGCACACATGATGCATAATATGGAAAAATACTTGATAAATGCCGAGCTCATCACACACCACCACTAGTTAAGTTAAACTCATCAAATAATCCAATTCCAAACACATTACTTGTTCCCATCCAGGCGTGCTAGCCTACACTTAAACCACAAAACAAGCATGAGAATTTTACATCCACAATGTTTCATAGCAGATCCTTACTTCACATCCATTCAGTTCACTACTCTGAATTACAAATGTTGAAACGAGCTGCACTGGTGCTTCGCTTTGTTGCCCCTCATTGTTAAGATGTCGTTTAACATTGATTTCGATACATTCCAAAGCAATTTCACTGAATCAGGGGCAAGGTATCTCACCAATATATGCAAAAATCATACATATTCATCAATTAACATTAATCCCAATTCACTAGGCCATATACTTTACCTTGTTAATTGGCCGTCAGAGCTTTGTTCCATCAAACCACTTCATGTAGTGTGCCACATAAATGCAATCTTCCCTATATATCAAACATTGAAGATTCTTCCCTACATGCAAATCACAGTAAACCCAAAGCAATGTATGTTCTTACCTATCTGCGACCTCATGCTCCATAACTAGGTATTGGTCCTCGAAGTCTTGAATTTTATTTCCCAACCACAAAAGCTCTTCCTTGCGTAATCAAGCTTGTAACAAATATCGTCCACGAATGGTTGGTGTATAGCCCACATATTATCTCTTGAATATCCTATGTTTGGGTCTACTACATGTATCTTCTTCAACAGTTTGTCCCATATATATAAACACCATGAACCTCTTCCTTTGGGCACCATTATCTGTATTATCAACACCTACTAATCACACCAAAACTTACCATACGAATATTTCAACTTTGCATTTTAGAAAACTAACCATTCGACAATGTTCTATTTTCCTCCGAGGTGATGCCCATGAACATGTTCACGATATCCATATTGATTTGAAAGCTTTCAAGGACCAACCTACCCACATTGCAAAAACATACAAATTAAAACTTATATATACATCCACATCAAACAACAACACCAAAACAAGCGGGACATTATTAATCAAACTCAACACTTACATCTGAGCACAGGTTCATGAAGTGCACATCTTAGTAATGCACCCTTGTGTTGGGTACATAGATGTTTCTTGGTTACGAAGGTGCCTCACTATTGCACTGAGAAAAAGTTGTTATTTATATCTCCACCCGACCGGAATTGATCTTGCAACTCCGCTCTGTTATCTTAATCGAAAAGGCATTTCATGTACTATCCATGCCCGTGATGAAGTTTCAAACATCGATAATTATCAAATATTTTTCCTCATGCAAGCTCAAAGTTTTCGAGTTGGTTCTGCACCTATGGAGCATTGTCCGGACATTTGCATCACTTGTTTATATATTTCAATGAATCACTTCTAATACACAGCCGAAACTCAAACCAAGCTCAAATGGTGAAGGGCGTATTGGTTCCAATGTTACCTCACCTCCCGCACGGTGTAATCCTCTCCCTTCAATGGTCGCTCAATATCCTCATGATTTCTTTGTTTCACCAGCTTAACTCATCCTTATCTACACCCTTGGACTCAGCTATCACGATCTTCTTTGCACTTCTTTCTCCTCGACTCATTAGACCCTCCACCTGTACATTTTCATCTACTCGCCTCTTTCCATAACTTACATTTAACACCTATTTTCTTGCACCTCTTCCTCTTGCTCCCATTATTTTCGAAGTACCACCAATTATAAGAATTTGGACTTATTCAAACCCTCTAAAGAAAATTAATTACTAATCTCAAAAAGTATTTACCTTTCGATTACTACCACCTTCGCCTCCTTCACACATATTCATCCATGCCACTGTGTTGCTCTCCCACAGTTAAAGTGCTCAACTTCCAATCCTCTACGATTCAATAATAATTAAATCTTCTTTATTTATTCAATACTCTCAATTCTTTTTTGGCTCCTTTCTATGTACAGTTCCTTACCTTTACCCTTTTCCTCTTGAGCGTTGAATCAAGGTTTGCCTCTCACCAGATTCTACAACAACCAAAATTTAAATTTCTATTTCTCACTTTCATTACTAAAAACACATCAATTTACAACTTCAAATACTGCGAGCCCCTGTGACATCAAATTTAGGTTTATCATCTTCACCCTTTTGAATATTTTCTCTACAAAAATTCCAACTCATTAGTTTACATTTTTTAATAATTCTACATCTGTGTTAATCTTATTTATCTCACCCATCATTGTTTACTTGTCCTTCCGTCTTCCTAGCCTCATTTTCCATTTCGCTTCACCCACATCATTAGTTCCACCCTCCGAGAATGTGGATGATTCACACATAATACCAGTTTAAATTTCAGCACCATATTCATACAAATCGTCATGCACATATGCCAATATAACATAGAACCAAATGCACCTTCATTTCTTATAGTCGATTCCCCACGAACATGCTGTTTTTCCTATTTCAACTTCTTCTTGTCCTTGTTCCAATTCTTCTACACCCCCTCCTCCCAACACCCACATTTGCACTTCCTTCCCTTGGGTCACATTAACATCCTGTTCTCCCAAGAAAGTATTTTAATCCAAATAGAGAATATTACATCCGTTAGTTAATTAGCATAGAATTAACCTTTGACAACCTTAAATGCTGAAATTGGTGTTACCTTCACGTGGTACACTTTCGTCCTTCATTGCAAAATTCTTTACCCTTGCTCGAACTTCCTCCACCCTCGATTCAATTTAATTTGTGTCACTATTTTTATCATTTTGCATTTTAATTATTTAGCCACTATTTCTTACCTTCTTCACTTGCGTCAATACCTCTTCATTTTCTCTTGACACAGCAGTTTCCTTATTGCTGCAGCCTCCACCTACAGTACAAATATACCACTTAACATATTAATTAACACTTTCCAATCAATCACAAGAAACCGAAAGCTTTATCATTGTTAACCTTCATTACAACGCCACGTACCCATCAAACTCTCCAGAATCCTGTCCCTTTGCTTTGTTAATGAGCTCCTAAGTTCACCAAACATTCCATCCAAAGCGATTCTTTTGAATTTCATAGTGACATTGATTATCGTTCTTGCACTTTCAGCTACTACATCCAAGTCTACCGCAAACTTCTATATTCTCCTTTATTATTTTAACCACTCATTTGCATGGAAATAAATCTTTTAATCTAATGTATCGGTATGTATGTATTTTAATCGAACTTATTTTCACTTACCGCAACTACTTCATCACGGAACTTCATTTGTTCCTCTTCATTTCAGTTCCTTATCAAGCATCCCCACTTCCACCTCCTAAGTCAGTGCACCTCATGCAACCACATAATTTCCTTCTTTAGAATATACACATGTCACATTTCTTCATCCAACTAAAGTATTAACTCACCGTCTCCTCCGTAAGTTATTCTATTAACCTCATCCAAAGCAACTAGGTCGAAATCCTATGCTTCCTATATGCTTTCACCCTTGGTACAATGGCCAACGTACATTCCTGCTCCCAAGATCTTTGCTGTCCAAGTACAACAACTGTACAAAATAACATGTTTCAACTAGCGTCTATTTATTACTTGTTAATATTTAACCATACAATAGCGTACAAATCACTTACTTCTAGATACAACCAACATCCTTCGAATGATTGATGGTTCATCAACAATATCTTGCAATAATTTCTCACCAACACTACGTATAACTTTCGGCCATACTTTGCCCGATTACAACGCCTCACATTTCTTTGGGTTCGAGATGAAATTCCATATGTTCTTGGGATGGTTGCTTGCCTACGAGGCACAAAAACTTGCACAAGTGTATGCACCATTGCCACAACAAATACATCTTCCTCCTCTTTGCTTAGTTTTCTCCATAGTCCTTCAGATATTTCGCATCCGCCATTGTAGTAAGCACCCCTGTTCCCTCGCTCAACATTTCCTCCAACTCGTCCCTTGTATCCTTTGAAACATTCCCATCATCTTCATCTATTTCTATTCCACTTCCACGTACCCCCACCACTCTTTCAAACGACTCCTCACTAAGAAAAGTTCATGACCAGGACCCAGGACTAATCTTCATTTTAGCAGGTTTGAACCTCTTCATAAGCGAGAAAACCATATTCCTCTGATTCATACCAACTTTTAAGTATAGAAGACCACCTAAACCTCTCTTGCGATTCTTTTTATCCTCACCAAAAGTTTGAACAACTTCAGCTACTTTAGATGAGAAGCATCCGTGGAACCTATCTGGATAAAATTTCAAAGGGTCTCGATCCATAACCACCGGTGCTTTTCACTTACCTCCTCTTCATCTGTGTCTTCTATGATGCGGTGCACTTTGGGCACTGTACTTCTCCTCTTCCCTTCCGTCCAAACACTCCACCATTCTTCGAGGTACCATCTTATTTCCGCCCCATTCCGTTGAACTCTTCCATGCGCTCGAGTGAAAGGCACTCTACCAGGTCGACGATGACTCCACCGGATCTGCCTCCTCCCGCATTCTTGGGCGACGCCCATAGATCTAACAAAACAAATGTCAATCCATATGTCAAATGTAGAGAAAGAAATCTTTCAAAACATGGAATATCGCCACTTAACAAAACTCAGGAAGGAACCTAACTACTAAAACTTGATTAATCTTCACCAAAAATAGGGTAGCCACAGATTTGAACTTACTATATTCACGGTAGGTGCATCATGAAGCTCACAACCTACAACCTCAACCTCTTCTCCTCCGTGCAACAATAATCCTATCTCTGCTCTCCGCCTAAATCGCGGTCACCGCCTCCAGCCCTAACACTTTCAACTTGTTGGTTTTTCCACTAATGCCCTCAACCCCCACTTACCGCAATAATTTCATATTATATATAAGAATGGTGATATTCAAAGACTTAGTACTTACCTTTTGCATACTTTCCATTATGCATTGTCCGCTATGAACTGTATTGTTATCCTCTTCATTCCTTTCTACCAACTGCACATCTTCACCTGATTGTCCCATAACATCTCCAATAACTTCATGAAGTAACAAATCATCCTCATGGCTCATTCTTTCAACCTCCCGTCACCATCTTGTGGCAATTATTTGGGAACCTGATTTTTCATTTCACGATCGATGATTAACACTACATGTTGTTGCATAAATCCAAAGTGTTAAAGCACAACTACTAGTCGTATTTGTCACATAATTGCAAAATCACCATACAACTTAACTACAAACAGTCATATTACTTGAGGCTAATACATAATTTTACCACAAAGAACTCTAATGTACACCAACGTTCGACTTTGGCTTACCTTTGCTCCTTCACATAATTTCGACATCATATCACCCCCGAAACCACCAAATGCAACTGGTCTAGCCAACACTTTCCTAGGTTCCCTCAGAACTGAATAAAACAATGATTATCATCAACGACAAACTAACAATTCTTTTGTCAACAAGAAACATACTGAGACCAAATCCTAAAATAAAGATCCACCCAATATACTTACAGACACTTCTAATTCGAACAGGAACCATTTGCAAATACACTTGCTTGCTCAAGGATAGGATCACTCTCCTAATTAGGAAAAGGACGAAAATTTCAAAAAAACAACAACCAACAAAGAAATCAATGATACTAAAGATTAATCACAACTCAAACAAGCAAGCTGCAGAGTTTCCTCAAACTAACACGGATCTGACCACCTTCACCATGTTGCACGTACCAGGGAATATGTTCTTCCTTCCAATCTGAAAACACTTAGCCTACTCCAAGCACTTCTTCTCCACCCCTCCTCGAATGCCTAAGACCAGCTATTGCTTCCTCTGTGATCCATGGACTCGGTAGCTCCTACAACCAAGTTTCCCATAACCCTGCCAATCTTGGCTCCTCCCTCACGCAAGCCTTGTAGGCCCACCTCCTCCTCCCACCGCCCACAGACCTTGACCTCCCGGTGCGAATCCATGGCGGACCAACTCGCAACCTAAAGCGGCGGGTGACTCTCGTCTTCGGCAGACAGATGCTTGCCCGCGGGTACTCTCTTCTTGAGGCTCTCCCCCTAATTCAAAATTCAAATAGCTTCTCCTCCCTCACCCAACGGGTCCGGCGCTTGAGACATTATTTTCTTCTCTTACTCTTGCATCGCTTGTATTCGATGGGATGACACACCATATCTGTGCGTGACATAATAGGGGGTCGGATCGGGCAAGATCTCAAGGCTAAACTGGACCACTTACCTCTTGGGATAACTCCTATCCCAAGCTTCCGTGTGAGTATAATATTCTAGTTCTTATTTGACAGCGGTGCAAATGATGGTGTCGGGATTTAGGAATTTCCAAGCAGACGGATAGAGAGGAATGATGAAAGTACTTGAGACAATTGAACATGAGATTAATGAATACAATGGCCAAAGCTCTCCTCTTCCACCTCTTGGGTCCTATTTATAGGAAGAGGAGCCTCCTCCTCCTCCACCCTTGGGTCCTATTTATAGGAAGAGGAGGCACCCTCCCTTCAAACCCTAGGAGAGAGGAGGTGTTTATATTATTTCCATTGGTGGGCTTGAATATTACATTTGGGTTCTTAACTATTACAATTGAGTCCCTAGATGTTACAATCAGGTCCTTGGCCCTTACAAATACGCCCTTATACCCTTATTTGGGCCTCTTTTATACACGTGGGGTCCCTAGCCTTAGGTATCCTAAGGCGCACCTCAACAGATGGCGCCTTGCCGACGAGGCTGTGGGATGGGCGCAACGCGCGTCTTTGCAACAGACGCGGCAACGTGGTGAGTTGTGAAGCCCCGAGTTTTAGTCGTCGACTTTCGGCGATTCGGTGACACGAGTTGGGCCCCCAGTGACGAGCTGGTCGGCCGTCAGGACACCGGCGGACACTCACCGAAATCCGTGGCGGTCGGTCTCGAGAGCAGGCCGGGTCGCCGGTCGGCGCCCACTTTGACCCGCTCAAACTTCCAAAATTTGAATAGAAGTTCAAAATCTCAAAAGAGGAAGTGTATGGTTCATAGGGCTACAACTTTTACAAAGGTTGGCATATATTTTGATGCTTAGTTTAGGAACGTGTGCCTAAGTTGATGAATTTTCGACAGAAAACTGTTCCTTTGAGCTTTGACTGAGATTTTGAGGTTCTTCCTCTTAAAATTTGAAATGCCACTAATTATGAAAGTTGTGTTCTGGAAAAATTGAACAACTTTCATATTGTCATATTTTTAGTTGTGAAGAAAATTTTAAGTTATGGCTGAGACACCAAAAGAGGGCTTTAGGGTTTGACCAAGATAATTAAGGATTAAACCTCATTAACTTTGATATTACTTATTCAAAACATCGTGATGTTACACCGAGCCTCCCTCCATTTTGAGGAGAAATGAGGAAAAAATAAGGAAGGAATAGTAAGAAAAGAGAGAAGAGCCCCTTAGAGCTAAAGTTAGCTTCACCACTACTCCCTCGTCTCCCCGAATCATAGTCGTCAAGGAACAGAAAAATGAGTCTGGACACAGATTTCCGCACCATGAAAACCATAAAATTAGGATAGAAGGAGTACCTCGGAGAAGCGCCGAAGCTCGTGGCTGGTGGAGTATACATAGGGAGGCAAGCAAGTCACGTAATTTATATACTACGCGAGCTAAAGAGAACGTTGTTTCGGCGTGGTCGGTGCCACCACAGGAAGCACAATTGTAGAGATGGCAATGGGCACCGAAACCAGTACCAGGTTTTACCCGATAAGAAACCGGTATGGAAACATATCTCTACCCGCGGATACACAAATGGGAAATATGATAAACTTGTAAATTTGCACATTGTTAGTGAAGAATAGCTTAATATTGATAACTAATTAATAATTCTATGCTTCATTAGACTATTATTTGGTTTAGAATTATAATTTATCTTTTATTTATTCCAATTTGTTGATATATGCACTTCCCATGTGTTATGTTTCCAATTATATTAGATTACAATGGGTTAAAAAAACCAGCGGGTGCGGTATGGGTAAGAACTTGTACCGCATGCGGTATGGGTTTCTTAACGTAGAGTTAGAGTTGACGTGCGGGTATGGAATGATTACCCGACGGGTTTCTACCGTTGCCATCTCTACACAATTGCTCGCTGCATGCAGATGTTGCGGGACCCAACTCCAGACGACGGGTCCCACTAGCTCCCGGAGGGACACGTGGACGCACGCCGACGCCCCGGGAGCCCAGCAGGGTGGCGCGTCCGAGCTGGTGCCTGGTGGCACCGCTGCGTGGAAGCGTGGCGAGCGCGGCAGCGCGACCGTGACCGGATCGGATGTACCATCCCTACCCGACAGCGGGGCCTCCACCTCCCGTTCTAACATATTGCTTGCGACACCCTGAGCAGTTGGTGTGTCTGTGTTGGTTAAGTGGGTTAACACGAAAGCTGCCAGAGACTTTGGATCCGTCTAGACTGGCAGGGGGCTCCTATATATATCTTGAAAGGTAAATAAGGATTGAATCTTCAAATCTCATTCAGTCTATTAACTACTCATCTCCATCTTCTTTTTCACTTCCTTCCTCCTCCAAAGACCACCCCCTGCCCCTCGCCCGCCGGTGGCAACACCGCCACCGCACCGACGGCCCACACTTAACCCTCGTCCCCTACTACCCCACTGCATCGTCTCCGCCCACCCACCCTTCACCGCCACCGCTGTCACCGTCGTCCGTCCGACCACCCGGTCGGCGGCGGGTAGCACCGCCCGCCTCCACCGACGGCCAAACCGCTGCCACCGTCGGTCCTCTGGTGCCTCCGACCCCTCTCTTCTTCTAGGTTCGGCGAACATTGGAGACCCTTGAAACCCAAACCTCAAATTCTAACCCTAAGGTCGCCACACGCCGGCCCCCACTCACCTCCCACCTGTCGAGAAGCCACTGCGGGCGCGGGGAGGCGAGGCCATGGTGGATGCAAGAAGAAGGGCGCGGGGAGACGGAAGAAGAAGAAACACCAAGAGTTGTCGATCCTATGTTTGCACGAATCTTGAAGCTGGAAGGTTCATTGATAAAATCTTCCGAAAATGTATAGTTCCCGCCAATGCACCCTCCCTCCCCTCGCCCATGGTAGGCCGAATTCTAAGATCGAATGGATCGGCTCTGCTGTTGCACCACTTTGATCTCAGTTCTGGTTTTCTTTAGGTCAGTTCATATTACTTACCAATAGGAAAAAGTCTATTTTACTTCTTCACTTGTATATGTACTTTGTCCACTTAGGTTAAGAAAAATTTTGACTCACTTCTACTCGAGCTATCTCATTTGGTCCAATTTACTTTAATTAGATGTTTATTTTTATTTCTTCGCATACAAATTGAATTTTAATTTCAGATTTTACGTTGACTTCTAACATGGTGTTTCATGTTAGAAAAATACGTTAGTATTTTTATTTCTTTTCACAATTTTGTGTAGCTAAGAGTAATTTTATTAAATATTTCTAACCTATGAAAATAACAATGAAAAATCTTAGTATAATTTTTTAACATAAGGCATCATGTTTGTATCTACTTAAAATTTGAACTTAAAATTCAACTCATACAGAAACAAAGGAAAAGAGAAACCTAATTAGGTATATTGGACTAAATATAATAGTTCATGTGAGTATAGTGAGTTTAAATTTTGTTCAGTAGTTGAGAAAGTGGATAGGTGAGAGGAGTTAAATGGACTTTTTCCTTTACAATATTTCACCAACTTCAATCATCTCTATCCTTGAGACTTACCAAATTTCAGCCAAAGTTTTGCAGATTCAACGTTTTCGCTGCTGACAAAAACGTAAACCGAAATCCAACTCTTAATATATTAGAACAGGTGACATCATCTTCATATTCTTTTTTCTGTTTGAAAGAAATGCATTTCCTTAGTGTAAAAGAGTATCGAATGTAGTTCTTTAATTTCTCGACACGAAGTGAAAAGAAAGAAATTTATATACAAGAAGTGAAATAGACCACTTAATTATTCAAAGACCACGTCCCTCTCAACGTGTAGCGAAGATCGAACCAAGCCAAATATAGGTGCAGTGCGCTAAACGCCAAAACCATCACAAGAAAAACATACGAGAACACGCTCGGCTTGGTCAGTACGATGGATTCGTTCCAGAGCGCCGTCGGCCGGTCCATGACCGGCTGGGGGCGTAGGGATCGTTCCGTCGCAAGACGGTGCCGGCGCAACCGGCGTCAGCGATGCCGCCGGTCTCTTGGCATGATTTGGCTCGGCCGGACGATACGGCGCGAAAGCGCGGTTTGGGGCCGCGGTGGCGGAGGTGGCGGCGGAAGCGACACGGTGCGGACATCGAGGCAGTGCAGGCTGTGGCGGTGTTCTGGGGACTGAGGACATCTTGCTTTCGGTGGGCCTACCTGCCTTGCCCGAGGATCGCCCGTGGTGACCCGATGCTTGAGGAGGCCTGTCTGGGGTGCTGGGGCCCGGTGCAGCGTCGCCTCCAGCGTGTGCCGGATGCCGTGCTGGGTGCACAGGAGTTGGGTGTCCTAGCTAATAATGCGGCGCCGGGCGTGTTGTCTTGTCGGACGAAGGGCGCGAGCGAGGACCGGTCAATGCTGTTACAGGAGACCCTCGTGCTCGCCTTGCTCGCCTGTCCTGTGCCTCGGTCTGCTCGAGGTGCTGCGCATGGGGGACCCACGGGGTCCAGCCTTCCGGTGGGGTCTCAGGCGCTGTGGAGGTACAAGAATTCAACCCAACGGGGTGGTCGCTGTTGCGGGGGCGTCGCGTGTGCGGCTTCCTCGCCGAGCGACCTGCAGTTGCAGCCTTTGGCAGCTACTGATGGAACAGGTGAGAGTGCGGGCTCAGGCTGTGCAAGAGGTGTTCCCTGATGGTGATCAGCTTTGGGCGGTGCCTGATGGTGCAGGCGGTGTGGGGCTACTGTCTGAGCGTGAGGTGTTTCCTGATGGAGATCAGAGGTGCCAAGAGCGGCTCCTGCCTTTTGATTTGAATGTTGAGGTGCATGGTTCACTTATGTCATTGCGCTTGGGCGATGGATGCTTTGGGCCGCCCAGCAGGCTGGAGATGCTATTGCTGCGAAGCCAGTTGTTGGGGCGCAGCCCATCATGCTGGGCCTTCTGATCTGCAGGCTGCTTCTATCTTTGTCGGGGCTGCAAACCAGATGCCTACCGGGCTGCTCCGATGACTGACGAGAGGCTGAACAAGGACTCATGTTGCGTGGATCCGAGGTTCGGCGTGGCTTGCCCAAATTCGCTGTCCCCTTAAGAAATCGCTCGTGTAATCCGCGGTTAAACACAAGATGACTCAAGCGCAAGAAGAGCAGGGCGAGGATCCGTGCAACGCAGGGACTCGGAGGAATGTCGGGTTGATGACTGCTGGCCTGCACGGTGTGCTGCTAAAGATAAAGCCACTGGCCTGTTGCTTAATGCTTGAGGCTCCCGGCGGATGATAGTGATTGATGGCTTCTTCACTCACCGCTATTCGGGAGCAGTTCGTGAACCCGCTTCTAGCTGAACTTGCTGGGCATGAGGATGGCAGGGCTGCCGATGGATGGAGCCGAGGCGTCGGGTCTCGGACGCCTTAGTTCTGATCTGAGATGAAAACTAGGGTGCCCGGGAGGGCGCTGGGGTGGTGTTCTGATGGAGCACGTGTACTTTCGTTTTCCATGTGTTTTCCTTATGTTCTTCGTGTGTTGGTTGGGGTTGTTGATGTTGTTTCTATGTTGTGCCGTGAGTGGTGGTGCACGGACTTTGGCTATGATCCTTGATTTGGTGGTGTGTACCATCGTATCTAGTGCCTCGGGTGCCGAGGAAGTGCTCTCATATTCCCAATGAATAGGCAAAATTGTATCCTATTAAACTGGAATGTCGGTGGCCTAAATAATAGGGCCCGCAGAGATGTTGTCGGGACTTGTCACGAGATACTGAGCCACCATTGTAACCTTGCAAGAAACGAAGTTGGATTTTATTGACTCAGATGTGGTGAGGGAGACACTGGGATGATTAGCAACTTCTATTTGCGTTGGGCACTGTGGAGGTATTCTTTTGGCGTGGATGAGGAGTACTACAGGTTATAAATTGGGAAATTGGGGTTCAATCAGAATCGCTATGGTGGCTGCTTCTGGGAGAGTTGGTGTATAACGCGGTTTATGGGCAAGAGGATAATGCAAAGCTTCAATTCTTGGGGAGATCAGATGGTTGCATGCTGCGTCAGCAGATAGGTGGATTATCATTAGAGATTTCAACATGATATTGCAAGCTACGGACAAGAGTAATACAAATTTGAATAGGAGGTTAATGGGAGCTTTTCGGCGTGATACAAGATCTTGAGCTTAAGGAGTTGCGGCGAGAGGGAGGAAATTTACTTGGTCCAACAACCATACTCGACTAGGATTGACCGGGCTTTACATACATTGGGCTGGGACCTTATGATGCCAAATGCCTCACTGCAAGCACTTGTCTTCACAGTATCGAGACCACTTTGTCCTTTGCTTATTGCCGGAAGTTCATCAGTGCAAAAGTACAAGGGATTGATTGATTGAGGCCTTCGCCAAAGTTGCCGGGGTTCGCGATGTGGTACGACAAGTGTGGGATGGGGACCCCAATGTTTTAATCCCTTCTTAAACCTCCATGTCAAGTTGCAGAGAACGAGCACGGCTCACGCAAATGGTCACGAGGATCATAGGGAATAACGAGGGTGCTTTTGTGCAAATGCTAAGCTGATTGGAATTCTCGATGTTGTCCGGAGTTTGGCCACTATCGATTGGAGATACGGTGCGGAGGGACCTCAAACATCGCTTTCTTAGGACCGACTGTTGTGGAGAAGTTAAGGGCTAAGCAGGCGTCACGTCGGCGACCATTAGAGCAGCCGAGGCTCTTTATTTGCAAGCCAACAGGAGGAAGAACACTATCCAATCACCGAGGTCTAGTTACGGTGTCTGTATTCACAAGAAGCAATGCAGGATGAGGTTTTAATCACTTCAGGTCTCATTTTGGTGTACCCGCTGCTCGGGATTTCTCGCTGGGATCTGATTCAGGTTGCCAAGGCGACAGCTTGCTCACCTAGAGGATCCATTCTTGAAGAGGAGGTGTTGGCGTCATACATGACATAGCTGGGATAAGGCACCCGGCCCGATGGGTATATCGAATTTTTTGAAGCAATCTTGGGGTATAATTAAATGATGTGATGCAGGGCCTTCAACTTTTTCTATGGCATGACCAGCACTGCAGCTCTTGAACACAAGACACATGGTGCTAATTCCAAAAAGCTCGATGCTCTACTCGTGATTTTCGACCAATTAGCCGACTCATAGCATTACAAGCTCTTCTCTAAGTGCACGGCGCGCGCTTGCACGAACTCAATGACTGGTTTCAAGGGCACAAAGTGCATTCATCAAGCGGAGAAGCATCCAAGATAATTTCCTCTATACCCAAAACTTTGTCCGAGCATTGCATAGAACAAAGGAGCCAGGGCTGTTTCTCAAGCTGGATATTACCGTCGTTTGATAGCGCCGTTGGACTTTCTCTTGGAGGTGTTACAGCAGTTTGGTTTTGGTTCTAGGTGGAGGAGTTGGGTGTCGGCTCTCTTGGACACAGCCTCAATGGCGTTCTACTTAATGGCGCTAGAGGAGCATGGTTTCGGCACTTCATGGATTGCGTCGGGGTGATCCATTGTCCCGATCTGTTTATTTTAGCCATGGAACCACTGCATACTTTACTACAGCTGCAGCGGGAGATTTGACACCTATACACTCTAGAGCAGCAAGACTTGAGTAAGCCTTTATGCATGATGATGCAGTGGTGTTTCTCAAGCCAATCAAGCAAGATGTCACAGTCTTTGGCAGATATTTTGGGGATCTTTGGTCATGCTTGGGGCTGGTAACTAATCGTGCTAAGTGTGCGGTTTATCCAATTTGATGTGATGGTATAAACGTGGATGAGGTCATGGAGGATTTTAGATGCCCCATTGCTGCCTTCCCTTGTAGTTACCTGGGACTTCCTTTGCACTACAAGGCGCTGCGTAGGGTGGAGGTACAGCCCCTGATAGACAAACTGTCCAACAGATTACCGGCTTGAAGGGACGCTCGAACCGTGCAGGTCGTTTGAAGTTGCTAAATTCGGTCCTGTCAGCAATGCCAACTTATTTTCTAACGGTCTTTGCGCCATCAAAGTGGTTACTCAAAAAAGTTGATAGGATCCGACGAGGCTTTTTATGGAAGGGCACTGAAGTAGTAAATGGAGGACACTGTCTAGTCCGTTGGGAAAATGTGAAGAAACCAAAGAAGGTGGGAGGCTTAGGGGTGATGGATCTTGAGCGCAGGCTCGCGATTGCGCTGGCTGTGGTTCCAATGGTCTGATGCTGATCGCCCCTGGGTCGGCTCCGAGGTGCCATGTGATGAAACTGATAAACAGCTCTTGAGGCAGCACTGTGATCACCATTGGGAATGGAGAAAAGGCGCTCTTCTGGCAATCCTCTTGGTTGGAGGGGAAGGCCCCTAGAGATTTGGCTCCTAACCTTTATAAGCTTGCTTGGAGAAAGCATAACTCTGTGGCTGAGGATCTTCATAATTATAATTGGACAAGGGGCTGTGGCGGATGGCTACTGCAGATGAGATTGCAAAATTTATAATGCTGTGGGAGTGGTGCAAGATGTTCATTTGACTGATGGGGAGGATTCTATCACTTGGCGTTGGACAGCAGATGGTTCTTACTCCAAATCAGCCTATGAAGTGCAGTTCAAAGGTTCTTTCTGTTCGTTTGACAGCAACGCGATATGGAAGGCGCAGGCTGAAGGCAAACACAAGCTTTTTGCATGCCTGCTTGTGCAATGTAAAATACTCACTGCTGACCGTCTTGCTGCTAGGAACTGGCCGTGCAGTTTGACCTGTGTGTTGTGTGATCAAGCGATGGAAACGGCATCGCACTTGTGCCTGCACTGCGTTTTTTCCAGGCAGCTATGGGATCTGGTGTCAAGGTGGACTGGAGGCGGTCTTATTCAGGTGCCACCGATCAACATCTCCATGGAGCACTGGTGGAACTTGGCCTCGCGAAATCTTCCCAAGCCAATCAGAAGGGCTGTGCAAGGTATATCCTCATGTACACTGCTTGGCATATATGGAATGAGCGCAACCGCAGGATCTTCGAGGGTACTGCTTCGCCTGCTGCTGTCTTCCAGATGTTGAGGACTGATTTTCAGATTAGGAGGGATGCCTGCGGGGGTGATGTGCTTCAGTTAGTTTAGCAATGTTACTGCTTTTTGAGCTTCGAGTTTTTTCCAGTTATCTTGTAATCGCAACCCTGTACATCTCTTGCTTCCTCCTACTTAAATGACGCCACAATTTCAAAAAAAAAAAACATCGCATCGGCTAGCTTCACACGCCCGGAGACGACGACGTGACCCGGCACGGACGCCGTTGACCAGGAGCGCGATACGGCGTGGAGCAGCGCAAAGGCGAGCACGGCGCGCCTCAGCCGAGTCGCGGTGGCAGCGGCGGCCACGGCGACGCCGCCGAGACGAGGCAGAGTCCAGCCATGGGAGCGTTCATTTTCAGTGCTGCAGGAAGAGAAACATACTAAAATTCCAATATAATGACAACAACTAACTACGGAGACAGCACAAATTCAATGGGAAGAGCGTGATCATACCTCCGTGTTTTCCTTTTTTTTCTTGAGTTTGCTTGTTTTCCTTTTATTTGGCTCGATGGATGGAGAGGAGAGCAGGTGGCATCAATGGCGGGCCGAGATAAAAATTTACTTATGCGGGTTATATCCTATTTAGTTCGATGAAATTTTTGGAGACTAATTAATACATTATTAGATATTGTTTAATGTACGTTGTCTAATTATGGCATTAATTAGTCTCGTTAGATCAAATCTCAAAATTAGGAAGGATATAAAATGAGTTTTGTTATTAATTCATGTCTAATACTCATAATTAGTGTCAAGATTGTAGTTAGAGAAATTTTGCGAACTAAATAGGACCGTACTAATTATAGGTATAATCATCAAATATGCATAAATATATTGTATATCATCATGTGAATTTGTACGGCGGTGTCAAGGGCACCTACATCAGCATGACACAATCACTACAGGGCAAAGGTCAAACAGGGCAGAGCCCAATATCGATTATGTCTCTGCTGTCTTCAACCGTTCATTAAACGCAGCGCAAGCGCAAGAAATTGCAGCAAGCAGAGATCGAACGCTGGGGTGGGAGGTTTGCCGGAGGCCAGGTATGGTGGCCGCCATGGCTCGCCATACTGGTGGCTCCGCCACTGGGTGGCATCTATTTATGACCCTCCAAGAGGCTGGACAAAGATGCAACTATGGTTGTCAAAAAATGCAACTATTATACGATATTATAATATGTTGCTGTACGCACCGGGGAGACTTTTTGAGCCATGAGCGGGCCGACGCATGCCCAGCCACTGGCCTTCCGTCGGCGACGAGCTTTCACCACAAAGAATGGTCTACTTTCCTCAATTACGTCGACGTCGGCGACCATAATGAGGGGGCGAATATATGAGATTGACGACCCAAACGGATGATGAACGACATGCATATATTGGGAGGACTGCACTCCCAAGTGAAAAATGCTTTCCGGCGAGGACTGCACTCGCCCAACTTGGATTGCCCGCAGGAACGGCTAGGATGTTACACCGGAATTTCTTTCTAAATTTAATTTTGTAAGTCCTAAATACATGCATGCGTGAGTGAGTTATTTTATTTATTTTCAAAACGACACTTTACTAATAAAAATATTTAGTTTATGAATGGTCGTCCAACGAAACTAGATTGACGATGATTTCTTTATACACAGTTTAAGATCTATTTTTGGTTCCTCATTATATATGATCAGCTTGCAAATAAATGCTAAGTATCGAAGGATTAACTGCTGAAATAGTGAAATTCAACCGATGCTCAAAGCATTGTGTCCTTTTTGAAAGACAATTTATTTATTCATTTGTACAAGGTTCGGTACAATCACGAGCTGCTAAAGATTTTACAAAATCTGGAAGGGGATCAAGCCAAATACATGACTGATCCGGGTCCCAACTCAAACTAGAGCGAGGTAATTCATGTGCACACATGTTACATGATCGAGGGGTAAAAGAAACTTCAACAAACACGAAATCTAGTTGAATAAGTTGTCGTGCCTCCGTAAGCAACATACCGGCCGGTGATTGATCGAAAGCCCTTGTTTTCAACACATTGACTAGGTTAGAAGAGTCACTTTCCAACTGAATTCTTGTCATACCTTGAGCCGAGATGGCTGTCAATGCCGCAAGGCAGGCCTGAGCCTCTGCACAAAAGGAATCATGCACTGATCCTGATCTCCCTGCTCTAGTCATTACAGCGTTCCCATCAACATCTCTGACAATGAAACCCCATCCACCCGATTTATGTTCCATGAGGAAAGCTCCATCAATGTTAACTTTTAGGAAATCATCATTTGGAGGATGCCATCTCTGTACTTCTCTAGGATGCTTCTCAGTTGTTTTTTCAGCATAGTACAGATCTCCCATGTCATGTTTCTTGCTTTATGCACTACTTCTTGCACTGTTTTTCTTTGTTCACCCGCATTTGCTTTGTTTCTTGCATCCCACCATGACCATATTAGGATTATGGTCTCATATTTGCTTTTCTCCTCCATAGATAGGATACAGTCTGTTACCTCTTTGGCATCTTTTAGGTCTACTAATTTCAGCCTTACTCCTTCCAGGTTCATCATCTGCCAACATTTGCGCACGGATTTGCATTTGAAGAAACAATGGCTACCATCTTCATCCAACCTTAAACATACAGGGCAGCGGGTGTCAACATCATTGATACCTCTTCTTTTAATATTCATCCGCAGATGCAAACTATTATGCCTTAGGCGCCATACAAAGCATTGTGTTCTTGACCCTGCTAGACCAAAGGGGTGAAGGCCGCAATCAAAATAAAAGGAGCTATTATAATAGTCGAAAGATTTAGGAAGGATGTGCTCTGCTCCTGTCGTATTTCTTTATTCTTCCATCTCAAAATGGAGGGAGCTCGGTTGTTTTGTTGGGAGGGGTGTGTGGATCGGGAGGGTAGATTTGCCAAAGGATATAGTCAACACTACACTAGGTGAGTATTTAGATGCTACTCTCTCCATTTCATATTATTTGTCGTTTGATTCTTTTGGATACATTCTTTTTGTTATGCACCTAGATATATGTCTACATACATAACAAAAAAAAATGTATCTAGAAAAGTCAAAACGACAATTAATATGAAACTGAGGGAGTACTTTGCAAGACCATCTCTTCCCCTCTCGCACTCTAAAGTGGTACAAGAGAACTCAACCTTAGTATTTCAGAGTAATCTTGGTATGCATGCATTTCTTTATCCAAACTTTATGAGGAGCAATAATAATTCTACTCTAGAGAAACCAAGCACAGGGGGTAAACACAAGATTTGTTTTTTAAAAAGGAACTTGAAGCTTGAAAGGAGGACTTCTCCC
This sequence comes from Cenchrus purpureus, assembly GCA_022644695.1. Classification (NCBI taxonomy): domain Eukaryota; kingdom Viridiplantae; phylum Streptophyta; class Magnoliopsida; order Poales; family Poaceae; genus Cenchrus; species Cenchrus purpureus. The sequence goes on along the minus strand of CP053461.1, from coordinate 192,184,241 downwards.
TTTCCTTCATGTTCTTCTCCCTTCTTCGTTTCTTCGTATAAAACATGGAGGGGCCTCATTGGTTGTGTGGAGGTAAGGGGAGGGGCCTGCGCACCATCCTGGATTGGCAATTTAGCACAGCATATTGCCAGAGTGATGCCAAAAGAAAAGAGAAAATTGTGAGCATCACTCTTACCACGGATGCTTACTTGAAGTGATGCTCAGAAAATATAAAATTCTGCAATGTCATATTGAAGCCTTATGACTTGTAGGCTAAATCAATATAAATATAAAATTCAGCAATGCCATGCAAATGTTGGAGCCATCGATAAGATTGTTCAGCTAGAATATTTTTTTTACTTTTCAGAGATCTCGATGCATCCGTGCTCTTAGAGCAAGCCCAATAAGCTTGTCTGGTAGACAAGCCACGTAATCTAATAAAAAATTTGGAGACCTTTTATACAACAAGCAAGTCTCCTCAATTTTTAATTCAAATGGATGTGCAGGCTGTCTGGCAGAGGACAGAAGGTGTGGTGGTGGCCTGTCTGTGTGTGCATGTGGTAGTGACGGGCCCATAGTCCTACAGGTTGTGCGCTCTGCTGCGACAAGGTCATTCTCTCTCCTAATTTCTCTCTCCGCCACATCTGCATCTGCTGACCTGTCTTGGCTACAAGCCAAGCTAAATACAGTTACTGGACCTGCTCTTACAAATTTGCTAAGGGCACCATAATAGTTATAACAGTTATTGCTCTCTATAATGTTGTCCATAGGATATAGCAAACACCTATAGAGCACCTCTTCAATGATCTTGCTATAACGTATTTTCTAAATTAATATGAGGTCCATAACAGTACTCCTCCGTTCTTAAATAGATGATGTTTAGGACAAACAAAATTTCTTGTCTTAAACGTCATGTATTTAAGAACGAATATGTTGTTTAATGCTCTCAACCTTATCATCTCTTACAGTCCTACCTTCTCGCATTAAGATTATGACAACCCAAACGCGCTGCCGACGACACTGCGCACATGCTCGTCGGCCGGCACCGGCACTGAGCCGCACTGTTAGATATGTCGAATATGTGTATGCAGTTGGACTTGAGTTGTAATTTGGTAGGATAGGGATAGAGTCTCGGTCGTACTTTGTATCTATTGAGTTGCAACCAGTTCAACCCAAAAGCTTAAGGCGATAGGGAAAGGTGGGCAATTCACTTATACTCCAGGCACTCCCCTCACGCGCGGCTCCCTCGGCCGTATACGTGGATATTGGAGTGGGTTGTAATTATTTTAATTATCGCTACGCGAGGATTCGAACTCGAGACCTCGGCTTTGATACCATATTGAGTTGAGGCTGTGATTCAACCCAAAAGCTTAGGCGATAGGGAAGGTGGGCAATTCCACTTATACTCCAACGGTATCCCTCATGACCCTTAAATATGAGGGCACTACTGGTTGTCGACTTGGCGGTACAGTGTGGCGGCGGTGTTGCCAGGGGTGGCCGAATGCTGTAGCTGTTGTTGATGAGGAGGTGCGCGTAGTCATGCCCAGGGATGTAGGTACATGGCTGAACCTCGTTAAAAAACATCGTGCCTCGGTGTCGTTCTCGTTTGTGTGATCTTGCAATTTGGCTGCGTTCTTGGGGTTATCGCCCGCGCTTTATATTCTAACAAGTGGTATCAAAGAAAAACTTGGGAAAACATCTGGGGTCACATGGTGGCCAGGCGGCCCGTCGCGTCTCGAGTCGCATGGATGGTTGTGTTGGAGAGTTGGACTCGGGTCTGGATAACTTCAGAAGATCACACGGATGGTTGTGATGGAAGAGTCGGGCCCAATATGTGACGGGGAGATTGTTGGGTTTAGTCCCACATCGGGAATTGATGGGGAGGAGCACAATATAGGTGGTGATCCTCACCCATTAGGCTAGTCTTTGGGTTGAGTTAGGCCCGTAGTCTTGTTGTTGTGGCGGGGAGATTGTTAGGTTTAGTCCCACATCGGGAATTGATGGGGAGGAGCATAATATATAGGTGGGGCAGTCCTCACCCATTAGGCTAGTCTTTGGGTTGAGTTAGGCCCAGAGCCTTGTTGTGGGCTCCGGTAGACCTAGGGCTGGTGAGTGGGCTCGTGGGTATGGGGCGGGCACTATGAGAAAACCGATGTTTGCCGTGTTACGATCTTTGCCGTGACGCTTTCTATCGAGTGCACAACAAAAGCTCATTTTGCCGCATGCGTCATGAAACAAAGCGCTCGGCAAAGATTCTTTGTGCGCTTGCTGCGTGCATTTCCTCCGACAAACATTTTTCCCAGTCGTTACCCACGTTAGCAAGGGAGGAAAGTTTTTGTTGTCCTCTTTGCCGTGCGTTTTCAGTCCGGCCTACGACAAAGATACCTCTTTGCCGTCGTCTACGAAAAAATGCAAAAAGTTTTTCCATATATATGTCCTCCTAAGCCTCAAATTCAATAGCCCTCAAAACAAATTCTCCTCACTTTGAAATTTTTCTACTCTATACATACAACATGTGATACTTCATGGTAAAATTTGGTAGATTTTTGTATTAATTTGCTATATTTAACTAATTAATTGCATTTCAAGCAATTTTTCAAAGAAGCCAAATTTGAACTACAAGTGATTCAAATAATAGAGTAAAATGAGTGAAAAATAATATTTATGTTATTTAGCCTAATTTAAGACCTCTTTCATGAAATCAAAAGAAATTTTGAACATCTTGACTAGAAAACACGACCATGATCGTGTGTCCAAATGATTTAAAAATTCTAAAAATGCAAATGATGTCCAAAATTATAAGATTCGTCAAGAAGGGCTCATGATATCATGCGTGGAGGTTGTAGTAAAATTTGAACAAGTTTTGAACATTTTGTCATGTACGGTGCTTACAAATCGAAACATCTCCGAACAAGTTTCAGAGAGTTGAGAAGTAGATGGTTAGGTTTGAATGAAAAGCGACGATCAAATTTGAATTTGAATTCAAATTTTTTTCTATAATCAATAGACAATATAAGTTGTTCTATGTAAAAGTTTGGTGTTTTTTCAAACCATTTGATAATTTTAGTGTTTTTCTATGTAAAATTTAGAATTTATTAAAAAAGATATGGTTAGATTTGTAGGTAACGCGACATTCAAATTGAGTTTTGACTTCAAATCTTATTTCTATAAGTAATAGACAACATAACTTAGTTTGTATTAATTTTATAATTTTTTTAAATTAATTTGATAATTTTTATGAATTTTACAAAATTGTAGAAAACTACTTTGCTGCACATTTTTAAACGCAGAAAGAAATAGCTTGTCGTGTGGTTTACAAATTACAATGCGACGCAGAAGAAAATCTTTGCGGTCGCCTCTTTTGAAAGCATACGTAAAGGTCCACGCCCATCCCACTCCCACCGCCCAAATTAAAAAATTCAATCGGGAGCCCACTTAGGCCCGTAATCAAAGCCGCCACAGTCAGCTGACCCACTTACACGCCGGCCCACCAACACTTGGGTCATCGGGAGCCGCTCGATCTCGCGATCGAGCGTCTAAATTCGACATGAAATTTATATATAAACGACTCCTCTCCAACCCTAGTCCACCCTCCTTCCTTCTCTCGTGCGGTGCCCTATTGGCGGTCGATTTCCGTCCACCAAGAGCACTTGTTACACTTTGGTTTGAGCTTTGAATTATAACTAACCCACCACTAGGCATACTAATGATGTAACAAGTTCACACTTGCATGTGGTTTTGGAATATGTTGTTTACGCATGATTTAAGTACTTAAAGGAGTACTTTCCGGGCAAGGTTCATCGAGCACTTTATGAGAAGATCACAAAGCCCTAAGACAAGTCAAGACACGAAGTGAACATGACTCCAAATGACCCGAGGACCAAAGCATGAAGTCGTGAAACTCCGAGGACCTAAAGAGAAGATGCGGAGTTCACACGCCAAGTACCCTTATCCAAACCGCGGGAAATGACGTTAAGGACCCACATGAAGTTTGGCAAATATTCAAGAAAGTGCGAGAAGCATCGTGGAGGAAGATGGGCCGAACCGGCGAAGGGCTGGGCCCATGCCGACTGCCTACCCCTTCGGGCCCCCTTGACCCTTTGACCCACCGCCTCGGTCTATTTATATCCCTGCTCCGATGGCCGTACATCCATTCATCGAGAGTCAATCGAGGAATACACACCAAGGAAGCTGCCGCCGCATGAGTCCTCGACGTTTCCTAGGAGATGGCTTAGGCTAGACCCTAGCCGCCATGGTTGGCCCTGCGTGGTGAAGCCATGGTGGAGTTCCGGAGCCATGCCTTGGATTCATCAAGGCACATGTACTTTTGACGGTGATATCAATCTAATCTTGCCTCTACTTTTGATCTACTTTGATGCATGCCTTCTCTCATTCATGTGTAGCTAGCATATGATCTTAGTAGGAATAGATCTAATCTATGTCTTATGGATACATCAAAGTGGTGCACGGACTTACGAGTAGTCGTCGGTGTTGATTACCTCCGTAGAGTGACGATGATATAGGAAAGCGCCGAACGAACGTGCAATGGATATCTCCTTATCATGGTATGAGGTTTAGGTTAGTTTATCACTTTGGCCGGAGTTGCAACTAGGAGACGGTAGGCTAGTGCTACCTTTTGGCGTGTTACCTTTTGGCTATCGAATGTGATCCATACATCCACCCGTGTTTGTATGTTAAACCCTTATGCAATCTATGCTTCAAGTAGGATTAGACCGGTTAGATGGAGAACCCTAGGTAGTTTGCTTCCGATCCACGGATTGATACCTTGGGTCACCCCCGAGTGAAAAAGGCCACACGTGATCCGTGACGCTTATGGATCAAACGCAACACGTGTTTCAAGCGTCAACATGCCCTCCGTGCAGCCTCCTCCCTCCTCCATTTCGCCGCAGCTTCCCCTCCTCCACTCACTGGCGCCACCCTCGGCACTCGACGGGCGGTACAACACCCTATTGCGGTGCGCCCCTATTGCGGTGCGCCGCCCGTCTCCGACTCAAGATCTGGCAGCCGTGCCCGGATCTTGAGCTCGAGGAAGGACGAGAGGCAGCGGCGGACAAATCTAGCCGGTGCGCGCGAGGCTCCCTCCTCCACGATGGCACGGACGGGCGGAGGTGAAGGAGGGCGGCTGCGGGCCGGCCATCCTCTCGCCCTCCACCCGTGCTCACCTTTCGCACTCCGCGGAGCTGCACCGGCCCGGATCGGTGGCCTCTCCACCCTCTCCGTGGTGGATCTCGAGCTCGGGAGGAGGCGGGCGTGGGGCCGTGTGCGGCCTCGTCTTCCGTGATGCGACCCTCCAATGGTGAGTGCGGCTGCTCGTCGCGCCTCGATCTTCTTCGGCGGTGGCGCGTGGTGGTGACCGCGCGCTTGGTCGGGCCGGCGGCGGCGGTGGCATCGTGGTAGCATCGGCAGCGTCGGCGACCTCGGCGTGGTGGTGGCGGCCTCGGCATGATGGTTGTGGTGGCGGTGGGGATGTGCGGCCGGACGGGCGCGATGGGAGATTTTTATTTTATTGAAAATTGTTTGCCGTCCGTGGCTAGCGCACGGCGAGGGATTAACGTGGCTGCCGTTAATGTGCTGCGCCGATACCACCTTTATTTTGCGGTGCGTACGATAAAGCGCACGACAAAGGTCTGTGCGCGTGCAATAAAGACGACGACAAAGCGCCTTTACCGTGCATTTCTGTCGTGTGATGTTTGCCGTGCGTTGTGCATTTTGTTCTTAGCCGTGCACCCTCGACGCACGCAAATTGAGGATTTCTGGTAGTGCGGGCCGGATTACTGCTGCGCCACCGACAAGTGGTATTAGAGCGGATCTAGGGAGAAGATCCACGTGGGCGCGATGGGTGTGTTCCACGCGCGCAAGGTCGTACAAACATGTCGCGAGATGGGTAGGGCGCAGGTGGAGCAGCGGCGATCGGCGACTCGATCGGTGGTGTTGGACACTTCGGGCAGGTGGCTCGAGACGTCAATGAGCTGCAATCAACAGGATGCGTGCGGGACGTGGAGATCGATTAGTAGCGGCCGGTGGGCTGCTGTTGGATAGGGCGGTCGACGTGATGACAAGGTTCTGACGGTGCGGGAAGGCGTGGTGGGCGAAGATGGCGATGCGACTCGCGGTCAGATTGACGGTGGTCGATCATGATCGGGATGGTCGTTCTGAGTTCAAGTGGAGCTGCAGCGATGGTGGCGAAAGCTCGTGGACTCGTATGTTAAAGGAGGTGGTTCGTTTTGAGTTACGTGATGGCGGGTGGCGGTGAAGAGGCGGATGTGCTGAGCATGGATGGTGCGTGGACACAGCGATGACACATGATCGTAAGGAGCCATGAGATGTCGACATATCACGGTCACATGTGATCCGAGCCATGTTTGGATGGTAGGGGTAAATATTTACCTCAAGGTAAATGTTTTGCTCTTCCATTTGTCCCAACTAATATTTGCTCTTTGGGATGTTTGGATTGAAGGGTAAATGGGGGTAAATGTGGATGTGAATGTGAGAGAGAGAGAGTTGAGGTCCACCACAATTTTGCTCAAATTTACTACTTTTTAGGGGTAAATGAAATTAGTGGGACAAAACATTTATCCCACCACATTTGCTCCACATGTTTTTTTATCGAACACGGGGAGAGCTGCGTATCTTTATATTAAGAGAGAGCGGTCCAATTACAAGATAGCCATTCATCACCTTGGACCGTAATGATGAATGAATTAATTTATAAAGGACTAATACCCCAAAACTTTCTTTTAGGACCAGACCACACACACCCTTAACAACTAAACCTGCACCACCTGCCTCTCAAGGGTCAAGGCAGCAAGCCTCTTAGCCCCTGAGAGTTTCCAAAGGTGTGATTCCTCCAAAAAAGTGTGCAAGGCAAACTTCAGGTTAGGAGAAGTCCCCTCAAAAACACAATTATTCCTATGTTTCCAAAGGGTCCACGCTCCCAGGATGCACAAAGAGTTAAAACCTTTCCGATGTTGTTTCTGAATTTTCCTTTCAGCCTTCATCCACCAATCAGCGAACGTCACTCTTCGTGTGGGTGTCAGTTGCTCCAATTTCAGAGATTTCAAAATGCTGAACCAAAATTGCCTAGCAAAGACACATGAAGATAGGATGTGCTGAATGTTTTCATCTTCCTGATCACAAAGAGGACAGCGATCAGGATGTGGGAGGCCTCTTTTTTGCAGGCGATCTGCAGTCCAGCAACGATTCCTAATTGCCAGCCATATAAACGTTTTGCATTTCCCAGGAGCCCAGGTCTTCCACACTTTCTTCCAAGGCTCAAAGGTGATGGCCCCGACAAAAAAATTCTTATAGGCTGATCTAGTGGAGTAAGTTCCTGAAGCTTCAAACCTCCACCGATGTGTGTCTTCTGTGTCAGTCAAGATAACAGCAGCCAACATATCCCAAAGCTCAAGGTATTCTGCTAAACCCCTCCAACTGAGTGCTCCGTGTATATCTGTAACCCAAGCATTCTCTTGCAGAGCCTCAAATACTGATCTCTTGTTTCTGATTCGCAGGGGTACACAACTGACAACATTTGGGACTAGATCTTCAAGACGGCTGCCATGTAACCAGCGATCAGTCCAAAAACAAATATTCCTGCCATTGCTCACCATAGATTCCAAAGCTACAGCAAACATAGCCATAGCGTTGGGGTGGACTGGGATTTGCAGGCCATTCCAAGGTCGAGCAGCGCCTGTTTTCTCCAACCAAAGCCATCTCATTTGCAACGCCCAACCCATGACCTCAAGATTGTGGATGCCCAACCCCCCAAGATCAATGGGTCTCATGACCTTTTCCCAGGCCACTAAGCAGTTACCACCATTGGCCAGTTTCCTTCCTGTCCAAAGGAAGCCCCTCCGAATTTTGTCAACCGCACGTAGGAACCATTTGGGGACCTTGATGGCGATCAACAAGTGGATGGGAATTGAAGTGAGCACAAAGCGTACCAGAACTGCTCGGCCAGCCAAAGTTAGCAGGGAAGCTCTCCATCCCGGCAATTTGTTGGCTATCTTCTCAATCCAGACAAGTAAGTCCCCTCTTCTCAGCTTTTTGTCAGAAATAGGCAGACCCAAATAAGTAGTGGGAAAACTGGCCGTGTTGCATTGTAAAGTGTTGTTTACTTCCTCCAAAACCCCCTCAGCACATTGTATGGGTATGACACAACTTTTTTGCAAGTTGGTTTCCAGTCCTGAGGCTTCCCCAAAATAATGCAAAATGTCTTTGATGAGCTGTAGGTCTTCAACATTGGGTCTGATGAAGAGTGCTACATCATCAGCATATAAGGAGAGTCTCTGCCCGGTGGAATGAATAGGAGATAGCAGCCCTTCTGCATCAGCCTTGAGAAACAAACTGTTTAGAACGTCCATGACCAAGATAAATAACATTGGGGAAAGAGGGTCCCCTTGGCGCAGCCCTCGTTGGTGGAAGATGGGTTGTCCTGGCTCGCCATTAAGCATAATCTGGGTGGATGCAGTTTGTAATAAGTTGGAGATGATAGTTCTCCAAGCAGGACCAAAACCCAAGTGTGATAGAATCTCCAACAAGAAAGCCCAGTCCACGGAATCAAAAGCCTTGGAGATGTCCAGTTTCAAGAACATGCTTGAGATCTTACGATGATGAAGCACCTTAATAGTCTGCTGAACCAACATGAAATTGTCATGGATACATCTGCCCCTGATGAAAGCACTTTGATTGGTAGCCACTAAAGAATTTAGCAGAGGGGCCAAACGGTTTGCCAATAATTTAGTGACCAGTTTTGCAAAGCTGTGAACAAGGCTGATTGGCGATAGTCCTTTGCTTCAAGTGCCTCTGATTTCTTGGGGATTAGAGTAAGGTATGCCGAGTTCAGCACCTCTAAATTCCTCAAATCACCTTGATGAAGTGACACTAAAGCCGTCATCACATCAGCTTTATGAATCTGCCAGCAAGATTTATAGAAACGGCCTGTAAAGCCATCCGGTCCCGGTGCACGATCGGCTGGAAGAGCTCTGATTGTGGCCCACACTTCATCTTCAGAAAGGTGCCTCCAGACTTGATAGATCAACACCAGCACGATGGAACGCAGTCAAGTCCAAAGAGGTTGTTCTATTTCTTGCCTGACCCAAGATCCCCTCAAAGTGCTCCAAGAGAATCTGATATTTGTCCTCTTGAGCAGTGACCACCCGGTCTTCAACCATCAGTTTAGCAATGAAGTTTTTCCGCTGTCGGTAGCAAGCCTGTTTATGGAAGAAGGACGTATTGGCATCACTTTCTTTCAGATATCGAATTCGGGATCGAAGGCGAGCAATAGTTCTATGGAAAGATGACAGGACCAAACAATGTTTCTTCAGGTTGCGTCTCAGCCAAATTTCTTCTACTGACAGCTCACGATGGTCTTGAGCCACTTCAAGGTTGTGGAGAATGTGTCTAGCCAAAGCTAGTTGCGAGTTAATGTTCCCAATCTTTTTTTGGCTCCAAGATTGCAGCGCTTTAGCAAGTCTTTTCAACTTAATAGAAATTCTCAGGAGAGGAGAACAGTTCTGGACAGGGCTATCCCAAGATTGCTGCACAGTTTCAAGGAAGCCATCTAATCTTGTCCAGAAACTCTCGAAATGGAATCTCCTCTTACCAATGAAGCCTTCCCTGAGTCCCAAGATAAGAGGGCAATGGTCAGACATTTCAGTGGCATAAGTTTGCAACACACTGTCCATATAGATGTCTTCCCAGTCATTGGTGCACAACACACGATCAAGTTTGACAAGCGTTGGCGAATCCCTTTCATTGGACCAGGTATATCTTCTCCCTAGGAGAGGGATTTCTTTCAGTTCTAATTCATTAACAAACCGTCGAAAACGCCCCATCATAGCTCGATTAATATTCTCATTATTTTTGTCCTCTGAGCAGTAGATCATGTTAAAGTCACCAGCAAGCATCCAGGGGCCAAGGAAAAGTGATCGTACCTCACGGAGTTCATCAAGGAACGGCTTCTCATCATCTCGATGTGGCCCATACACACCAGTGAACCACCAGGGTGGATCAACCTGGTTGCTGAATAACACCGAAACTGAATGACGATGAACACGATGCTGTGAGACCTCAAAGCTGCCATCCTCCAAGCCACCAGAATGCCACCCCTAGTTTGTTGTGCTGGCAGAAACACAAAATTGGTGAACTCTCGCCCAAGGAAGGTAGTGACATCACGTTCTGTGATATTTGATAACTTCGTCTCCTGAATACAAACTACTGCAGGCTTGGAATCATCCACCACCTTCCTCAAATTATCCCTTCTCGCTCTATCATTGAGGCCCCTTACATTCCAAATCAAAACACTGGTTCTATCCATTTTACACCAAAGAGTGACTTGAGGCGTCAGAACCAGGCGTGCTCACATGTTTGGATTCTTTGGGATAAATTTGATGTAGATTTGCCCTATTTACCTCATTTACCCTTCATCCAAACACCTCTGGTCGAGAAGGAAGCACCATGGTGGGCGTGTGCTGCTAAGGCATCCGCGGTGCAGGTGGAGGCGTACGAGGAGTCAAGAGGCGGGGCTGGTGATCAGGCAAGGAGAAGTAAAGGCAGGAGCGCTGCCGTGTATGCAAGGAGAAAATTGCTTGTTTGTGCATGTCGCATGGACGTTGGATGCATGGGAGATCTAATCATGTGTCAGGTAAAATGCATGCAAGATTATTGTTTCTCCCGTTGATCAGAAACCGTGCTCCTGGGACTCGATTTCGTGTGGCAATTGGCCACTTGGTGGGCCCACCGGTGCAAGGCTCTAGACAGATCACAACTGCGCATGACGTGAATCACGAGAAAAGGAAAGCCTTGAGTAACAAAACGAAAAGGAAACAGGGATCAGGCCCTGTTAACTTCCTAAGGAAGTTTTGGAGAAATCTTTCAAGAGTCATTAGGAGTAGTAAATATAGACTAATTACAAAACTAATTAGATGAATGGACGGAAAATCATGAGATGAATCCATTAAGACTAATTATTCATCATTAAAGATTGTTTCTGTGTACGGCGTTGTCTAATCATGACATAATTAGACTCGTTAGATTCATCTCGAAAAATTAGAAAGATCGTGAAATAGATTTTGTCATTAATCCACTTTTCATCTTTCTAATTATTATTTGAAGATTGATGTGACGGGTAGTTGGAAAAAAATCTGGGAACTAAACGAGGCCATGTGTCGTGTGTTGTTTGGTCTCCATATAACAGATGCATGAGTCTATGTTTGTAGGAAACGAAGCTTGCGGCGGTGGACAGGTGAACGGCAGGGCGCAGCTCTCGGGGTCGGTATTGTCGTTGACGACGAGGAAGTCGACAAGGATCGTGGAGCAGCGTGGCTGTGTAGATCACACGGCGACGGGCGGTACAAGGAGATCAGCACAAGCACACAGGAGGTGGGTGATGCAAAGTCGTCGGGCGTCGTGGCGGACGTGAGGAAGGAGATCACTGCAGCGTGTAAGAGTGCGTGGTTTGCACAGTACATGTGTGTGATTGATTTTGGCGATCTGTGGCAACATGCGACGAGATGGTATTGATGGTTTCCAAGTTTAAAGTGGTGAGGTTCGATGGCACCGGAAACTTGGGTTGTAGCGAGCGAGTGAAGGACCTGTTGGCTCATCGAGCATCTCGAGAGCACTCGGCGAAGAAACCGAAGGTAGATGATGATAAGTGGGAGGAGATGCAGCGCAAGCATGTGCAACAATGTGGTTGTGTCTCGTGATCGGATCATGTACCATGTCGATTTGGGACAAGTTGGTGAGAAGTTTATGTCCAAGACTTTGACTCGGAAGTTGTATATGAAGGAGAACTGTATGGACTAAAGATGCAGGAGGGGTCGATCTTGCTGAACATGTGAATGTCTTCAATTAATTAGTTGCTGATCTTGGGAAGGTCGACGTGAAGATTGAGGATGAAGACATGGCGATTGTTCTTCTGTTCGTTCTGGAGTCTTATGATCACTTGGTTACTACGACATATGACAAGGAGAAGGTGAAGGTGGATGATGTTGTTGCTTTGCTTTCTCATGAGCGAGGAGGAAGAATAATTCACCGAAGAGTCTGGGAGTGCTTTTATGGTCGGGAGTGATCGGAGTGGTGAAGATAAGAAGGGCAACAAGAAGAAGAAGGGACATGATGCTATAAGTGCAAGGAGTAGGGACATAAGAAGGTGAGTGTCCGAAGAAGGGTAGTGGAACCGCAAGTGTGATGGTTGCGACAGGATGACTCGAGATAGCGATGGTGATGCTTCTCACAGGTGTCAAGTGAAAAGTCTTGTGAAGAAGCGTGGTTGTTGGATTCAGCTAGCTCGTTTCATGTAACACCAAGGAAGGAGTGGTTCTTGTCATACATTGAGAAAGAGGTGATCTTGTTCACTTGGGAGATGATTGGGCTTATCGTATCATAGTGGGTGATATCAAGTTCAAGATATATGATGGACAGGAGATACTACTCAAGGGTGTGAAGTATGTGCCGGGCTACGGACGAAATCTGATTTCGCTTGGGATCTTGCATGAAGAAGGATGGTGTATCGGCGCTGATAAGAAGACCTTGAGAGTAATGCATGGAGGCAAGACGGTCATGGTTGGTGAGAAGTCATGTGCACACCAATACAAGCTGAAGGGAAGTGTTGTTGGAGGTGGAGTCATGGATGGAAATGGAACTATGGCGGTGTGTTCTATCCGACGGTCGGCGAGGTGGCAAACCTCGGGTTGTTCTAAGTGAGCAACAAAGGAGGCGACTCAAGTCCGGTACACGGAGGTTCGCGCATGGACAAGCTCAAGGTGGCGAGTATATTCGCCAAGGTGAAGATTGTTAGATATGTCAAATATGTGTATGTTTGATTACAATTGGACTTGAGTTGTAATTTTGTAGGATAGGGATAGATTCTTGGTCGTACTTTGTATCCTTACGCCCTTAAATACAAAGGCACTACCATTGTAACCGTGAGACGACTTGGCGGCTGGTGGGCGGCGGCATTGCCGCTGGAGTGCCCGGATGCCGGTGTAGCTGCTGTTGATGGGAGGAGCGCCGTAGTCATGCCCCGAGGATGTAGGCACATGGTCAACCTCGTTAAAAACATCGTGCCTCGGTGTCGTTCTCGTTTGTGTGATCTTGCGATTTGGCTTTGCGTTCTTGATGTTATCGCTGCGCTTTGATTCTAACACACTGCGCTCGAGCACACACGCCCGGTGGAGTGGTCACCGGCGCGAGCTGCGCGAGCAACACTAATGGAGGATCTCTATGTGCGGCTAGAAGAGAGAGAAGATGGTGGCGGGCCGCCGCACCCTCCTCTCACGCCCAGCATTGCCGCACACCGCGCCCGGCCGTCACCGCTTCCACTCTGCCGCGTCCCTCACCGCTTGCGTTGAGGCAAGTTCCGCCGCCACCACGACCTCCCGGTCATCGGTCGCCCAGCCAGGCGAGATCCGTGGAGCTCGCAGCGCTTCGCCGGCGAACTAGCGGCTGCCTTGCACCTCCTCACCGCCGCCTCCTCTTCCCGCGCCTCGGCCTCGGTCTCCACCGCCGCCGCCTCCTCGGACGACGCCTAAACCGCAAGGAGCAAAGAGAGAAGACATGTGAGGGTGTCTGGGCCCGCTGCCGCACCTTGTGATGCGTGCTGTAGCCCTCGCCAGCTTCAGCGGCAACTTGTTCTCTCCTATTTCTCTTCCTATCCGGAGTATTTCTCTTTTCTACATGGAGTTTTGTAGAGTGTAAGGCCCTCCACAATGTGGAAGTGAAGCCGGTTTAAAATGGGTCCCACAGTAAAAAACAGGCTTCACTCTCTGTAGCTGCGTTAAGAAAAGTTGGCAGTGAAGCTATCAAACAGTTTGGGACCCACACTTGAGATAAAATATAGTTGCATAGTAGTACCTTTGTCTAAAAATATTTCCCTTCCTCTCTTTCCTCTCTCATTCTGACACATTCACATTTGTTTAGAAAGTTAGCACATCTACTTTCATCGTTCCATATTTTCTTGGCTTCACTTGGAATTGGCACCACCTCTTGCAGTGATGAGAGTGATACCCAAAGAGAAGAGAGAGCATTTGAGCATCACTCTAGGCACACATTGTGGAGGGCCTAACTACATCCATTACGAGTGGCCTAAGAGAAATAGTCATGACATTTCCACTCTGTCTGACTTGTCATAATACGTCCGTTCAAGAGCACGGAAAAGACCATGCTGCCGGCCTTATCCTTGCTCCCCCACACCCCACACGAGTACTCGTCCTGAGCCAGTCCGTTTACGCGGCGCAGCTTCCTGATCTCGACTTGACTCCACTGTACTCCCTCCGTTGCATAAAAATGCAATCCTAATTTTGAAAAAAAATCTCACAAAGAATGTGATCTTAGAAAATATATTTAATTTAGTTGCCTAATTAAACAATCAGCTACATATCAAAACGTAATGTATTTAGCTAACAAATAAAGATATTAAAATCTTTTAATGCCACTACTATTTTATCCTAAGAACTAAAATTGCACTCTTTTGGGGCGGAGAGTAGTCCGTGATGTCCGTGGCGCAGCATCTGCAGTGCCACAACCAGCGCCGTCGCAGGCGGCGTGTAGCCCTGCTGGCCTTTGTTGAAATAAATGGGTCTTAAGCCATTTATTTTAATAATGAACAATTAAAACTCATTGTTTTAATGCTAGGGAAAATAAAAGTGAGTAATATCGTATGGGTATTTGAGGAGACTTTTATTCGATTTAAGTGGTATATCGAATGTACACCACTTGTGAAGTTGAATAAAGAGGCTGGCGAGCCACGCGTGCTCGCCGCTTTGCCATGGCCGTGTCGATCGGCGTGTTGCGGGGTGGCACCTTTTGCCGTTGATGGGAATAATTCTCAGAATATTCCCAACGGTGATTGATTCCTTGCCGCGACCGTCCGTCAGTTCATTATCTACATCCCGGATCTAGATCTGGCCCCTCGCACCCCTCCCGGCCTATATAAGAACGCCTCCTCCTCCTCACCTCTCACATCAATCTCTTCCTTCTCTGCCGCTGCGCTTTTGCATCTCCATCGCTTGCACCGCGCACACGATTCTGGCGAGAGCAGGTCTCGAGAACCTCGTGCCGTAAGATGATCTGCAGGATAGACGGGCAATAAGGTTTTGTGAAGCGTCTTCCCGCGACTACTTGCTCTCTGTCGACTACATTCTCTACTTCGAAGACACATTCTCTACTTCGGAAGACCGTTCGAGAGATTGCACGACATCAACTCTTCACTGCAACAACTTTGTACGTCTACATCAACAGGTCATTCGTAATGATGAATGATAACAGCAACGCAAGTACCTCCAAAAATCGTCCAGCTTTTAGGTACCAACTAAATTTTTTGATTTAATTTTGTTTATGTTTAATAGTTGTTTAAATATGAACACATGCACATACCATGTTTCGCTCACGATAATGTTTATATTGAAATACTTTTTAATTTGTGGAATTAAAATATGAGAATCATCACTTATTATCTAACAGCCTTCCCCGTCCTCTGCGGCAGATCGGAATCAGACATTCCGAGTCGGTCTCCTGCCTTGAGTCGAACTCCGTCACAATGGCAGCAAAGGAGAATTTCAAACTTCCGATTATACTACTCTGGCCAACAATGCTTGTGTCGTCGATCTCCTTTCTCGCCCCTTGTCGTGCTTCCTGCCGTTGAGGAACAAGACGAGCAGGAATGGCACATACAACAGCATTGGGGGCGCAGAGCCTTGTGAGTGAATGAACAATACAAAGCTCGCAAGAATCGTTCAAGCAAGAAGTACTCTTCTTACACAAGCGTACAAACAAGGGGCAGAGGATATCATGTAGAGCATTTTCATCCGAGCTTTGTATTGTACGTTCGCGTGAATCTGCGTCTCCTCAGCACGCCTCCACATTTTACCGAGCACAGGGGCATAGAAAAGTTCATCAAGGTGAAGCTCCAAGCCTCCAATCCTCCAACACACGTCACCACCAGCAGACAGCAGATGGACATGGAGGGCAACAGGTAATCGTTACACACCGCTCCTCCTCCCTATCATGTTTGTTTGTTTCCTTACTGCAGCACCATGCCTCCTGCTGGGGATGCGCCTTAGATACCTAAGGTTAGGGACCCCATGTGTATAAAAGAGGTCCAAATAAGGGTATAAGGGTATATTTAAGTAAGGTCAAGGACCTAATTGTAACATCGAGGACTCAATTGTAATAGTTAAGGACCCAAATATAATATTCAAGCCCACCGATGGAGATAATGTAAACAGCCACCTCTCTCCTAAGGTTTGGAAGGGAGGCACCTCCTCTTCCTATAAATAGGACCCCAAGGGGGAGGAGGGGGACACTTGACCTTAGTATTCATTAATCTCATGTTCAATTGTCTCAAGTACTTTCATCATTCCTCTCATCCGTATTTGGGAATTCCTAAATCCCAACAAGGGCGCCCACCAGTGGTCTCGCATGCGAAATAAAATTCACGATTACCATGAGAAAAGAGATTTCAAGAATCGAAGGATTCCATTTAGTCATAAAAGTCTAGAAGTTTTCATTGAGCACCCTCAATTTTGGAATCTCAAAATTTTGAATCTCAAAATCTCGAAATCTCAAAAGAACAAGAAAAATCGTGGAATCTAAGAAGAAGAAATCTCGGAATCGAGAAGAAGAAAAATCTCGGAATCTAGAAAAGAAAAATCTTGGAATCTTAAGAAGAAAATCTTGGAATCTCAAAGAAGAAAAATCGGAATCTCAGAACACGAAAAAGTTCACGACTACCATAGCCAAAAAATTTCTTCCAAAATTCGAAAGTGCTAGACATGATATTTGTCCTGGTGTGATCTTTCTATCACCCTAGGAGGTGATTTCTCGAGAATCTCAAAATCTGAAATCTCAGAATTTCGGAATCCGAGAGAAATCTCAAAATCTCAGAATCCGAGAGAAATCTCAAAATCTCAGAATCTCGGAACGAGAAAAATCTCAAAATCTAACAGAGAAATCGAAAATATCGAGAATCTCGTAATATGCGAAAAAGTTCACGATTACCATAGCCAAAACATTTCTTACAAAGATCGAAGGTACTAGACATGATGTTTGTTGTGTGATCTTTCCATCACCACGGAAGGTGATTTCGAAATCTCGAATGAGGAAGCCTTAAAACCTTGAAATCTAAAATCTAAAATACGAGGAATCTCGGAAATCTTAGAATCTCGAGCAGGTGATTTCTAGGAATCTCAAAATCTCGAAAATCTAAAAATCTGAAATACCGAGAATCTAAAATCTTGGAATCTGAGCGGGTGATTTCTAGGAAATTATTTTTGTACTTGGGGTTTATGATCTTTCATGTTTATAAACTTCCTAACTTTTGTGAACCTCGAGTGGAGAATCAGAGATGTTTTCTAAAGCAAATATTTGCGTTTTAGCCTATTCGACAAGAGGGTTTGTTGAATATTCCTTGAAAGGTTCTTAACCTCAGTAGGAAAACGAGTGAAAACAAAGATTCACCCACAAAAAATTCTTCCAAAGATCGAAGGTACCGGACATGATTTTTGTTGTAGGTATGATCTTTCCCATCACCCTAGGAGGTGATTTCTCGGAATCTCAAGAATCTCGGAATCTCGGAACACGAAAAAGTTCATGACTACCATAAGCCAAAAATTCTTCCAAAGATCGAAGGTACTAGACATGATTTTTGTTGTAGGTATGATCTTTCCATCACCCTAGGAGTGATTTCCATAATCTCAAGAATCTAGGAATCTCGAGCGAGAATCTCGGAAATCTCGGAACAAGCAAAATCTCGGAATCTCAAACTCTCAAAATCTCGGAATGAAAAAAATCTCAAAATCCTAGAACAAGCGAAATCTTGGAATCTTGGAGTGAGCGACTGCAGGAAACAAAATTCACGATTACCACAACCAAAAATATTTTTGAAAGATCGAAAGTGTTGGGCATGATTTTGGCACTACCATTTCACCTCATCACCCTCGGTGGTGATTTTTATCACTTTGAGCAACACCTTCTCCTTGATTCCGAGCTTCAACTATTCGCAAATTTTCAGTTGTGATTGTGTTTACTTTTTCGGGAATGTGGGCGATTACGTGAATCAGTAAAGAGGAATTACGGAATCTCGGAACCTCGCAACCTCAAGTGCGGAAACTCATAAAATAATAGTATACTTATTATCTATGCTAACTCCTATGTTGCAGGTGTATCCTTTAAAATACACAATTTATTCATACTTACGTATTCTCATCTCCTTTAGAAGTTTTGCTATGTTAAAATTTTCTCTAGAGCCCTAGAGGGCTACACGAGAAATTCTTTGCCTATTCCTTAGAAATTTTTGCTAACTGCAGGACTTCACCAATATGAGTATTCCTTTGCTAGTAAAACTAATTTAGGCAATTATGTGATCGTTTTGCACCACGTGCACATCCAATTACTCAAGCTTTCCGAATATTGTTAACACTTTAGAACATAGTTCGCTTTACTAAAAAGTTCCCCCATAGAGCTAAGTGCAAAGTTAATAGTCGAAGCAACCAAGAGTTGCTATATCGACTAAAACTGGAAGTAAGTCCACAAAGCTTTCGATCAAGCTTTTGTCGACTTATCTCTTTATTTGTGATCCTATTATGTTTACAAAACATCCTTCAAAAATACCGATGCTTTCTCCTTTGCGGTATATTGGTTTTCATCAAATTGGAACATGATACTTTGGTTCAGATACACATTTGGTTTCGTTATCCATTGGAATTATCTCAACACTTGGTTTTCATCATCCATTGGAATTATCTCTATTGGTTAATGGACTATTATGAAAAGAATGGCTCTCAAACCACCAAGTTATAATCTTTGGAAGCTGATCAAGGCAATTCAGGACACTATTACATTGAACATTCCCTCTACTATGAGATAAATCTATGCACATCCAAGAATTTTCATTCATATGCATCGGCATGCATCAAAAGCATTGCATTGCATGAGTTATTCTCATTTTACTTTGAGCCAAAGGCAGCGGGAAGTTCGGCCATATCCCAAAAAGTGTGGTTACCCGGAAAAACCACGAGGCCGAGGATGCAATGGGAAGTTGCGGCCATATTCCCAAAAAGTGTGGTTACCGGAAAAACCACGAGGCCGAGGATGCAACGGAAGTTGCGGCCATATTCCCAAAAAGTGTGGTTATCCCAAAAACCACAAGGCCGAGGATGCAATAAGTTGCGCCATATTCCCAAAAAAAGTGTGGTTACCCGGAAAACCACGAGGCCTTTATTATTATGACCCAATAGAGACAACGATAAGTTGTATGGGCTAATTTCTAAAAACTAGGGCCTGAGGACAACGGTTTGTTGTGACCATATTTTCAAACTCAAAAAAAAGATGCTTGAAACGTGACTCCACGGCATTCCAACTATCGCATACTTCCACAAAGCTCAACTTTTCTTTTCATTGCTTGTTTCTCTCCACAAACTACGAAATATTATAACTCAAGGTTTCTTAATATCTTGTGATATAGATTTACTACCTTATGTGAGTTTGAAAGATATGAAAAATTATTTTCGAACTCGAGGATAAGGAAAGTTTCGAACATAATCTTGAGAGCATGTGACCCTAGAGGCGCTATGTTTGAAGTCCCGTGTTTCTTGAACTTTTCCTTTCGAGATTCAAGATTAGCAAAATCACTGATTCCATTCGGAGGTTTTGTAAAGTTGTGGTTTTATTACGAGCTTGAATCCGAGTCTATGATTCTGAGAATGCATGCGACAATAGCACGGATCGCGTCCTCCTTATTAGTGATAGAGGAGTTTCTCAGAATCTTAACACACGAGGCTGTGGGAATCACCTGTTTCCTTGCTTGAAAAGACCATATGACCCTCGGAGAAGTAAAGTCCCCGAGCAACCTCATTTTCTTTGTTTTTGTGATCTTTCGGAAAAAGATCAGTTCCAGGAATCTGAGAAGTTTCAGAATCTAAGAAGTTCCGAGAATCTGAGGGTTTTTGGAATTTAAGAAAAAGGAAGGATGTTGAATGCTGAATTTTCAGGATCCATTCTCATCTCCGAAGCCCACCAAAGGAGTCTTTAAGGATTTCTGTTTATGACTTCCAATTCCAAAAATCTAAAGTTCACAAGTGTATAAGGCAACATTCGCAAAACTCTGGACTTTTATGATGCCTAGATGGTTGCGTTTCCCCTAGATCCTTAACTTGAGCATTTCGAAACTCAAGTCTTGTCAGACAGGAATTGCATACATAAAAAAATGTCGTTGCATGACATCCGAAGCCAGTCAAGAAGAAGCAATTATTTTGTTTGGATATTTTTCTCTAAGTCAAGCCACCCTCAGAATCTCTGGATTTTTATATGCCCAGAATCTCAAGGAATTCTAGAAAATACTTGTGTGCTTTCCGCGAGTTTGGCATCATACTGAAGAAACAAAAACAAGTTTTCCTACTAGAGGCTGGTTATACCTCGAATATGCAAAACTACAGAACTAAACTTCGAAGCAGCTTACAAGCTTTCTCGGATATGTATCCACCTATCTTTAATATATAGTTAAAATTTGTTTCTTTTAATGTTTTACGCTAATTTTATGTAACATGCAAGTTATACTAACTAGCAAGAAATATCATACATTTTACTAAGACATACTGCTACAAACTCTCTATGGCATAAAATAACTCGTTTCATTTCTATATACACAACCTCGACATCATTACCTACCTCTACAATGGCTCAAGGGGCTCGCCTTCGGAATCTCTATCGACCTCGGCATCGCCTCAAGGGACTCGCCCCTGGAATCTCCCTCGGCACGACCATCAATCTCTGCATCATCCTCAACCTCAAGTTTTCCATTACATCAACCTGAAGGGCTCAACCAGACTACTTCCACTACATACAGAGCTTCTCTCATGAACACCAGCCAAGAGGGGTGGGGTGTCTTGAGTGAACAGTCCATCCTAGTTATGCGGTGCTCATGAGAGAAGGCATGAAGATGTTGAAGCTAACTTCGGTGGCGACAACGTCAACTCTTGAAGAAAGGTCTCCAGAACAAAGCTTGAGAATGAAGCTACAAATCAAAGTTCATCATTCAAGGCACTTAGAGACATGTGATTTGGAGTTAGAACATGTAAACCCGAGAATGTGCATACTCTTTTCTCCATACCTTTTTCCCATGGGTTTTGGGATGGAGTTTTTAGCGAGGTGCACACGGGAAGGTTGTAGAGGACATTCCTTTTACAATCAAAGTCTAAGTTGTGTTGGGCCTCTTTTAAACAGGAACAACTATTAGGTCTTGTTGTACCGGCCAAGACCAAATAGTTGAGGGGCTACTGTTGGGGTGCGCCTTAGGATACCTAAGGCTAGGGACCCCATGTGTATAAAGAGGCCCAAATAAAGGGGTATAAGGGCGTATTGTGAGGGCTACCTAATTGTAACATCTAGGGACTCAATTGTAATAGTTAAGGACCCAAATGTAATATTCAAGCCCAGATGGAAATAATATAAACAGCCACCTCCTCTCTCCTAGGGTTTGAAGGGAGGCGCCTCCTCTTCCTATAAATAGGACCCAAGGGGTGGAGGAGGACACTTGGCCTTGTATTCATTGATCTCTTGTTCAATTGTCTCAAGTACTTTCATCATTCCTCTCTATCCGTCTGTTTGGGAATTCCTAAATCCCAACACCTCCGATGTGTTTGTTAAAATGCTAGAATGCTTCAACCTTCAAATATTGCATCTATGATATGTCCTTGGTAGCTGTCATTGGGTAAACAAAACATAAATGCTCTTTCTTTATATTTTTAGACAAATGAAATTTCCAACAGAAATAATTATGGATGTTACACTGATCTGATTCTTGCTTGAAATAATTTCTTTGGTCCTGGGAATATCTGTGACTACAAATGAACTCATGAATCCTGATTATGAAATTTTGTGAACTAATTATCTCAGAAGTATATAATTGGGATGTACATGTTTCTTGATTTCACCTTTTAGTAAATTTGCACATATGTATTTAGCTCCCACTTCAATTGGCTTTTAGCTAATTATCTCATTATGATTGCTATTCAATACTGCCCTACAGGTATTTAATAATGATGTGACTTAAATTGTTTACATCATGGAGCAAAACAGATGAAATAGAAACTGAGAAAAATCCTCTGAACCTTTTCACAAATTTCTGTGGCATACTACTTACATTTATATGTAAAGCAAAAGGTAAATAGGTTACCTACAACAATTCTCTCTGCAACTTGTGTTCTACAATGATTCTTACAGTGTAAAATATGGTATCCTCTCCATAAAACCAACAACCCTAAATATAGATTTTTAAAAGGACAATTTATAGTATTCTAACCTATACTATCAAGCAAGACAATAACATTCTCCTCAAGGCCTTATTTTCCTACATTTTTGTGTGTTGATCCTAAAGTATTTTTCTCTAACATGCAGGAGGCTGCGTATCAATGTATTAAGAAGAAAAAAGGGTTTTAAGAGACCCCAAAGGTACAGCCAGGTTTTTAAGGAGAAACCAAAAAACCACCACATTACACAGAAAAGAATCACCTGTTACCCTATAGAAACCAGACCCGAAATACACAAAGCTAAGATGCCATGGCGAGGAGATGGAAACTCCTCTAGCACCAGCAAAACTCCACAAGAAAAACTCTTCTAATAAAACTGCCATAACCCCATTACAACTTGGAGATCCCATCAAAGACACAACGATTACGATGCTTCCGGATAGACCATGCTCCAAGTATGATGATGGAATTTAGGCCCTTTCTCACTTGACCTTCCACTCTGTTGCTTGCAGCTTCCCACCAGTCATCAAAGCAACCATTGCCCACTTGTGGGCTCAGGGCTTACAAACCAAACTTCTGTAGTAAGCGGAACCAAACCTGGCGGGTGAAGGCGCAGGCTACAAGCAAGTGATCGATTGTTTCATCCTCCTGGTCACACAAAGGGCAGCGCTCCGGATGTGGCAGGTTTCTTTTAAGCTAGCCCGATCAGCCGTCCAGCATTTATTATTAGCAACCAACCATATGAAAAATTTGCATTTGGCGGGGGCCCAACTTTTCCAAATTCTCTCATAAGGACGAAAAGATATGGCTCCAATGAACATAGATTCATATGCAGATTTTGCCGAATACCTCCCTGATGCAGAGAATTGCCATACATGAAGGTCATCCACATCAGGTTGAAGCACAACATTAGAGAGCAGGTCCCAAAGAGCAAGATACTCTGTCAAAACTGCCAACGAAAGAGCCCCTCGAATATCTGCAACCCACCTTCGGTTTGTAAGAGCATCATGGACTGTCCTCTTCCTCGCTCTGCTAGAAATTGCTCTATACAAGTTTGGCACAAGCTGATCCAGCCGCTGCCCATGAAGCCACCTATCTGTCCAGAAAAGAGTATTCATGCCATTGCCTACTTCAGATTTAATGGCAATAGAGAAAAAGGCCTTAACTGCAGGGTGGACTTGGATGGGGAAGGAAGCCCAAGGTTTATCTGGTTCTGTCTTTTGCAGCCAAAGCCAACGCATTCTCAGGGACCATCCCAGTTGTTGCAAGTTAGAGATGCCCAAACCCCTTCATTTTCAAGGTTCCTTTAGCATATCAGATGTCGTGTTATAGCAGATATTGCAAGGTAAGCATATATGTTCCTTATGCAAACATGCTCACTCCTGTCAACCTCTACATCTAGGGTGAAGTCCTCCGATCAAAACAAGTGTACTAATGACTATTCTACTGCCTCAAGGTTACTACTCTAGCAAAATGTTCTTCAAAATGAGTAATTTTTATGTCAAATCTGTACTAATGAGATAGAGCTTCTGACCATGATCTGTACTAATGCATATGCATTCCTACAGAGGCAAAAGAAATGGTAACAAGAGAAATGCAGGGACTAAGCTTAAAGCCTGAAGACAATGTACACTGATATTTTTTGTTCTGTGAGTATAATATATATATATATATATATATATATATATATATATATTCATTCTAAAAGTTGTAATACTTCATTGTATCTTTTTACTGACGCCTACAATTGTTCTCCATATTATGCCTAAAAGGCACCGTGCACTTGAGAACAAGGCTAACCGTCCATTAACCTTCAAAATCAAAGCTGTGTTTGAGCTTCAATTGGTAGATTATGTTAGTAACCCAGCTCATGTCTTAGGTAGTTAGAATTTCCCTTTGTCAACTGAACTTTAGTTTTCAGTAGAAGCGCGTGAGCTCCAACATGTGGACGCCGCGCGCATAGGGCGTGGCGTGAGACTCGCTCCGCCACGCCCGAGCTCTCGGGCCGGACTGAGTCGTGGGTTGCGTGGGGATGGACACGCTGAAACCCGCGACGCGCGCACCCGTTCGAACTTGCTCCGAATTTCCGTTTCAATAAAGAGAACGAGCAAAGACGGAAAAGCCGCTCTTTGGCAGCACAAAATTCTTGTGTTCGTGTTCCAGTGTTCATCCACCTCGCGTTGAGTTCTAGCTCGTGCTCGTGGTTCTAGGTTCGCCGAGCAGGAACTCCGGCGGTTCCTAACAATTGGCATCAGAGCTCTGAGGTCTCCTAGGAGGCCATGTCGTCACCACAGAAGCCCGGCAAGTCCGGGACCTCGCCGCCTTGGAAGACAAGAAGCGAAGGAGACCAAGCCCCCAAGCCGCTCGCCCACGCCACGAAGACCCGTCGCCACCATTCGCGATCGTGCTCTCGCACCCAGGCGGCAGCCACGCGGCGTCATCATCGTGGGTGTTCGGAGAGGCGGCGACTCCAACAAGTGGCCGCGGTGACCAAGACAAACTACAACACTGGTTCGCTGCGTGAAGCTCAAGATGGAGGCCGCGTGATCTCTGGAGGCCATTGACACCGGCGACATCGACTTCCACGCGACCGCACCACCCTCGAAGCAATTTGCGCAGTCGTCCGGAGGAGATGGTACCCACGTTGGCGACCAAGCCGTCAGCCAAGGATGCGTGGGAGGCGATCAAGGCGATGCGCATCGGCGATGATCGCATCGCCAAGTCCGCAGCGCCAGCGTCGGGCGATGCGAGGGATCAAGTTCAAGGAGGGTGAGTCTGTGGAGGATTTTTCTCTCCGCCTAACCAATCTCATGCAGCGACTAGCCGTCCTCGGTGATTCGGAGCCTCAGCACAAGGTGGTGCGAAAGTACTGCGGGTTGCAAAGCCCGCGGTACAAGCGACGTCGTATCCATGGAACACTCCTTGACATCGACACCCTGTCCATCGAGGAGGTCACCGGGAGACTCCGCCGAGCGGCGGCGACGTGGAGGTGATCAGAATCCGCCGATGGCAAGTTGATGCTCACTCAAGATGAGTGGTTGGAGAAGTACAAGATCGAGTCCGGCCGCGGTGGGTCAAGCTCCGGCGGTCGCGGCAAGCAGCGGCCGAGGGCAGCGGCGGCGCGGTGGACAAAGCAGTCGCGGGCGGTGGGAACACGTAGTAGCTCCTGCAACCCGACAATTGCAAGGCACATGTGGCAGCGTGGCCCTGGGCGGAGATTGCCGAGCAAGCCCATGGATCGGGCCCATGTGGCCCTGAGCGATGAGCCCATGCGCTTCTCGCCATCACGGCCCGACCCGCAGGAGACCTCATTCTCCCCAAGCTGCCGCCTCCACGCGCCCGATCGATCAGCCCGGCGGCGACCAACTCCACCTCGTCGGCGAAGGTCTTCATCGCGGCAGTGCCCTAGTGACCGGGACCCCAAGTCATGGGTCTTGGACTCGGGCGTCCAACCATGTCACGGATCGCGCGGCGTTCGCGTCTGGGCGCGGCATCACCGGATCCGTGCGGTTCGGGGCGGCTTCATCGCGCCGTCGAAGGCCTCGGCACCGTCATCTACTCCTGCAAGAACGGGGAGCATCGGTCGCTCCCCAACGTTTACTTCCTGCCGCGCCTCACCGCCAACATCGTCTCCGTCGGACAGCTCGATGAAAGTGGGTACCAAGTACTCGTTGAGGATGGGTGATTGCGCGTCCGGACGAGGAGGCGGCCTCGCGAAGATCCACCGGAATCACAGGCGGCATGTGCTCGACATCAACATTGCAGCGATGCGGCGTGCGCGCACCGGCGACCCGCCTGGACCTCACACACGTTTGATCATCTTCACTTGGTAGCGCTCCGCAAGATGGCGAGGAGGAGCTCATGCGCGACTACCTCACATCACCAGTGGAGCGTCTGCGGGCGTGCTGGCGGGAAGCGGCCGCGTTCCCATGAAGGCACTCCGGCGTTCGGCAGCCCGCAAGCTACTACGGCGATTTGTGTGGCCCAATCACGTCGAAGACGCCAAGCGGATAACAAGTACTTCCTCTTGGTGACTACTCTCGCTACATGTGGGTGTCATCACGCCATCGAAGGACGCGCCGCGACGGCAATCAAGAGGATTCAGAGGAAGACCTAGAAGAAGCGATGGCGCTCGCACCGTCGAGGAGGAGAGTTCCTGACGGAGTTGACAAATGCATGGTACACCGCAGCTCACGGCTCCGTACTCACCCTAGCGAGCGTCGTGGGCGTCGCAACGAGCGTCGTCGGCGGGGCGCGGAGCATCTTGACGCCAAGGGCCTGCCGGTGTGTTCTAGGAAGAAGCGGTCTCCGTTATCTCCTCAACAGGTCGTCCTCCAAGAGCATCAGCGGGAAGATGCCGACGAACTGTGGATAGGAAGCACGCCGGCGTTCAACATCTTCGCCGCACGTTGGTGTGTCGCCCATGAAAGTCACGCCCGCACCAAAAGCTCGGACGGCCGAGCCGGCGCATGATCTTCATCGGCTACGAGGCGGGCTCCATGGCGTCGCGTCTCGACCGGCGAGACGGGCGTGTGCACATCGGCCGTGACATCGTCTTCGGCGGAAGCGCGATGGGCATGGCACTGCAGGCATGAAGGGCGAGGACTTCCATCGAGGAACAAGCTGGCGGCAAGCCCGTGGTGATCACTACCACCACACGCATGCCTCGACGCCATCCCCATTACCGGTGCGGACGCAGCTACACCGCCATCGGGAACGCGTCACCCGAGGAACAACGCTCCCGTGTCTCCTGCATCACCAGGGCGGGGCCGAGCACGCCACGTTCGAGCATGGAGTTCGCCATGCCGCTCGGCCGGACAGCGCGGACGAGTACCGACGCCAACCATGACCGGACGACATTCCGGCCCGTTCGCGCGACGACGTCCTCGGGCCGAGCCACCCGTCTCGCGGATCGCACCACCACCGATCAAGTCGATCACCACATCGGCATGCGACTCGAGCCCACGTCGTACAAGGAAGCACTCAAGCATGAGTCGGCGCCTCGCCATGCTCGATGAGATGACATCGATCGAGGCCAGGTGACACACGGAAGCTTGATCTTCCTCCGGAGCTCGAGCCATAGGCCTCAAGTGGGTCTTCAAGGTCAAGAAGGATGCCGTTGGGATCGTCACCAAGCACAAGGGACGTCTTGTCGGCAAAGGGTATGTGCAGCCAAGGAATTGATTTTGATGAGGTTTTCGCTCGGTGGCCCACCTTGAATCCGTTCGGTTGCTGCTCGCTCGCCTTCGCTGCTCGAGGGGTGTGCACCATATGGATGTCAAGACCGCGTTTTTGAGCGGCGAGCTGCAAGAGGAGGTCTATTCGAGCAGCCCCGGTTTCATTCTCCGGGCATGAGCATCAAGTCCTCCACCTTGTCAAGGCGTCAGCGGCTGCGCCAAGCACCCAGAGCTTGGTACGCCAAGCTCGACGAGTCGCTGATCAAGCTCGGCTTCACCCGGAGAGGCTGAGCACGCGGTCTACTTCCACGCAACGCAGGCGCACGGCGTCTTGTCGTGGGAGTTTATGTCGGCGACCTTGTGATCACCGGCACAAACCAAGAGGACATCGACAAGTTCAAGCCAGAGATGCACTCAACATTCAAAATGAGTGATCTGGGACTCCTCCACTACTACCTCGGTCTGGAGGTCAAGCAGAAGGAGGAGGGAATCACCATATGCAGTGCCTCGCCGCTAAGATCACTGGAACACCGAGCACTTGCAAGCCAAGCTGCACGCCAATGGAACCTCGACTGAAACTCGATTGATGCAACGTTCTATAGGAGCATAGTTGGTTCCTTTATTTGGTGAATTCTAATGGATTTGGCTTTCTCGTGGGTTATGTGAGCGGTTCATGGAGAATCCAACAAAGCACCTCTGGCGGTGAAGAGGTCTTTGAGATATGTAGCTGGAACCACGAGTTTTGGTTGTTACAAGAGGCGAAGCCCAATTAGTTGGATACAGGATGATGATCCGGGGTGACATTGATATCAAAGAAACAACCTGGAGTCTTCTTCTTCCTAGGAAATCAGGTCACACAGCAACTGAGAAGCGGAAAATCGTTGACCTTCATGTGAGGCAGTACATATCTGGAACAACATGCATGCCGGATTTGGTATCTCGGTTGCTTGCTGAATTGAAGGGCAAGATGGCGGGACATTTGATCTGAACATTGACAATCGATCTGCTATTGCACTCGGCAAGAACCAGATTTTTCACGACGGAAGCAAGCACATTGAGCTGCGATATCACCATTAATGAATGTGTCGAGAAAGCAGATGAAGATCCGATACATTTATGCTACGGGCAGTGACATTCTCACCAAGGCTTTGGGTGAACCAGGTTCTGTGAACTTCGCTCAAAAACGGTGTGTTAGATGATGTTAAAGACATGCGAGGATTAGGAGGAGAATTTGTTGCAACCCTCATGTCTTAGGTAGTTAGAATTTCCCTTTGTCAACTGAACTTTAGTTTTTCGATTAGAAAGCGCGTGAGCTCCAACATGTGGACGCCCAGTGCATAGGCCGTGGCGTGAGACTCGCTCCGCCACGCCCCGAGCTCTCGGACGCGGACTACGTCGTGGTTGCGTGGGGATGGACACGCTAAAACCCGCGGCGTGTGCGCCCGTTCGAACCTGCTCCCAATTTCCGTTTCAATAAAGAGAACGAGCAAAGGCAAAAGCGCGCTCTTTGGCAGCACAAAATTCTTGTGTTCGTGTTCCAAGTGTTCATCCACCTCGCGTTGAGTTCTAGCTTGTGCTCGTGGTTCTAGGTTCTAAGCGCGCCGAACGCCGGCCTGTTCCTAACAGATTATACTTCAGTCACTACTTCAGTTGCAAATTATCCATTGATGTGGATGAGCATTGACCTACAACTGGTTATTCCATCAAATCTGCAAGAAGCAGCATGTTACTGGTTGACAATTGATCATGATAAAGAGCAGTAAATCGTGTATTCAATTTTACATTTGCACTTAGATGATCTAATGTTTATTTTAATACAATTTTCTGATAGTTTGCACATATAATTATCTTGAATCTTTATTCTGAATGATAGCTTCATCTTTGTTCAACCATTTCCTGCTATACATAAATTGGAGACTATATAGTTTCAGTTGCAATTCCCATTTCTCATGCCTTCACTAAAATATCAGTTACTATAATCAGGTCCTCCAAACTTTAAGATTTGAGCTTGAGCTGCTGAAACTAACATTCATAACTGTATATTTGTAACACCTAATTTTCAAAGCTTGGTTTTAATAAAATTTGTTAGCAACATTTATTTGTGCTCTTAAGGATTATAGGGTTGTATTTAATTTCTTTTAGGCATTTAAGAATTTCTAAAATAAAATAAATAAACTATAGGAATTTATTGTTGCATTCATGCGACGCATTGCTTTTGGTTGTTTGAATTCAAATTCGAGTTTGAATTCATTTGTTTTGTCTTTTCTGAAAATGCAAAACCCTTTCTCTTTCTTCCTTAACCCCTCCCTCTTAGGCCGCGCGTGTGACCGAAGGCAGCGCCTCCTTCTTCCCGGCTCTGGTTTCCCCGCGCGCCCTCGGCCCATTGACGCGCCGCGCCATCCAGCGACCCGCGCCTCCCGCTCCGCAGATGCCGACAAGTGGGGCCACTGTCATCCCCACCTCGGTTCGTTGCCGAGCCGACTCGACCGCCGCGCCCGCCGCGCCCAGCCCGCCGCGCCAAGGCGAACCACCGGCCTATTTAAAAGTGCCGCCCACTGACCGAGGCACACAAAACCTTAGCCGCCGCTTTGTGCCCAGCGAAACTCGCGAAACCCTAGCCGCCGCCGCCTCCCGCCGCCCGTCGTGAAGCCGTCCAGGCGCCGTGGAGGTGAGGATCTGCAGTGCCGCTTGTTTGCATCCCCGTGTCCGAGTCGCCGAGATGAGCTCGCTTCTTGCGCCCGTCGTTCCACCTTCTTGCGTGCCGCCGTCCCGCCGCGACCTAGCCGTCCACGCCACCTAGGTTGCTTCGTCGCCGCGCTCGCCACGGTGTCGTCCGTGCGCGTCAATCGAGTACACCGCTCGATCGAGCGCCGGCGAATCCGCCGTCCACCGCCGCCACGCCGGCGCTGCTGCGTGCGTCGCGTCGGATCGAGATCCGACGATCTCGATTTGACCGAAATCAACCGCGCTTGTGCCTGCGTTGGATCTAGATCCAACGGATCGGATCTTACCAACGGGGTCAATACCGGTCAAACCCGACCGGTCCTCACCTTTGCAAAAGAAACCCCGACTTCTCAATTTTACAAATAGGTCCTTCTGCGATGGTGAGTTTCTTCTGATTAGGTCCTTTTATTACGTTTAAGCCCGGAACCTTTAGTTTTCTTTATAGATTAGTCCCGCACCTTCGTTAGTGCATATCTTGGTCGTTTTAGCTCCGTTTTAGCGTTCTTTATGTCCCGATCGTCTCGAAGCGTAGATTAGTTTTATGCCTATGTTTTGTTCTGTTAATACTGTTTGATGATTGTTTCTTATTTATTCTTGTTGTATGCTTGTATGTGAATGTTGTGGAGCGTAGAGAGTGAAGCGTTCGAAGGATTTGAAGATCAAGATGAGTTTGAGCAGCCGAGTCTTGTTGAAGGCAAGTCTTCCTTGATGCATACCCACTTGTCCTATATAACATGCATTAAATTCATCATATTTATTTTTATTGCTTGCATTAATTTTGACGGAACCTACTAAGGATCATGCCTAGTCTTTTATGACCTTTGCCTTATGTAGGGTTATTAAATTAATCTTGATGGTAGCTATGGCTTAGCATGTTAAGGATGGTATTAATCAACTTGGATACTTTTATGTTCTATGTTCCTTTATGTTATTTTAATTGCAAGACCACCCTTTGCTATGTTAATCGGAACATGGAGAACCACCAGGAAAACAAGAACTAAGCGGGCAATGGTCTTGGCTGAATAATTAGGAACTTTAGCTTGGGGTGATCTTACGATAAGGACAAGGGATCGGGATGCTGCGGGGTATGGACTCGCTCTAGCGAGTGGGTGAGTTATTTTCTATGGTGGGGTATTGACCTGCTAGGGGACTTTATACCTTGCTAAGCGATCCGGACCTTGTGGGTCACAACTTGTTGGGGAACCTTTGTAAAGGCCATGTAGCGTCCCTATGCAACCACACCTCGGTAGTGTGGTATGGTGCCTTACAAACACCGCATGGTTGGGTTCAAAGTTCTTGAGCTTTTCTGCGCTTGTGGTGAAAGTGTACAACCTCTGCAGTGTAAAACTAACTAGTTAGCCGTGCTCACGGTCAGAGCGGCTGGACCCACATGACTAAGTTATGGAACTTAAATGTTAAATCGTTGCTCTATCTTTACTTATGATGCTTATGCTTTATTAATTGGGGTTGGTATAAACTTATACCCTTTAGTAATTATGTTGCTAATAAAACTTGACCAACTAAAATGCTAATGCTTGAACCTTAGCCATCCACCATATGGCCATGCATGTTATTGTTTTCCCTTGGTTTTGAGCTGGCATTGCTCACGCTTATTTATTTTCTTGTATCTACAATACTGGATTCTTTCGGTGGAGAGATTTGAAGACTACCGGTGATTTCAGAGTTCTAGGTGTGCGTGTGTCTCACGATCTGTCTGCTGTGGAGGCATCTCTATCCATTGAGAACTCGTTATTTATGTTTCCGTTTAAGACTTTTGGTCATGTAATAACTTTATATTCTGTGGATCGATTTTGGTATTCACAATGTCATTGCGTGTGTGTAACAATCCTGGCTGCGTAATCAATGCATTCGTTTGCCTTTAAAGCGGGTGTGACAATATTCTACTATTTCCCTCACTTTGTAATAAAAGGTGATAGAGAGGATTGCATAGAATGGAATAAATACCCGGAGAGATCAAGCGTTAGCTTAGTTAGTTTGTCCTATTGTTCGCACCTAAATTTGGCACAAGGCCGATCATTGAGGAGTCATATCTTTTTACCACTTTGTCTCTCAAACCCTAGCTTTTCCAACCCTTTGCTTTCCTTGTTTGTCCTCGGCGATCAAGGACATTCTAAAGTGGCCTTGCCGATCTCGAGCAACCTAAGCACCACCTCCGGCAGGGGTCCCTCAGGGGCGTCTTAGGTTCACCGGCGCCTCTGCGCCAAGCAGTCGGAGGGGCGACTTGACCGTCAGAGACCGGTCAAGTCAGGCGGGCTCCAGCGAGTTCAGTTCGTTCAGCGTGATCTAGCGCTCGTGTGTTGTTGACGAAAAAGCGTCAACAAATTGGCGACTCTGGGGAAGAAGATCGGTTTAAAAGCGTTCAATCTAACCTAGCTCAAATGGGTTCTCGTTGAGCTCGACATGAACAACATCGTTAGGATCTCTCTCGGAGGAAAAGTTCAAGTGTTGAGGTAGTAACCAATGTAAGCAAACCACCCCTACTTCATCTTCTAAATCTACTACTACTGATAGTGATGGTTTGATTGCATCTTATATTGCTCGTTTAGAACGCTTAGAGGATCTTGAAAAGATAGGAGCATTCTTGGCTTTAATAATAATGAAACTAATAGTAGTGGTCCTAAGTTTAATACTAATAAAGGATTCATCCTAACTTAGCACCTTTGCACTGTTACTAATAACATGAATTATCGTATGGCATGCCGCATGATCCCATTGGTCAAACCTCTGTTTCAAACTGTTCAAGCCAAATATGGGGTGCTAATAATACTTTTAATCTGGACCATATTATAGCACGACATTGTTAATTCAATGGCTCAAAAGAATATAATTCTTGATGATGTTTTTGAGAGTTATAGGCTTGCTCATGCTAAGATGTCTCCCTATCTAAATAAAATGAACATGGTGAATCCTCCACAATGACCAAATAATCCTAATTGGAATTTAGCAAATTTAAGGAAGATTTGGCTAATGTGGTAAAACTAAACTTGGTGTTGATATTGGTAATACTAATTTGTATCAAAAACCATATGATCCGAGTTTGATAATTTCCTCTCCCACGTGGTTGGTGTATGCCGATTTAATTAAATTTAGTGGTGATGATGATCGAACCACATGGGAACACATTAGTCAGTATACAGCTCAGCTAGGCGAAGCAGGTGCTTTTAATGCTTTGAAAGTACGGTTATTTTCTTTATCTTTGGTACTGCAATGCTTTTGCTTGGTTTTCATCACTTGCTCTGGTTCTATTATATCTTGGGATATGTTAGAGCGTAAGTTTCATGATCACTTTTATAGTGGGAGCATGCAATTAAAATTGACAGATTTAACATCGGTTAGGCAAGGAAGAGATGAAAACGTCTCTTCTTACATTAAAAGGTTTAAAGAAACTAAAACCGTTGCTTTAATTTGTCAATTATCGATATGGATCTTCGATATTTGCTTAAAAGGTTTAAGATCTGTTATTAGAGATAAAATAGAGGGTTCAGATTTTCTTTTCGGTTGCACAAGTTCAAGTAAGCTTTAATTGTTGAAAACCGAATTGAATAAAGAAAAGATAATTTTAAATCACGTCGTTCAAATGTGCATCACGTTGACTATGATTACGATAGTTCGACGGAGATAAAGAAATTTATCTTTGCTGAATTTATTTGGCCCTCTAAAGAAAAATCTTATTCTTGCTCATCTCTTAAGCCGGCTAGTAAAGGTCGGCAAGAAGAAATTAAATTTACTTTTGATGTTTCTAAATGTGATCGATGAATTACATAAATTTGGAAACATAATTGACTCATACTTTGCCTCCACTTGATGAATTAAAAGGCGTGCATATTGCAAGTTTCATAATTCTTATTCTCATGCTACTAATGATTGCAATGTGTTTTCAGGTTCAATCGGCCATAAATGAAGGTCATTTGATATTTCATGAGATGCAAGTGGACAACTCTTTTCCTATCAACACTCTGGAATTGCAGCAATAAGTATTGATTCGGCCAGTCAAGATGAAGCAACTAAAGGGCAGAACGTGGTGATCGGGAAGCTAAGCCCGATTTGAGAGGAAAGGAGCTAGTTAGAAGTTGCTTATGAAAGACACTGATGGCAAGGAGACCTTTCAAGGTTCTTTAGAGCCTCTGGACATGGGGGCAAGGGTCGTCCACACCGCGACAAGACTATCGAGCTGATCGGCCGACCGGCCGTGGTGATTGGAAGCTTAATGTAGCAAAGAATCAGGAGTGGTCCTAAGCCAAAGGTCACTTCGACATGCTATTTGACAAGTATTCCAAGCAAAAGGCCGTTACAAGTGATCGGCCATTAAAAAAGGATGAGGTCACCTACATCAAGGAGGATCATCTTCACCTCCAAGAGCTGCTATAAGGTTAAGGTGAATCATCTCACAAAGGCGACATTTTACTCCATCATGGGCACCGTCAAGTTCAAATCCACCTCGCCCAATTTATGATGATAATGGAGTTATGGGTGCCTTTCCAACAAGCTTTTCATCCTGGATGGGGAAGACCAAGATCTGTTTTGGACAAGATTTCCAGACCGTTCCAGACCGATTGGCATCTCGTCATTACGGTCAGTCATTCCACCGGACGGTCGAGGAAGTGTCGGTCCAGCGGTGGTCCCAGAGAGGATTGTGCCATCTCCTATGAAGCAAGTCTACATGCCAAAAGGAAGGAGGAGGTATAGAAGATGAATATCAACTCGAGAGAGGACTACGGCGAGATATCATCCAAATTGGGTCGATGGATGTTCCTGTTGAGGATGGTGGCAAAAGACCGATTGTTTCTAATAATAAGGTTGTGACACCAGATTGGGAGCATCTGCTGCTAATGACCATGAGGCCGGTGAGAGTGGTTCCTAACTCCAAGTATTTCTTACCAAGGTGGTGTCCTCCGGATTGACTCGCACACAAAGGAGGAAGCTTCGCGCTGAGGTTTAGAAAATAAGGAGAAAAGCTAGAAAAGCAGAGGGATGAAACATTCAACCGATCTGGCCCATGGTACCACAAGGCAAAGAGTGGTGAATCAAGACCAGTTCTCGGACCGGTCGGTGCGGTGGGAGGACGTCGACCGGTCACCGCCGGTCGGGCCGGTGGATCGGCAGTCGGATGACACCGATTCCGCCGGTTTTTCTTCTTGACTTCTATGGTTTGTGATGACAAGTCTACATCGGTTCTGCTCTAGAAGGCGATGAAGAGCTTGTTGATTATTTTCCATGAATTTGGACATCGACGTGGTGCATATGTCAATGGATGGTTATGTGCTTTCGGAGGAGGATATTGCTCATCTTGATTTGGGCCAAAGGAAGCTATTTTCCGAAGCCTAAGACCATGAAAATCATCTTAAAGCTTTGTACATGAAGGGTCACATCAATGGGAAGCCTATCTCTCATGCTAGTGGATGGAGGCGATCGTCAACTTGATGCCGTATTCTTTGTTCAAGAAGCTGAGGTGTGGACGAGAGTTGATCAAGACCAACATGACGATCGGTGGTGTATCTTGAGACAAGCCGATGGCGCCAAGGGTGTTGTGTCGATGGAGCTCACCGTCGAGCAAGACATTGGCTACTACTTTTTTCGTCACGAGACTCAAGGTAACTTTAGCTTGATCCTTGGTCGTGATTGGATTCATGCAAATCAATGTGTGCCTTCTACTTTGCATCAATTTTTAATCCAATGGGTAGGCGACGAGGTAGAGATTGTTCATGGTGATACCATCGGCTTGTGTTGCATGGTGATAGTACCTCATGATAATCATGAAAATCTTAAATGCTTATCTGGTCTAGATTTATCTGGATTGGAACTTATTGCATCTACCAAAGATGGTTTTGCTGCTGTCATTATGAAGCCCGCTACATCACTTTTGGGATTTGATGGATGCAAATCTAGAGTGGTTGCAAAGGCGTGAACACTATCGGGCATAAGAACGATATGTGTGAGGCCATCAAGATTTTGATGATTTGAGCAAGTTAGGACAAGGGTTTACGGGATCCTTTAGAGGAGGTAGACATTGGTGATGGCACTATACCTAGGCCGACATTTGTAAACAAGAATCTTGATCCTTTGTTTAAATCTGAATTAATAAAGTTATTAAAGGAGTATGTTGATTGCTTTGCATGGAGTTATAATGAAATGCTCGGTTTAAGTAGAGATTTAGTAGAGCATTGTTTACCTATTAAACCTGGTTTTAGGCCTTATAAACAACCTCGTGAAACTTTAATCCCGACATTTATGACCGAGTGAAGAAGAAATCAATCGGTTGTTGGATGCTAAGTTTATTAGGCCTTGTCGTTATCTTTGATTGGATCTCTAATATTGTGCCTGTTGAGAAAAAGGAACAAAAAGCTTCGTGTTTGCATTGACTTTAGAGATCTTAATAAAGCTACTCCTAAAGATGAATATCCTATGCCTATAGCCGATTTTCTTGTTAATGCTGCATCCGGACATAGAATTCTTAGTTTTCTTGATGGTAATGTTGGTTACAATCAAATCTTTATGGCCGAAGAGGATATATCCAAAACGGCTTTCATATGTCCGGGTTTTGTTGGATTATTTGAGTGGGTGGTTATGACCTTTGGATTGAAAATGCGGGTGCTACTTATCAAAGGGCTATGAATTTAATCTTTCATGATTTACTTGGCATCATAGTAGAAGTTTATATCGATGATATTGTTGTCAAATCGGCTGGAGTAGATTCTCATTTAGCTGATTTAAGACTTGCATTTGAGAGAATGCGTCGATATAAATTGAAGATGAATCCACTCAAATGTGCTTTTGGTGTATCGTGAAAATTCTTGGGTTTCATTGTACATGAGAAAGGTATAGAGATAGATCCTAAGAAGATTGAAGCTATTAAAATGTAAAGCACCTACTTGCAAGAAAGATTTGCAAAAGTTCTTGGGCAAGGTAAATTACTTGAGGAGGTTCATTTGTAACTTGTCTGGAAGGTGAATGCTTTTACTCCTTTACTTCGGTTAAAAAGTGATGTTGATTTTACTTGGGGGCAAAAGCAACAAGAGACATTTGATGAGATTAAGCTATTTATCTTCGCCACCGTTCTTCAAGCACCCAAGAGTGGTATTCCTTTCAAGTTATATGTGGCCTGAGAAGGATGTCATTGGAGGTGTTTTGACTCAAGAGACCGAGGAAGGAATATATTGTTGCATATGAAAGTAGAAGACTATTGACACACTCCTATTGAAAAGTTGTGTTTATCACTATATCATACTTGTACCAAGTTGAGGCATTATTTGTTACCTAGCACTTGTACAGTAGCATGTCAAACCGACATTATTAAATATATGTTGCATAAACCAATTTTAAGTGGTAGAGTCGGCAAATGGGCTTATGCTTTAGTTGAATATGATTTACATTGTGAGCCATTAAGTTCAATGAAAGGTCAAATTGTTGCCGACTTTATTGTTGGACATAGAGTGGATAAGCAACTTAATTTAAATGTCGGTTATGTTACTCTTACCCCATGGAAATTACATTTTGATGGATCGGTTTGCAAAGATGGTTGTGGTGTTGGAATTATCTTTATTTCACCAAGTGGGGCTGTTTTTGAAGCTCTTAACCAATTGGATCATAAATGTACTAATAACCAAACCGAATATGAGGCTCTTCTATTTGGATTGGAGATTTTGCATAGCATGGGAGTAAAACATGTGGAAGCTTATGGTGATTCTTTATTAGTGGTACAACAAGTTTCCAAGGTATGTCAATGTTTAAATGGTTTCTTAAATGCATATCTTGATAAATGCTTAGATATCATATCTTGTATGGATGAATTTGTTATTTATCATGTACCACGAGAAGAGAATCCAAGGGCTAATGCTCTGGCACAACAAGCATCTGGTTATAATGTTCGAAAAAGAAATTTTCAAGAACACAAACCGATGCTTATGGCCGAGTGTTTTGCTCTGGAGGCACCGGTCCATCGGTACCTCGGCCGTCGGTCGACCCGGTGACACCGACCGATGAAATCTTCTTCTATTATTCATTCTAAAGATAATAAGGACGAAGTGGATGATTGGAGAAGGCCTACTGGTAAATTATTGTAGGATCCTAACGATTCGATTGATAAAAAAGTTCGACGCTGGGCTCTTAAGTTTATTCTTGATGATGGTGATTTGTATCGTCTTACAATGGATGATTTGCTTCTCAAATGCTTGGGTCTGATCAAGCTAGGATTAGCTATGGCAGAGGTTCATGAAGGGATTTGTGGTACTCATCAATCGGCTCCTAAGATGAAGTGGCTCCTTAAGCGAGCGTGCTTTTATTGGCCTACTATGATAGCTGATTGTTTTAGATACTACAAGAGATGTGAAGAGTGTCAGAAACATGGAGATGTTCAATTGGTACCCTGCTTTGCGTTGATGCATCCAATCATTAAGCCTTGGCCTTTTAGAGGATGGGGTTTGGATTTTGTTGGTAAGATTCACCCTCCTTCGTCAAGGGGCATTGTTTTGTGATTGTGGCAACTGATTATTTTACCAAGTGGACTGAGGCAATTCCTTTGAAGAATATGACACATAGAGAGGTGATTGAGTTTATTACAGAGCATATCATACATAGATTTGGCATTCCACAAACTTTGACTACAGATCAAGGGACTTCGTTTGTTTCAAAAGAGGTGCGTGAGTTTGTCAATTCTTATGGTATTAAATTACTCAATTCATCTCCATATTATGCTCAAGCAAATGGTCAAGCCGAGTCTAGCAACAAAATTTTGATTAAGCTCATTAAGAAGAAGATAGAGGACAATCCTAGAAGATGGCATGAGGTATTATCTGAAGCTTTATGGGCTCATCGTATTTCTAGACATGGTGCTACTAAAGTTACTCCTTATGAGCTTGTATATGGTCAAGAGGCCGTTTTGCCCGTTGAGGTGAATCTAGGCGCATATAGACTTGCAAAGCAAAATAATCTTGATGTTAGAACCTATGATGCTTTGATGATGGATAATATTGATGAGGTGACCGACAAGCGCTTGGAGGCTTTAGAGGAGATTGAAAAGGACAAGAGGCGAGTTGCTAGAGCTTATAATAAAAAGGTAAAGGCCAAATCTTTTTAGGTAGGTGATTTGGTTTGGAAGACAATTTTGCCTATTGGGACTAAGAGCAATAAATTTGGTAAATGGTCTCCAAGTTGGGAAGGTCCATATAAGATTGTAGAAGTATGTTCTGGAAATTCTTACATGGTGGAGACTTTGCAAGGACAGCAACTTCCGAGGGCTCTCAACGGGAGGTACTTCAAGAAATTTTACCCAAGTGTTTGGCAAGATGCTTGATAGCACTATGGCCGATTTATTCAAAAATCGCCCTTAGGACAAAAATGGCTGGTGAAATCTGTCACATCGACCTTAGAAATATTTTTAATACGCAAGCTTTACTAAAAAACAGGAGGGCATATGTTTGCACCCAAATTTGGCATAAGGCCGATCGAGGCTAGCAGTCGAGGCCAGTGTGTACCCGGACGGTACCGGTCAGCTCGTAGCCGATCCGGCAAAGGCCACACCGATCCGGTGGGGCTGACCGGTCGACCGGTGGACCCGAGTCCGAGTAGAATTGAGG
This sequence comes from Cenchrus purpureus, assembly GCA_022644695.1. Classification (NCBI taxonomy): domain Eukaryota; kingdom Viridiplantae; phylum Streptophyta; class Magnoliopsida; order Poales; family Poaceae; genus Cenchrus; species Cenchrus purpureus. The sequence goes on along the minus strand of CP053461.1, from coordinate 192,144,500 downwards.
AGTTCTGGTTGTTTTCGAGTTGTAAAGGACTTCCTTGCGGGGCAAGACCTCCCCACCCTATAAATATAAAGGGCCACGGCCGGTTGAGGACTTATCACCCAATCGATCATATCTTTTACAACTTTTGTCTCTCAAACCCTAGCTTTTCCAACCCTTTGCTTTCCTTGTTTGTCTCAGCGGCGATCAAGGGCGTTACGAGTGGCTGCCACGATCTCGAGCAACCCTAGGCACACCTCCGGCGGGGTCCCTCCCGGCGGTGCTTCGTACCGGCACCAGCCCCCCGGTCACCGTGGACTTGACAGTCGGCCGGTCAAGGGGAGGATCTAGCGCTCCCGTGTTGTTGACCCGAAAAAGCGTCAACACCTATAACTGAAAATGGGTTATCAGAAAGTGCAAATCACATACCTTTCATCATCTCTCTCTTAGTCTCTCTCCAATATCCCACATTTTTAGTATATTCTATGCCAAATTTGTATGTTCAACTAAAAAAAATTATGTGGATATTCCTATATTGAATTTTTGTGCTTAGATATATGACTGGATGTTAAGTTATTTTGAGATGCAAATATAGAAATTAAATACACTCATATATTGGTTTATCATCTAATTCTTTTTTGAAAACGCATAAGAGAATGCGCTACATAGCTTTACTCTCATACGGGAGAGATATGAGAGAAAGTTTTTTAATCGAACAGGAGAGTGCATCTTTATATTAAGAGGAAAAAGGCGCCAAAAGTTACATCAACAAGAGTTGACCTAAGAACAACAAAAAGACAGGACGACCCTCAACACCTTGACCTAGACCTCGAGATAACATCACCCAAACTCAAACCTTGCAGCTTAGCACCGCCACACACCATAGAGTGTGCTCCTCTTTGAGGATCATCATGATGGTGATGACCGAGGAGCGACCATCAAAGACACATGCATTCCTATGCTAACATAAAACCAGGCGCCCAAAATAATAAGGAGTTAACTTCTTTCTTGTATTTCTTCACCCTCTTCAACACCTTTCGCCACCAATCGAAAATTTTGCTCTTGCTGCTCGTGAATGTTAGTGTATATGTGTGTGTGGCCCATAGCCTTTGTATATAGCCCATATAGAGGTCCATGTATAGCTGACTATATACCCACCCTTCTAGGGTTGGAGGAATACATTGGAATCACTTCCTCCTACTTGGTATCAGCAGTCTAGGTTTCCTCTCTCCCTCTGCCATGCCACCGCCATGGTTGGCGGTGGCTGATGCCTCTTCCCTCTCCGACTTCCGCCCCTCTCCTCCTCCTTCCCTTCCCCACATACGCCGCAGCGCATCTGGAGACCACCTGCTTGCGACGGCCCAGACGCAGGCGCGACCAGCGCCTCCTCGTCTTGAGCGCATCACCACCAGGCGTGAGTGCGCCCGCCCTGCCGCCTCGACCACCATCCGCCGCCGCCACTGGGGATGAAGCCCATCCGTCCTTTCCAGCCGTCAGCCGCAGGCCGCAGGGGCCTCCGCCCGTTCCTCCTCCTTTCCCGGCCGCCGCAGGGGACTGCCGTCCTGCACGACCTCCTCCTCCTCCTCCTAGGGCACACTGGATTGGATGCGGGCACCCGGGCCGCCTAGGTTGCAGCGATCTCTGCTGCGGGTGGCCTCTAGTCGGGATAGGGCGAGGGCCATTCCACCCTTCCACTGCTCCTTTCCCGTCGGCATCGTCTCCCCTTCTACAGCCCTGGGCATGCTTTCCGTCGGCGCCCTTCTCCGTCGCCGCCTTCCTCCGGTGTCAGTCTCCGCCTCCCACCAGCGTCGCCGACAACACCCTGCTTGGCCCTTGCGGCTGCCAAGTCTGAGGCCGCCGCTGCTCACGAGCGAGTTCGGCATTGCTCTCACTTGGGAGTGCGGCGCACTGCAGTGACACCCTCGCTGCTAGGTCGCCGAGGCGGAGCACTTCCTTCACGCCTCTGAGGTGGAGCACGTCGCCTCCTCCTCCCGGCGTCGCCCACTACTCCCGTTCAGCGAGTGCTAGACCTCGCTCGGCCAGGTCGACCCCATGGTCGCCTACCTCCACCTCCAGCCGTCGGGGTCCCGCACATCAAGAACCTGGTCTCGATCGTCCTCGACTCCACCTCCACCTCCTACACTCCGGAGGACTAGGTTCTCATCACGCTCGGCCTTTCGCCCTCGGCGACCACATCCTCTCCGACACCGTCGGTCGGGCACGTGACCGGCATGGCTGCACCTCGGACGACGCCATGTCACGGATCTTTGGGACCATCTCCTCGATCTCGCATGACATCGTGCAGACTCCGGCACCAGCGTGAGACCTGGCCGGCACTCGAGCCGGTTCCTCGACAACGCCCTGACGCGCGTGCCCTCGACTCGATCTTGAGCTCCGGACTCTCGGCGGGCGATCTGTCCATGGGCGAGTTCTGCAGGAAGATGAAGAACGATGATGCGCCAGCGACCTTGGGTATCCGGTCCGGAGGGCGTCACGGTGCTCAATATCGTGTGGGGTCTCCCGACTATGAGGCCCTGCGGACATTGATCACCCACGAGCGGGCCCCTTCCTTCTGTAGGTCCGCAATGCCTTACCTTGGAGGACCTCACCGGGGTCTCCGCGCCCGTCTCGACTATGTTTTCATCCTCCACCTCCACCAAGGCACTCATCGCTGCACCACCACCGTCCTCCGCCCGTCCGCCTCTCTCCTTGGTGCTCCTCCCGGGCCGGGCGGGGTGGGGGCCGTGGGGGTCGTCGAGGCCGAGGCGTGGTGGTGTGGCCATGGGGTCGGGACGCCCACTCGGGCTCACCGACCGCTCTCGCTCCTACTCCCGGAGGTGCGCCACAGCCATCATTCGCCAACCCATGGTCAGCGTATCTCCATGTGGCCTTCCGGTCGGAGGAGGTCTCGCCCTCCACTCGATCGGTGCCATGTTCACAGGTGCAGCTTCCTACGCGCCGACCTGGACTCCACCTCTCCTCGAGACCTCGGCGTGGCCGAGGGTGGGATTAGGCTGCTGGCATAGTCCTTGCACCGTGGGCGACACGCTCGTCGGCATCGATTGGATCACCCTGGAGCCTCATACCACACTACTCCCTAACGGGTATTCTCTCTTACTCGACCTCCTCACCCCTCTTGTCCTTCTTCCATCATGGTGGGTGATGGTTCTTGTCTTCTGTCACATCGTGGGTTTCTGCTCTGGTCCTTTCGCTTTCGATGTCCTTGTTGCTCCTCGGATGATTCACAATCTCCTTTCCATTCGTCAATTACGCTGGCAATTCTTGTTCGTTGAGTTTGACACTTCGGTCTTTCTGTGAAGGATTTGGCTACGGCGTCGCTCCTCGATGTGATAGCGTCGGGCCCCTTTACACTCTTTGCCTTAGTCTTCATTGCTTCCTCTTCGTCTTCTCGTCGCTCTTGCCGTGACACCGTCTTCCACCACCTGGCACCGTCGCCTTGGTCATCCCGGCCGAGATGTTTTGGCTCAGATTAGTCGTGAGTGGGGCGTATCTTGTACTAGGACTACTGCGAGCACCTCTATCATGCGTGGCGTGTCGACATGTTCGACTTCCTTTTTTCTTCTTCGCATGCGCATGCTTTGATCTTATCCATTGTGATTTGTGGACATCACGTACTCGGCATTTACGGTTATAAGTATTATCTCATGGTGATTGATGATTTTCTCACTACTCTTGGACTTTTCCTTTACGTGCCAAAGTCGACACTTTTCTACCCTTGTTCACTTCTTTTCCTCGGTGTCACTCAATTCGGCCTCACCATTAAGGTCGTCACGTGTGACAACAGTCGTGAGTTCGATAACAACACCTCTGATCCTTCTTCTCTCTCACGAGGTGTTGATTCACGTATGTCTTGTCAAGTACACTTCTCCCGAGGCTAGGCTGATTGCGCATGATTCGGACCACGAACGATGTCATACGCCTCTTGATTCGAGCCTCCTGCTCCCACACTTTTGGGCGAGAGCCTTCACACGCCACCTACACCTTGGCTAGTCTTCTTCCACGGCTTCTCACACTCGACTCCACCATGCTCTCTTGGTACCCTCCTACCTATGATCACCTCCGTGTCTTGGTGCACTTGCTACACGAACATTGCTGCCTTGCTCCTCACAAGCTCGCCTCGCTTGACACGTTGTGTGTTTCTTGGTTACTCCTGCTCGGTCGATTTCAATAGCCACTTGTTTACCTTTTATGTTGGTATTAATTTGATATTCACACTAACGATCCTAATCCCCATTATATGTTATGTTACTTTTCGTGCACGGTTTTTGGAGTTTGTTGTTTACACAATCAAGAGCTTAAATGAGGACTTGGGTAAAGTTCATCAAGGGATTTACAAGGTGATCATAGACCCGGGACAAGTCAAGATACAAGACGAACATGACTCCAAACAAGCCAAGGACTAAAGCGTGAGCGAGAAGTGCGAAGGACCTGACGGAAGATGCGGAGTTCATTCGCAAAGCCCCTCATCTAAACCACGAGGAAAATGACGTCAAGGGCCCACATGCAACTCGACAAAACTCAAGAAGTCGCGAAGCATCCGGAAGAAAGGCAGGCTGGGCAGGATGGGCTTTTGGGCCTGCTTTGACCTAGCGATCCTCGGGCTATTTATAGCCCCGGTAGAGCCACATATCAAGCAATTCGTCATTCGCGAGGAGCGGAGGAGCTTGAGGGACACCACCGGAGAGGAGGTCAAGTTAGTCGTCTAGGGTTTGCCTACGTGGGAACCTTGCAAGGAAGACCATGTCGAGTTCGGGAGGTGTGAATCAAGGTCAAGGTAGGATCCCGGTTGGATCTTATTCATGTATTCATACTTTTGATGGAGTTTTAATGGATCGATTCTTAGCGATCAAGTACTTTTGTTTGCAATTCTTGTTCTTGCTTGGGTGTTTTCCTCCTCAATCAATTCTCGAGATAGATTGCATGGGATGTTCTTGTAGCCGTGGTGGCTAGAGGTGCATACCCGATCTACCAAAGTAGTTCAACGCACTCCTTGCGGTGTGCTCTAAGATTCATCGAAGAAAGGGGAACATCGTGACGGATGTTGACACCGAGTGCGGGCAACTTAGGGGTTTGAGAAGGTCATGGTTTAAAGAAGCTTTCAATGAGATTCATTTACTCTCTCTTTATCTTGCTCGGGAACGACGACATAAACTCGATCTAGACCTCTCTAGATCGGTACCTCAATGCTTTCTCTTGCTACCTCTTTTGATCTTAGTAGATTAGATGCAATTCGAAACCTCTCAAAGAAGCAAATGTTTCTCGGTTATTAGATTGATTTTACATTACATATTGTTCCACGGATTCGATACCTTGGGTTCACCACTCAAGGAAGAAGGGTTCCTTAACTGACGAGGATTTGTCCGCTTGCAAGTCCAAACGAACTTTGCAACGATAATCAAACGTCAACATCCCCGACTATAAGGGGTACCGTTGCTATGATTTCACTTCTCGTCGAGTTCTTATCTCCGACATGTTGTGTTTGGCCAGTCGGACTTCCCTTCTCTACCACTCCTACACCTTCTCCCGATCACGACTTAGAGTCTTTGTTTTACGACACGGTGGTTCAGCCACTTATTTCTATTTTTATTTTCCAGCAGGTCCTCGATACACCACCGGCCTTGCCTTCCTGCTGCGCCACGCGGCATCGTTGCCTCTGTTGCACCACCGCGGTTACGGTGCCCTCACACCGTGGGCACAGGTGCCTCGCCACGCCGCGCCCCACCGCCTACCGGCTACACCTGGCGGTGCGGTGTCTGACCGTCAGCGCCACTACAACGCGGGATCCTCCGGCTCCGGCCGGAGGTGCCCGCGAACTATGCGCTCCCGCGCTATGTCTACGAGCACCGCCCGGGCTCCTCCTCCTCCACCACCTTCACCCGTGTCGTCGTCTCCACCACCTCCACCAAGCTGCATCACAGTCCCCACTACGGCCGCCGCCACCTCCCGCTGCCACCACCGCCTCCACGCTCTCGTGTGGAGCTCGCCATGTACCACCCGCCGGTCATCCATGGGACCCTCGTCACACTCATCCCATCTTGACTCGGCGGCGGGTTCTTCGGCCAGCTCTCTCCACCGAGGAGAGCCACGACTTTCTCACCTGACGTGCTCGTGAGGCTCGCGGATCCGGAGGCTGGCGTCGTACGATGGAAGAGGAGACGGGGCTCTTCTTGCCAACCGGACTTGGGACCTCGTCGTGCGTCTGCAGTCGCAATGTGGTGACAAGTAGATCGGGCGATCAAGCGTCGGTGATGGTACTGAACGCTACAAGGCTCATTAGGTTCTTGAGGTTCACTCAGACTTGGTGTGGATTATGATGAGATGTTCGATCCGTGGTGATTTCTGATGTGCAGATCCTCTCATGGCTCTCTCGCTCCCGGCACTGCACTAGCTTGATGTGAAGAATGCTTTTCTCCATAGCACTCTCGACAAAGACCGTCTATTGCGATCGGGTTTTGTGGATTCGTTGTGGGATCCGGTCTGCCGGCTCAACAAGTCTCTCTATAGTGCAGGCGGATGTGAGGAAGTTCAAGTTCAGTCAAGGACGGTCAGCCTAGTTTTCTTTTGCCATTGCCATCTTGCTGGGCGCCCAAGACATGATTTCTAGGTTGGGAATACCAAGGCCACCAAGATCTAAAGGCCGCATGACTTTCTCCTCTCCATTGGCTTGCTCCTTCTCTTTCCAAAGAAACCCTTTTACGATTTTGTCAATTGCTTTAATAAACCGTTTGGGGACATTTATAGTAATCAAGAGATAGATTGGAATAGCGATAGAACAAACGGACCATAGTGGCACGACACGCCTATTCATCGATTAGCCTTTCAACTTTGGTAATTTGTCAACCAATTTTCAATCCAAGGCAAGAGAGGTCGCTTTTCTCAATTTCTTATTGGATAATGGCAGCCCCAAGTAGGTGCATGGAAACTCCGAATGGGGCAAGGAAGGGTTACACTTACTGCGAAAGGGAAGTGTCTTCATGGTGAATAGGAATGATGTTGCTCTTGTGCAGATTCGTTTGCAATCAGGCCAATCCAAAAGCATTAAGGATCTCCTTTGTGACATGTAACTCTTACGCCACCGGCTTTATAAAGAGGGCTACATCATCTCTATAAAGACAACCACTGTCCGATACTCTTTGGGAGAGGGTTGCAACAATTGTCCTCACCAGCCTTCACAAAGAGACTATTAAGCACGCCCATAACAAGGATGAAGAGCATGGGAGATAAAGGATCACCTTGAGAGCCCCCGTTGATCTTGAATGATCTCCCCGAACCCCATTTATCATAATCCGTGTGGAAGAAGTAGAGAGGAGATTCAAATCAGATTGCACCACGAAAATCCAAATCCCAAATATGACAACACTTCAAGAGGAAGGACCAAGACACAGAATCGAAGGCCTTGGAGATATCCAATTTGAGAAAGAGACTAGGCACCTTTTGTTTGTGGAGGACCTTCATAGTCTGCAATGAAGTTATCGTGAATCTATCCCTCTAATGAAGGCACTCGATTTGTGGCCACCATGGAGTTTAGAAGTGGTGCAAGGCGATTGTCAAGGATCTTTGTAATTAATTTAGCAAAACTGTGCACAAGACTAATAGGGCGAAAATCCTTAGCAGGCGCATCCTCCTTTTAGGGATAGAGTGATGTAGTCAGCATTAAGCAGCCCAAGTCCCCTAGCATTCCCTTGTTGTAAGGTAATAATGGCCGCGGGACATCCGCCTTGATCACAGCCCAACACTTCTTGTAAAATCTGCCCGTGAACCCGTTTGGACCCGGTGCTCGTCCGCCGGTAAGGATCGATAGTGGACCAGACCTCTTCTTGATGGTGGTTCATCCAAGCATAGACAAGTCCCGTCCTATGAAAGGCCTGTAGGTCCAAAGAGATTGATCGATCAGCGACCTTTCCTATCAAATTCTCATAGAAACTGTACATGATCTCATGTTTGTCCTCCAGGGAATCACCGTCAAAGAGTTTGGGGATAAAATTCTTGCGTTCTGGAAAGCAGCCTGTTTATGAAAGAAGGAGGTGTTTGCATCTCCTCTTTAAGATATCTGACCGAACGCAGCCTTGCAATGGTTCTTTCAAAGGAGGCGAGACTTAAGCAAAGTCGCATGAGCTCTCGTCTCAGCCAATCTTCCTCAAATGATAGCTGTCTCGAGTCTTGAGCCATCTTCAGCCTATGTAAAACCTCTCGAGCCAGGCCAATTGGGTCTTTATGTGTCCAACCTTCTTAGCACTCCATGATTGTAGATCACAGGTCAGTCGTTTAATCTTGATAGATATGCGCTCGAGGGGCAAGCAGGACCAACCGGCTGGTCCCAAGAGCTCTTGACAGTATCAACAAAACCTGGAAGCTGAGTCCAGTAGCTTTCAAAATGAAATCTTTTTGCCTTCGACACCATCGTTAAGACCCAGAACTAAGGGACAATGATCAGATATCTCTGTTGCCTGACTCTGCAAAATACAATCTGGATAAATATCCTCCCAATCTCAATGCATAGGACTCGGTCCAGTTTGGCTAGAGTAGAAGCCTCTCATTTGACCAAGTATATCTTCGCCCAACAGAGGTATCTCCTTAAGCTCCATGTCATTCACAAAAGACAAAATCTCCCCATCATGGCCCTGTTAATGTTGTCACTGTTTTGTCTTCTGAGCTATATATCATGTTGAAATCCCAGCAAGCAACCAAAGCCCATCACAATGGCTTCTACGTCTCTAAGCTCTTCAAGAAAAGCCGGCTTTTCAGCATCCAGGTGCGGCTCATAGATTCCAGAAAACCACCAAGTGTGCTCGCCATCAGTTCTGAATTTAACAGAGACAGAGTGATGATGGACCCTATGGCACTCAGCAGCGAAAAACCTCATCTTTCCATGCAACCAGAATGCCTCCCTAGTATCTTGCGCAGGCAGGAAAACAAAAGAGGAAAATCCCTGCCCCAAGATTGGTAAGACATCATGAGAAGAAATGTGTGCCAGCTTGGTTTCTTGCAAACACACAATTGCCGGTCGACATGTTTGAACAGCTTGATGAACCACATCACGTCTTGCTTTATCATTGAGACCTCTCACGTTCCAAATGAGTATGTTGTAAGGGCCATTATAGACAATGAAAGAAGAGCGACCAGACAGGTAACAATTCAGACAATTGTTATGTCATTCAGTGACCGCACCTCATCACAAGAAGGCGCATCCCATCCAAACAGAGCAGCAAGGGCCTTGATGTGATTATGGCTCAAGGTCTGTTCGAAATTTTTGCATAATGCCCAAGAGCTTCCTCCGAGAGGACCTCCTCACTATTAGATTTGTTTTGCTCCCCATTAGACAACTGCAACTTTCGACAAACCGAAGCGGCAGATTTATGATCCGAGATTGGTGGCAGCTTAACTCGTCTGCTCCTCCTGGGGATAAAATCTTCCGGCAGCATCTTCTTCCTTGGCTTAGGAGGCGGTGGGCACGGCAGCACCACTCAATCGGCTTGGTTTACTTTAGCAATGAATCTTGATGTTGGAGAGGCAGCCAGAGCAGCAGCACCAGCAGGGTCCCCTGCGGTTTTGCACCAACGTTTTGCTCTTGAGCTTCTCTGGTATCATCTAATTCTAGAACCATCACTGTTTATTAAACATCCGCACCTCGAGTTTCCTAGTTACCCTTTTAAACTCATGATTAAAATTTCTAAAACCATTAGCAGCCTAAAAAGTACATTGAAATTATCTTGCAATTCCAGTTTTAGAAATGGGAGGTTGGAGAATTAGTGCAACCAGACTGTGGTACTTTTGGCGGATTACTGCTCAAACACGGCATCGAAGCCAAAAATAGTTATATTTTCTGAATGGATTTTAAATGCTGAAACGAACTTGCTTATGTTTCCCGGACAGAGGATTACATGGTAAGTTTTCAGGTTAGTCTAATAGCACGCCCCACATGTTGCTTTCTTACAAAAGTATCCTCCAGAATAAAAAAAGTGTCGAAAAGTGTTTTGTGGCAACAACCAACAATCATGATTCATATCTGGTGTACCCGCAAAAAAAAAAAAAAGATTCATATGTGGTTACAACAGGCCTGCTTGGTTTGTTGCCAAAGTTTTGGCAAACCAACTTTTTAGGCCACTATTTGGTTTGGTACCAAAATTTGCCAACACCTCTCACTTACCCTACTAAAATATTGGCAAATTTTTTTGCCTAACTTTGGCTTGCCAAAATTTTGGCATCAAACCAACAAGTCGTGAACTAAAGTGGAGGGAAGGGTTAAGGTTGAAGATAAAGGAGCCGCTACGCCCGGGGCAGGGAGAATATTTACCTTCTTAATCTAACAGAGGAGATGGAAAGAAAGCTGAAGAGAAGAGACCCAACCAAGGACAGAATGTTCTCTCCTTCCTGATCATTCCATGGGTTTAGCACCAACAGTAAACAAATGTTTACAGTAATCTAGGCAGAAAAGATGGCTCCTGTAAGCCTAAATAATGGCTATGTGGCGTCCCAGGACTGTTTAGCATAACTGGACTTTAAGTCTCTAACCTAAAGCAAGATAAAGTGATTTGTGGACTCATCATGTACGCAATTACGCAAAGCAAAACATCACCACTTGCTTGTCCAGTCGGGATGTAGCAAATAGAGAGCCAATCACGAAGCATTGTATAAAGGAACACGAACTCCTGGTTTCTCTCAGCTGAAAATACTTGGCAGCGAACAAGACACAAGAAGTTGAGCCAAGGCCAGCTCCTGCATCTGTTTCTGGGTCTTGTATCCTGAATTTACATACTTCGTCAAGCTGCTGTTTTTTGCTAGTCTGATGCATGACTTCGAGCAGGTGCTTGCTACTACACAGGGTTCACTGATAAGAACAGCGAGCAAGCAGCCATGAATGTGGCGACGGGGCCTTAGGCTCCTCCTCCCATGCTTGGCGAGCTCCTTAAGGAGGAGTTCAAGCTGCAGACGGGCGTCAAGAAAGACATCGAGTCTATCCAGCGAGAGCTGGGTAGCATGCACGTTGCCCTCCGCAAGGTAGGAGACGTGCCACGGGACCAAATCGTGAGCAGGTCAGGCACTGGGCCAACGAAGTCAGAGAGCTGTCCTACGACGCCGATGACATCGTTGACGCCTTCCTAGTGCGCACCGGCGTCGATGGCCATCGGCTCACTAACCATAGCTGCTTCAAGCGGCTTAAGGGGAAGATGGCTAACTTGGTCAAGAAGATCAAGGCTCGCCGTCAGATCGCCACTGCAATTAGGGACCTCAAGGCTCAAGTCCAGGATGTGGCCGCCCGGCGTGATAGGTACAGGGTCGACAGTGTTGGCGCGAGTTCATCAGCGCCAACACCTACTGTTGACCCTCGCCTGTTGTCTCTGTACAAAGACAAGAAAGAGATTGTTGGCATCCAGGAGCCAATGGACAACATCATCAAGAGGCTGAATGACGAGGCCGGTGATGAAGCGTCAGAATGCCAACTCAAGATTCTCTCCATTCTGGGGCCTGGAGGATTGGGTAAAACAACTCTGGCTAAAGCAGTGTATGATAGACTTCAATGCCAATTTGACCACAGGTCATTTGTTTCGGTGGGTCGTAATCCTGATGTGAAGAAAGTTTTGAAGGAAATTCTCCTTCAACTTGACAAGGAAAATATTTGAATTCCAATATGGCAACATTTGATGAAAAGCAGTTCATCGACGAAGTGCGAGGCCTTCTCGAGGACGCGAGGTAAGAAATTTGTACTGCTCTATTATTAAGCTACATCCCTTTAATGTTTGAACCGATGAGAAGTCGGTACCTCATCAAATGTTCGTAAACAGCCGCATGGAAATTGTCTATACATATCTAGTACCATGTATTCCAAGTTCCATCTTCTTGGTTGTGCATCTTAGCAACATATAAATATTAATATCTTTCCAGTGAACTGTTTATATTGACAGAAACAAATTAAACTGCTTATTTTTCAGTTATTGCTTATTTTCTCTCTTTGTTCATTTTCTAATACAGTACCCATAAATCTACTTTGTAATCTATATCCGCTGTGATAAATTTCCATTACCAATTACAAAAAATACTTGTTTTTCATCTTTATTCGTAGTTTTCATTTACCATCTCACTATCTTAGTGTGTCTTTTGTATGTATTTTCTAAATACCTACGCTTGAATTATGTCAGCACTTATTGTAATTCACGTTCTCAGAACTTCACAAACTGAGAATCTACTTTTCCAACTTTGGTCTTGTCAGTTGCTATAACTTTTTCGCTCCTGTCAAATTAAACCTCTAGTGCATATTATACCTCCTATTCAGAAACTTTCCTTTTGTATTTTACCAAATATGGATCTTACAATTAAACTCTCAATCTGATATTGTGTAATGTTCTAGTCAATAATTTTCTAAAATAGAAACTTATGTAATTAATTGTTGGCATGAAGTATTAATATGATAGAAAACACACTGTTAGTGTTATTGGTATGTGATTCATTAAGGAAAAAATTCATGGTTGTTATACATGGAGTTTTATAGTTATCACTCGCTCATGCATGTATACTTGGTTTTGCATGGTATCACAAAAGCATGTATGCTTTACTTTGTAGAAATTATAAGATTAATCCACATTTCTAACACGTCTCATGAGGATTAATGTGGAGGCTCCAGAAAACCATGACATTAGTGAGGTAGATAGTGAGTGGTGCACACACCTCTCTACATAAGTTGAGCTTGTTAGATTTTATAAATAAACAAAAAGAACCTCTCACTCAAAAAATAAAAAGCACTCGATACAACATATGTTAAGAACAATATGTTTTATGCCGACAATATGTTTTCTCATGAAAGCAACATATTGCCTAGATTTTCTCAACGAACCAGCAAAATTAAGAGCAGTAGAGGTGCAACAAGGTGTAACCGAGTGATGAAGTTGGTCACTGTCGCTGCCATGCTTTTTCTAATCCTTCTGTCTTAGCTAGAATGCAAGTCTTTTAATTTTTTCTTAAGTCAAGTCAAACATTTCTAACTTTGATAAAGATTGTGCAAAATATATTAAAAGCTAAAATATCAAATATGCACTATATAACAAGACATGCTGAGTGATGGAATTAACTAAATTGGTTTCATGTTGTAGATATTGGTGTATTTTTCTATAAATTTGATCATCAAACTAGAAAAGTTTGATTTAATATAGAACTAAACTGACCTACATTTTGAATGGATAGAGTAATATCTAGAAAGCAGTAAAAAGTTACTTATATATTCAACAAAAACCTAGCTGGTTGAAACTCATACTTAAAACTAAATTTGATATTTAAAAATAAATCTAAATATCAAATCAAAATTAATGAAAACTAGAGTCGATAGTGAAATGGTTTGCACATAGAGCTTTATTTTCCTCCTTGTTTAGATTTCAGATCCAACTGATTTCCATACATGTTATACAAATAATGTAGATCCTAATGCTAATTCATGGCTCTTTCACTGTCATGTGGAAAGGTACTTGATCGTCATTGATGATATATGGGAGACAACAACATGGGAAATAATAAGATGTGCTTTGGTGGATAGTAGTCATGGAAGTAAAATAATCACAACTACCGCAACTTCGAGGTTGCCACAAAGACCGTGACATCCACAAGCTACAACCACTTTCTTCTGATAACTCAAAGAATTATTCTGCAGAAGATTACTTGGTGGAAATGGAAAAGCCCTGATGATGAACTACCTGAGGTATCTGAAAATTTTTACATAAATGTGGTGGTGTGCCATTAGCTATTATTACAATAGCTAGTCTGTTGCAAGTAAGCCAAGACATGATTGGCCTAAGGTATACAACTCTATTGGTTTTGGCTACGGAGAAAATGAAGATGTCCGTAATACAAGAAAGATATTGATGTTTAGCTATTTATGATCTACCTTCTTATCTGAAGACTTGTTTACTTTATCTATGCACATTTCAGAAGATCATTTAATCAAGAAAAGGAACCTGATATGGAAATGGGTAGCTGAAGGTTTTGTCAGGAGGAGGAATGGAATAGGGTTACTTGAGCTTGGAGAAAGATACTCAATGAGCTCATAAATAGATACATGATCCAGCCGGTACAGAAACCAGATGTTGGCATAATAAATGGTTGTCGTGTCCATGATATGGTTCTTGACATGATCTGTTTGATATCAAAGGAAGAAAACTTTCTTGATATATTGGATAGTCATGAGCAACACACCTCTTCACAAAGCAAGGCTCTCAGGTTAGCCATCCAGAAAGAGATGTGCAACAGCATGACCCTCTAGACAACATGCATATGCAACACATGAGATCTTTTAATGCCATCTCGTGTCATTTTAGTATGATGCCATCACTTTCAAACTTCAGAGTCTTACGGGTCCTAGCTATGGAAAATTGTACTTTTATGGGACAAGGTTCTTGGCATCTTGAGAATCTTGGAAGGTTACTTCAATTGAGGTTCCTAGGACTAAGGCACCAATTAATCAGCTCCCAAAGAAATAGGGAATCTAATTTTTCTGAAGACACTAGACTTGAAAGATACTGCTATAGATCATGAACTGCCTCGAAGTGTTGGTCTATTAAGACAACTCAAGTCCCTGTACACTCAACTTGGAGTTTCAGATTGGATAGGGAATTTGACATCATTGGAAGAGCTAAGGTTCACTGATGCCAACATCTCGCCAAAGCTCATGAAAGAGCTAGGCAAGCTGACGCTGCTGAGGTTCCTCAGGATTCGGATGATCTCGTTAGATGGGATTTGGAATAGAGATCTAGTGGATTCTTTAGGAAAACTGCAAAATATTCAAGTCCTCCAAGTTATGCAGGTTGGATGGATATTTGATGAGGCTGACTGGGAAGGCTTTGTGCCCCTCGACAACTCCTAGAGCTGTCCCTACCTGTTGGATTCTTTAGCTGCCAGCATGGATTGATTCCTCTCTTCTTCCGAACCTTCGCCACTTAGACTTGGGTGTGAAGTATCTCAATTCAGGCACCTAGAGATCCTTGGCATGTTCCCAGAGCTTACTCTCATATTGTGGTCATCGTCACCAGAAGAAATCTCCTTTGAAGTCATGGGCCATGGTACATTTCCCAAATTGAGGTACTTTTACCCACATGAACATATAAACCTCAGCTTTCTCCAGGAGCTATGCCGAGCCTTCAATCTATTCGGCTGGAGGTCAATGTGACCGACAACTTTGACTTTGGTAGCTTGAGAAACCTCAATGGCCTCGAGGAAGTCGTGGTTGAAATGGACTGCTTCATGGCCGGAAGGGCAGAAGTGGAGGAAGCGAAGGCAGCACTGAGGCACACAATGAACAACCACCCCAACAATCCTACTCTTCATCTTACAACCCCTGGGAAAGTGCTTGTCGTAGACTCGACTCCGACTCCGACTCCGACTCGACATCAATTCGCATGAGGTAAAGAAACTCATCCGACTGCTCACCTGTGTGTATTTGTTAATTCATCTAATCCATCCCACTTACCTACTTACTTCGCACTCAAAATTGGCACAAAGCCAATCAGTCGCCTCAGACGGTGTCCTCAGCGGTCGACCGGTGGCGTCTTGTAACCGATCCGCAACGGTCACACCGGTCTGACCGGTGGGCCTGACCGGGACGGTGGACCCCGAGTCGGCGGTGAGGAGTTCTGGCGAATTTCGACTTGTAAAAGGATTCAGCGGGGCAAGACCTCCCACCCTATAAATATAAAAGGGCACGGCCGTTTGAGGTGGAATCACCCAATCGTACATTACTTTCTACAACTTTTATCTCTCAAACCCTAGCTTTTCCAACCTTGTGCTTTCCTTGTTTGTCTCGACGACGATCGGGGCGTTAGTGGCCTTGCCGACCTCGAGCAACCTAAGCGCGCCACCTCGACGGGTCCCTCCCGAGGCGGCGATCTTAGGTTTTCACCGCTCAGCCACCGGTCGACCGGTGCCCCAGCCGGTCAGGCCGTCCGGCAGGAGCTCCGGCGAGTTCAGCGTTGACGTTCGCGCGATCTAGCGCTCGTGTGTTGACCGAAAAGCGTCAACACACTTTTGGCGACTCCGGGAAGAAAGATCAGTTGCTAAAACCGTTCAATCTAACCTAGTATGGGTGCTCGGTGTGAACTTGACATGAACAACATTGTCACCGCGTCGGAAGATCTCTCTCGGAGGAGCGGAAGTTCAAGGCGCTACAAGAGTACATGCAAGTACAATTCCTAGTGCGTCAAGAAGGATCGATCCGGCAAGGTGGCAAGATTGAAAGAGTTCGAGTGCCGCGATCGGCTAAACGAGCAACAATATTGAGGTAATTCCCTGTAAGTAAAAACCCCGTTTGAAACTTCTCCTATGAAATCTACAGTGGAAAGTGATGAATTGCTTGCTTCTTACATTGCTCGTTTAGAACGATTAGAGGATCTTGAAAAGATAGGCTTTAGGTTTTAATAATAATGAAACTAATAGTAGTACTCCTAAAGCAAATCCTCAAGGGTCTCATCCTAGCTTAGCACCTTTGCTATAAATAATGGTAATCATGCATATGGTTTGACACCAAACCAAGGAGTTGGTGATCAGATGGTCCCTACTTTTCTAATACAATCTAATGTTGGACCTCATTATAGTACGCTAAGATAGCTCCCTATTTAAATAAGATGAATTTGGAGAATCCTCAACCACAACAGCCAAATAATCCTAATTGGGCGGAATTTAATAGATTTAAGGAAGATTTGGCTAATGTGGTAAAAACCAAACTTGGTGTTGATATTGGTAACACTAATTTGTATCAAAACCATATGATCCGAGTTTGATAGATTTCCTCTCCCACGTGGTTGGCGTATGCCTGACTTGATTAAATTTAGTGGTGATGATGACCGAACCACATGGGAGCATATTAGTCAATACACTGCACAACTAGGTGAAGCTGGTGTCTATAATGCTTTAAAAGTGCGCTTGTTCTCTTTATCTTTTGGTAGCACCGCTTTTGCTTGGTTTTCTCGCTTGCTCTATTATATCTTGGGATATGTTAGAACGTAAGTTTCATGATCACTTTTATAGTGGGAGCATACAATTAAAATTGATGACTTAACATCGGTTAGGCAAGGAAGAGATGAGACTGTCTCTGCCTACATTAAAAGGTTTAAAGAAACTAAAAACCGGTGCTTTAATTTGTCAATCACTGATATGGACCTTGCAGACATTTGTCTGAAAGGTTTAAGATCATCTATTAGAGATAAGATAGAGGGCACTGACTTTCTTTCGGTTGCACAAGTTCAAATTAGAGCTTTAGTTGTTGAAAACCGAATGAATAAAGAGAAAGATAATTTTAAATCACGTCGTTCTAATGTTCATGTTATTGATTATGATTACGATAGCTCGACGATAGTGATAAAGAAATTTATGCTCGAGTTTGTTTGGCCTCTAAAGAAAAATCTTATTCTTGTTCATCTCTTAAGCCGGCTAGTAAAGGTCGGCAAGAAGAAATTAAATTTACTTTTGATGTTTCCAAATGTGATCGTATATTTGATGAATTACTTAAATCTGGAAATATCAAGTTAACTCATACTATTCCTCCACTTGAAGAGTTGAAAAGACGTGCATATTGCAAATTTCATAATTCATTTCTCATGCTATTAATGATTGCAATGTGTTTTAGTCGACAGTTCAATCGGCCATAAATGAAGGTCGTTTGACTTTTCATGAGATGCAAGTGGACAAAGCTCCTTTTCCAATCAACACCATGGATTTACAGCAGCCTAAGGTACTGGTTCGGCCACATCAAGCTGAAGCAACTAAAGGCAAGAATGTGGTAATCGGGGAGGCTAAGCCCGATTTGAGAGGAAAAGAGCTGGTTCGCAAAGTTGAGTATGAGAAGACTCATGGCAAAGAGACCTTCAAGGTTCTGATGAGTGCCTCTGGACATGGGGGCAAGGGTCATCCACACCCGCCGATCGGTCGACCGTCGGCTGCCGGTCGGTCGGATGAGGTGGTCGGGAGTGCAGATGATCAAGCCAAGTCGTTGGAAACTTAATGTAGCAAAAAATCGAGTGGTCCTAAGCCAAAGGTCACTTCGACATGCTATTTGACAAGTATTCCAAGCAAAGGCCGTTACAAGTGATCGGCCGTTAAAAAAGGATGAGGTCACCTACACACCAAGGAGGGTCATCTTCACCTCAAGGCTGCTACAAGACTCAAGGGTGAATCATCACGGCAAGGGCAACGCTTTACTCCACCATGGGCGCATCAAGTTCAAATGCACCACGCGATATGATGATGACAATGGAGTGATGTGGGTGCCATATCAACAAGCCTTTCATCCTAGATGGGGAGGATGTAAACTTTGTGAGGATCTCGAGGCCTATCCAAGACCGATTGGCTTCTGCCGTTCAGTCGGGGTCACCGGACCGGCCTCGAAGTCGCCACTCGATCAGGCCTGCGAAGCCGTGCCACCTCTCGTGAAGCAAGTCTACAAGCCAAGCAAGGAGGAGGCAGAAGATGGAAGTTGATCCGAGAGGACTACGAGTCAAGATATTATTCGATTGGATCAATGGATGTTCACTATTGGAGAGGATGGCAAAGACCGATTGTTCCAAACAATAAGGTTGTGACATCAACTCGAGGTGTTGTTTGCTGCTAATGACCATGAGGCCGGTGGGAGTGGTTCCAACTCCAAATACTTCTTACCAAGGTGGTGTCCTCCCGGATTGACTCGCACACAAAGGAGGAAGCTTCAACGTCTGAGGTTTCAAGAGAAGAGGGAGAAGGAGCTAGAGAAGCAAAGGGATGAAGCTTTCAACGATGCAGGCCCATGGTACCTCGGGAAAGAGTGGAAGTCAAGACCGGCTCCCGTGGACCGTCGGATCGGTGGAGGGGTCAGTCAGACCGGTCACACCGGTCAGACCGGTGGATGTCGACGGTCAGACCGATGACCCGAGAGGCACCCGGTTTCTCTTCTTGTTCCCATGGTTTGTGATGACAAGTCCGCATCGGATCCTGCACCAGAAGACGATGAGGAGCTTGTTGACTACAGTTCTTCGCCCGAGCGCATGAATTTGGACATCAACGTGATCCATATGTCTATGGATGGTTATGTGCTCGGAGGAGGACGTCGCATCTCAACTTTGGGCCAAAGGAAGCTATTTTCCAGCCTAAAGCTATCGAAAATCATCCAAGGCTTTGTACATGAAGGACACATCAATGGGAAGCCTATCTCTCGCATCTTCGGTGGATGGAGGAGCGATCGTCAACTTGATGCCGTATTCTTTGTTCAAGAAGCCGGAGGTTCGGATGATGAGCTGATCAAGACCAACATGACCGTCTCGGTGTGGGAGGAGGCGAGCCGATGGGAGCTAAAGCGTCGTCTCTATGGAGCTCACCGTTGGGAGCAAGACGTTGGCTACGGCATTCTTCGTCGCTGAGACACAAGGTAAC
The DNA here is from genome assembly GCA_022644695.1 of Cenchrus purpureus. NCBI lineage: Eukaryota > Viridiplantae > Streptophyta > Magnoliopsida > Poales > Poaceae > Cenchrus > Cenchrus purpureus. Next base: position 192,125,129 of record CP053461.1, on the reverse strand, counting down.
TTCAGTCTCATCCTTGGTCGTGATTGGATTCATGCAAATCAGTGTGTGCCTTCTACTTTGCATCAATTCTTAATCCAATGGGTAGGCGACGAGGTAGAGATTGTTCATGGTGATACATCGGCTTGTGTTGCAGTGGCCGATAGTCCTACTATGGATAATCATGAGAATCTTAAGTGCTTAACTGGTTTAGATTTATCTAATTTGAGGCTTATTGATTCTACCAAAGATGGCTTTGCATCGTTGTCATGAAGCCGATCGTTGATCGTGCTAGAACCTCTCTCGATTTGATGGATGCAAATCTGGAGTGGTTGCAACAAAGGCGAGAGCACTATCAGGCGCATAAGAACGATATGTGTGAGGCCATCGAAGACTTTGATGATTTGAGCAAGTTAGGACAAGGGTTTCGTCGGTGATCCTTTAGAGGAGGTTGATATTGGTGATGGCACTTTACCTAGGCCGACATTTGTAAACAAGAATCTTGATCCTTTGTTTAAATCGAGTTAATAAAGTTGTTAAAGGAGTATGTTGATTGCTTTGCATGGAATTATAATGAAATGCCGGTTTAAGTCGTGATTTAGTTGAGCATCGTTTACCTATTAAACCTGGTTTTAGGCCTTATAAACAACCTCGTAGAAACTTTAATCCGATATTTATGACCGAGTGAAAGAGGAAGTCAATCGGTTACTTGATGCAAAGTTTATTAGGCCTTGTCGTTATGCTGATTGGATCTCTAATATTGTGCCTGTTGAGAAAAAAGGAACAAAAAAGCTTCGTGTTTGCATTGATTTTAGAGATCTTAATAGAGCTACTCCTAAAGATGAATATCCTATGCCTATAGCCGATTTTCTTGTTAATGCTGCATCCGGACATAGAATTCTTAGCTTTCTTGATGGTAATGTTGGTTACAATCAAATCTTTATGGCCGAAGAGGATATATCCAAAACGGCTTTCATATGTCCAGGTTTTGTTGGCTTATTTGAGTGGGTTGTTATGACTTTTGGATTGAAAAATGCGGGTGCTACTTATCAAAGGGCTATGAATTTAATCTTTCATGATTTGCTTGGCATCATAGTAGAGGTTTATATCGATGATATTGTTGTCAAATCGGCTGGAGATGATTCTCATTTAGATTTAAGACTTGCATTTGAAAAATGTGTCGGTATAAATTAAAGATGAACCCACTCAAATGTGCTTTTGGTGTATCGGCTGGGAAGTTTTTGGGCTTCATTGTGCATGAGAAAGGCATAGAGATAGATCCTAAAAAGATTGAGGCAATCCGGAATGTTAAAGCGCCTACTTGTAAAAAGGATTTGCAAAAGTTCTTGGGCAAGGTAAATTACTTGAGGAGGTTCATTTGTAACTTGTCTGGGAAGGTGAATGCTTTTACTCCTTTACTTCGGTTAAAAATGATGTTGACTTCACTTGGGGGGCAAAGCAACAAGAGGCATTTGATGAGATTAAGAGCTATTTGACTTCGCCACCCGTTCTTCAAGCGCCAAGAGTGGTATTCCTTTCAAGTTGTATGTAGCGGCTGAGAAGGATGTCATTGGAGGTGTTTTGACTCAAGAGACCGAAGGCAAGGAGTACATTGTTGCATATGAGAGTAGAAGATTATTAGACGCCGAAACAAGGTACACTTTTATTGAAAAGTTGTGTTTATCACTATATCATACTTGTACCAAGTTGAGGCATTATTTATTACCTAGTACTTGCATAGTAGCATGTCAAACCGACATAATCAAATACATGTTGCATAAACCAATTTTAAGTGGTAGAGTCGGCAAATGGGCTTATGCTTTAGTTGAGTATGATTTGCATTGTGAACCATTAAGTTCAATGAAAGGTCAAATTGTTGCCGACTTTATTGTTGGACATAGAGTAGATAAGCAACTTGATTTGAATGTCGGTTATGCTACTTTTACTCCATGGAAATTGCATTTTGATGGATCGGTTTGCAAAGATGGTTGTGGTGTTGGAATTGTCATTATTTCACCAAGTGGGGACTGTTTTGAAGCTCTTAACCGATTGGATCATGATTGTACTAACAACCAAACCGAATATGAGGCTCTTCTATTTGGATTGGGAATTTTACATGACATGGGAGTAAAACATGTGGAAGCATATGGAGATTCTTTATTGGTGGTGCAGCAAGTATCCAAGGTATGTCAATGTTTAAATGGTTTTAAATGCTTATCTTGATAAATGTTTAGACATCATATCTTGTATGGATGAATTTGTTATCTATCATGTGCCACGAGAGGAAAATCCTAGAGCTAATGCTCGCCCAAAGAAGCATCTGGTTATAATGTTCGAAAAGAAATTTTCAAGAACACAAACCGTTGCTTACAAGCCGAGTGTTTTGCTCGAGGCGTCGAGCCGACACACGATACCAGTCTAACCGGTGACACCGGTCGACCGATGTCATGACGGTCCGGCCGTCCCACGGTAAAAATTCCTCTCGGTTTTCGTGACAAAGATGAGGTGGAGGATTGGAGAAAACCTCTAGTTGATTATTTGCATAATCCTAGCAGTTCGTTGATAGAAAAGTCCTACGATGGGCTCTTAAGTTTGTTCTTGATGATGGTGAATTGTATCGTCGGACCGCGGATGATTTGCTTTTAAAGTGTTTGGGTCCTGATCAAGCTAGGTTGGCTATGGCAGAGGTTCATGAAGGTATTTGTGGTACTCATCAATCGGCTCCCAAGATGAAGTGGCTCCTCAAAGAGCTTGCTTTTATTGGCCTACCATGATAGCTGATTGTTTAAGTACTACAAAGGGTGTGAAGAGTGTCAAAACATGGAGATGTTCAGTTGGTACTCTGCGTTGATGCATCCGATTATCAAACCTTGGCCCTTTAGAGGATGGGGTTTGGATTTTATTGGCAAGATTCATCCTTCGTCATCAAAGGGCATTGTTTTGTGATCGTGCTCGATTACTTCACCAAATGGACTGAAGCTATTCCTTTGAAGAATATGACACATAGAGAGGTGATTGAGTTTATTACTGGGCATATCATACATAGGTTTGGCATTCCGCAGACTTTGACTACGGATCAAGGGACTTCATTCATATCCAAAGAGGTGCGTGAATTTGTTGATTCCTATGGTATTAAATTGCTCAATTCATATCCATATAATGCTCAAGCCAATGGTCGCAGTCTAGCAACAAGACATTAGTGAAGCTCATTAAGAAGAAGATAGAGGACAATCCTAGAAGATGGCATGAGGTATTCTCAAGCTTTATGGGCTCATCGTATTTCTAGACATGGTGCTACTAAGGTTACTCCTTTTGAGCTTGTGTATGGTCAAGAGGCCGTTTTGCCCGTTGAGGTGAATCTAGGCGCATATAGACTTGCAAAGCAGAATAATCTTGATGTTGAGTCATATTATGCTTTGATGATGGACAATATTGATGAAGTGGTGACCAAGCGTATGGAAGCTTTGGAGGAAATTGAAAAGGACAAGAGGAGAGTTGCTAGAGCGTACAATAAGAAGGTAAAGCCAAATCTTTTCGGTAGGTGACTTGGTTTGGAAGACGATTTTACCTATTGGATCTAAGAGTAACGAAGTTCGGCAAGTGGTCCCCAAGTTGGGAAGGTTCATACAAGGTTGTCAAGGTTTGTTGGGAATGCTTACATGATGGAGACTTTGCAAGGGCTGACTTCCAAGGGCTCTCAGGAGGTACTTGAAGAAATTTCATCCAAGTGTCCGGCAAGATGCTTGATAGGATATGGCCGATTTAAAGCAAAAATCGCCCTAGACCAAAAATGGCCGTGAAGTGTCACATCGACCTTAGAATTATTTTTTAGACAGCAAGCTTTACTAAAAAATAGGGGGCATATGTTCGCACCCAAAATTGGCACAAAGCCGATCAGTCTGTCACCAGTCGGACGTGTCCTCAACGGTCGGCGGTGGCGTTTGTAGCCGATCAACAGCCACACCGGTCTGACCGGTGGGCTGACGTCTGACCGGTGGACCCCGAGTCCGAAAGCGTGAGGAGTTCTAGCTAATTTCAACTTGTAAAGGATTCTTGCGGGCAAGACCTCCCCACCCTATAAATATAAAGGACACGGCCGTTTGAGGTGGAATCACCCAATCGTACATTACTTTCTACAACTTTTATCTCTCAAACCCTAGCTTTTCCAACCTTGTGCTTTCCTTGTTTGTCTCGGACGATCGGGGCGTGCAGTGGCCTTGCCGACCTCGGAGCAACCCTAGCGCCACCTCCGACGGGTCCCTCCCGAGGCGGCGATCTTAGGTTTTCACCGTGCCTCTGCGATCACCGGTCGAGACCGTGCCCTGACCGGTCAGACCGGTCCGGGCAGGAGCTCGGCGAGTTCAGCGTTTCGACGTTCCGCGCGATCTAGCGCTCGTGTGTTGACGAGCGTCAACACTTCCTATCCTTCTTTTCCTCCTTCACACAGTATGAATCCAACTATGAGGAGGGGAGAGAGTGAAGAAGAAAGCCAGGAAACCTCAGAGAATGAAGAAGAAAGACATGAAAGCTCAAAGAGTGAGAACGCAAGCTAGCTGCTGTACTCTAAGAATCAGTTCACCAATCCTGCTGGGATATGCAGGTACGCATACAGTCCATCTACATGCCGAGCGTGCGTGTAATACATACTAATCTGCAAGAATTATCAATGGATCACCTCCGTTATGTTGTCATTTTCAAATTAATACCTGTAATCTGTAACAACTATATATGTGAGACCATACAAGTTATGGATAGATTTTCTCAACATATAGCATTTCTCACTATCCACTACACACTATGTCACCATCCACCACACGTCATGTCATCATCTACCAAACCATCTATTTATGTCTTCAAGTGATTTTTTTGACTAATAGCATGTATTTGTGAGTAGCACACCCAAAATTCTCGCAGTTGAAATACATGTAGGATCAATCATTTAAAAATTGTTCACTCTCAACAAAATAACATGCTTTCATATATAATGTTGTTTACAAATGAATGTTGTCATATAATCACTTTGGCATTTCTACTTTCACATTTCACCTTAAAAATCTGTTTAAAAAATTTCCGCAGCAACGCGCGGGGTATGACCTAGTTTATGTTTAAACTTGTAGATTAGCTAAACATAAATCAATGCTCTACTGTTTAACCTGTTCAAAGATAATTTCTATTTTTTGGTGCATTAGAATGTGTAGATATGTCCAGTTGTAGTGTTCACCACCGTGGCGATTTACTAACCGAGATCACCATCTCTGCAGGTGGGTTAAAACGTTCATTACGCGGTATTGGAGGAGCTTCCGGAATGAAGAGCATCAGGTAGAAGCCACATGCATGCATTTTAGGAACATTCGTTCTGTAATTTAATGCATTTCTTGGAGATCTCACGTTTCGTTCATCACTGTAGTCTGTAGGTGATTTGCCAAGACAACAACAACCAATATGTGTGTGTATGGCTCAACTGCTCCAGACACTGATCCTAAAGCGATAAATTAGCTAGTAGTGCTGGTTGCCAACTAGGAACTGCTGCTCACCTAGTCACCTTTGTGCTTTGTATCCGAGAACGCAACGAGAACTTCATGTAAAACCCTTCTGCATGCACTACTTAAGGATCGGACTCTTTTCGGATGCCTCTTATGTGCCAAAATATGTGTGATCGTGAAGTTCATGATGTGCTTATTTCTCATCAGACAACAAATTGAGTCACACAACAGAAGTAGTGTGGTTATCTGCAAACCTCTGCATCTGTACAATTGACAATTGTAGTTAGTGTGTCATTCATATTCAATGGATGCCTTTTGGGCCTGGTTGCATCACTTTCTTTTTGAAACGAGGTTGCATCACATAGTGATATATATACCAACCCGTGAAGTTCATTCATTAATTAGCAAAAGATACGTTCACCGGACAGCATAAAACAGTTATTTTGCACGATCTGGTAAAGATTACCGATCGCCTTTTTGCACACAGGAAACTGTTTGGGTGATTTTGTTTGGAAAAGTCCATTTTGACCATCCAACTTTTGCCTCAGTTTGGTTTTAGCCATCGAACTTCAAAACTAGATATCTTTGACCATCCAACTATTAAAACCGTTCACAATTGACCATCGGACGGTTTTGATGGGTGGTTTTAACTTTTTTATTTACAATTTAGTCTTAGAACTTGAAATGATCATTACTTTTGCTTGTAGCTCGATTTAGGTGATTCTTGCGGTCACGTGTTCATAACAATGAGCTTTATCTTCTAAAATGTTATTTATACTATTTTATCACCGTTTGTTATATTATTCTTATGTTGTTATGTAAAAACAACAATATAAGAAAAGTAAAACAAACAGATTACAAAATAATATGAACACATTTTTAAAGATAAAGCTCATCGTTATTAACGTTGATTACAGGAATCACTTAAATTAGAGAACAAGAAAAAATAGTAATCATTTTAAGATCTAAGGACTAAATTGTAAATAAAATGATTAAAAGTAGTTCTTGAACCTTAAAATGATTACTATTTTTTTCTCGTATCTCCAATTTAAGTGATTCTTGCGGTCATGCGTTCATAAGATGAACTTTATCGTTTAAAAATATTGCTCATATTATTTTGTAACTATTTGTTTTATGTTTTCTATATTATTGTTTTTACACAACAACAAAAATAATATAACAAATAGTTATAAAGTTGTATAAAACATTCTAAAAGATAAAGCTCACCGTTATGAACACGCGACCACAAGAATCACCTAAATCGAGTTACGAGCAAAAGTAATAATCATTTCAAGTTATAAGGACTAAATTGTAAATAAAAAGTTAAAACCACTCATCAAAACCGATGGCCAATTGTGAACGGTTAAGAGATAATGGTCAAAGATATCATTTTGAAGTTCGATGCCAAACTAAACCGAGGCAAAAGTTGGATGGTTAAAAATAGACTTTTTCCTTTTTGTTTTTTGGCGTGAAACCGAGACAGCAAGTTTTTTTTTTTTGCGAATGCTTAAAAGCTTTGCGCATCAAACTTTTCTTGACTTTTGGCTAGTAGCAATCAATTTTTCTCTTGTTAATTTGTACTCTCTTTTGTACTTTTCGAGCGAGTTCCAAATTTGTAGCTTGTGGGTTTGTTGCGAAACTGCGTTGGGCCAAAAGTCACAAATTTGTTTGCTTGCCGAGAGGCGGCTCGTCAGGCAGGGGCCTCAAGAGTTCCGTTTACGTACATTCATTTAGGGGCGATCGGTGTTTCGAATTTTGAGGCGTTGCTACCCAATCGCTTCTTACTCGTCCTACCTACTAGAACGGTACGCTTTGATTCTGCTCATTTAATCTCTCGACCAATCAAACAAACTAGAACAGACGGCACGCGTTGCGCGTCTAGCGCCAACAATCAAATATATAAGTGGATAGAAGCAGCTCGTGCATTACTCTGCCATATAGTGTATATAACTAAATGGTGGAGGCCGGATGTAACAAAAAAGCATAAATATCATACAAAGTCGAACCAACACTACGGGAGAAGCAAAATTCTCCGAGTGTCACATGCTTCCCGAGTGCCAAAAATCGGGCACTCAGAGTTAATCTTCCCAGTGTTGCACTGGGAAGAATTGCACGGGAAGGAGGCTCAGTGCCGAAAGTGCATGGCACTCGGGAAGCTAGGCACTGGTCGGGAAGGCTATCTTCCCGAGTGCAACACTCGAGGAAGAGGCACTCGAAAAGAAATTTTGCATTTGGCGGAAGTGAGCGGAGAGTGTGGAAATATTCTTCCCAGTGCCTTGCTCTGTGAAGCTAGCTCTTCCCCGAGTGCCTCACCCCAGCACTCGGGAAGATGTTCTTCCCAGTGCCTGCACACGGGAAGGGTCTCTTCCCAGTGCTAGGAGAAGGCACTGGAACTAATTTTTCTTTTTTAGTTTTTTGCTCCATTTTTGAGACCTTCCCACATTATTTAAATTCCTTGCTCAAATTTGGGTAATTTAAATTTTTAGTATATTTCATTAGTTTTTGTTGATTTTTGAATTTTTGCATACTTCATTTGAACCAGTGCATGAAATCATATTGGATTCAAAAATGATATTCATGATATTTGGTGTATATTGAGGCCTTATCAAGAACTCATATGAAATGTCGAGGATCTTGTTCTTTGTGACATGACGAACAACTTATGGGAAAGTGTTTCTAAATTAAAATCGACGAAGTCCAAAATCACAAATTGTCTTGAGTCATGTTATCACATGTGGGGTTGCGTGCAACAATTGAGAAGATTTCGAGCAAGTTACGACATCGGATGCCAAAATCTGACATCTTCAATGTGATAACACACACGGGAGATGTCCGGGTTTTAAAGCAACCGGCGTCCCAACTTACTCGAAATCTTCTCAATTCTTGCACACAACTATACATGATAACGACATGACAAGTTTGGTGATTTTCGACTGTCGATTTTCAGCAATTTAGAAAACTTTTCCGCAAGTTGTTCGTCGTATGTCACGACAACAAGATGCTCGACATTTCATATGAGTTCCTAGATAAGGCCTCAATATACACCAAATATCTTGAATATCATTTTAAAGCACCAAATTATATTATTTAATGCTGCGATTCATTTGAAGTGTAAAAATTTAATAAAACGAAAAAACTAACAAGATATAACAAAAATTCAAATTAGCCCAAATTTGAGCAAGAAGCAAATAATGTGGGTAGGCCTCAAAAAAATGGGAAAACTAAAAACAAAAAATTCTCGAATGCCTTTGTTGGCACTCGGGGAAGAGAACCTTCCCCGAGTGGCAGACCAGGGCACTCGGGAAGAGGATCGGCACTCGGGAAAGGCGCCCTGTCGTGACACTCGGGAAGATATGTTTAAAAAAGTCCCTTCCTAAAAGTCCAAGCCGACCAAAAATCCCTGCCGAACCTTATCAGACGCATCCACCGCGCGCGTGCCTCGCTCGGTCGCTCCCAACGCCGCCGCCGCCTCCCCACCGTTCCTCGCTGCCCCGCCCCCGCCGGCAAGCCCCGCAGCAGCGCGCCCCGCCTGCGCGCGCCTCGCATCGGTGCGGCCTGCCCCTCTGCCGGCCGGCGAGTCCGCAGCGGCGCGCTCCCCCACGGCCGGCAAGATCCCCTGCGGCCGCGAGCTCCCCCGCGGCTGGCGAGATCCCCTGCGGCCGCGAGCTCCCCCATGAACGGCGAGATCCTCTGCGGCCGCGAGCTCCCCCGCGGCCGGCGAGGTCCCCTTCCCCCGAGGTCGGGCCGCGGTCGGCAGGCGAGCTCCACTGCCCCGCCGGCGCGACCTACAGCGGCAAGCGCGGCGTGCAGCACGAGCAAGCAAACGGCGACCGGCGATGCGCATGGCTTCCATCCGCCCAAGCACTAGAAAAATCGAGGTGAGGTGACCCCCAATGTTCAGTAATGCGATGGTTGTAGTCACTGTTAAATTACTGATGATATGCATGTGTATTTCAGTAACCTGAAGAAATGTGTTGGTGGTTACAATTACTGCATCTTCTTCAGTGATGTTACTATGTGACTAGCGTGATTATGCAAATTAGTGTTACTTCACCTTGTTCAATAATGTTGCATGGATTGTCTTGAGTTTGCCTTGTACAGATTGTCTTGCTAACCTGCACCTATATTGCCATTGCCCAGCTTGTAGGCAGCAGCCATGTGCTAATGGAATAGTCTCTTTGTGTCTATTTTTATGCGCCCAATACTAATTGGGACAACTTGATTTGTCTTCTCTTAATTCATCTTGGCATATATCAGTCTAGAAATTACGGTACACAGAGTATATGCTTCCAGCACATTAGACCTCTAAAACAATCATGATCCCAGTTAGTTGTTTAAAATAGATATTTTACACTGAAACTGGTTGATCTTGAGGATTCAGTACAAAATATTGGAGCCACATTTGTAAGTGGAGTAGTTTCCAGGACCAGTGAACTGACTAGAGGATGGTTTTAAGGTAAAAACAGCATTGCAAATGCTTGGAATTCAGCCATCAGTTTGCAAGACAAATAATGTTTACCTTTTTCAGGTTATTAAGTGGTTTCCGCGGGAGCCAATCGAATGCCAAAGAAAGGATGTTTTGGCCAAGATATGGTACTACTTGTTATGGCCAGTATATCCATATTTCAAAATTTGCTTCAATGTGAACTTGATTCTTATTTCCCATAACTGAAACAAAGAGTTATCTAATTCTCATGTCTGCTTACTTGCTTGGACGTCTATTTATCAAATTCCTCTAATTCTTATCTTAGGATCAGAATGTCTTGACTCTTGAGTTAACCTTATATTTCAAGCTGTGGAGCTAGGATATGAGAAGCAGAACCTCTTGAATGAGAGGTTAGTTAAGCTCTCTTATTTGTTGCTATTATTAAGGTATGTCTACTTGACAGTCTGGCTCGTATGTTGGTCAGTTCTTTTATGTGGCTACTGACTAAATATAAGGGAGTCACCCAATTTTGCCATATAGGCTGGAGAAGATATAGAACTTTGGCATTAGGCCCCATCAGAAAAAAAAGTGATGCCATGAGATGGCAGATCTCAGTCTCAGCTATGTAGACCTGATTGAAATTAAAAGCAAAAGGAAATTAATCAGCAGCCTCGTACATAGACCATTTTTTTAGTGTCTCGTATCAAGTGGTATCATTAAATCTTATAAACAGATGCCTGGCTTCACTTCACGAGACATGCTGATTTGACATAAAGACATGTTGATTTAGCATAAGCATAAACACGTAGCTTCTTTTGTAATATTGGTTTTATACCTCGATTGTTACTAAAGACTTGTCACTTCTTCAAACAAAGGGAAAGCTGGGAACAGAGCTTGTTAGTTTTTTCCTTAAGTTATTAAAGGTATTACAAAGTCAAAATTTTCTTCATGGATAATTTGTGCTGAAGGCTTTTAGTTATAGTTTGGACCATACACCAATATTAGTTTATCTACATAAATACAATGCTCTTATCTGATCATTGTAGTTCTTTTTTATGTGAAGGTATCCTCCAGGCCATGGTGATGCTATTTGAACAACAGTGGGAAACTTGATCCTTCAATAGGTTTATATTTATCTTAAATATATGTTGCAGTAACTTTAAACTTTTTTTCTGAAATTCTGGACAGTTAACATTTACTTGTGAACTTGGAATAGTGTGTACTTTTGGACGTGTGGTTTGTAATATATTGTGGATTCCAAACATTTTGTTCGCTTGTGATTTATAAATGTGCTTTGTGATATATTGTTGTTGATTTGTGCTTATTCACAGGGAAAAGCAAAAAAAAAATGGGAGGCTTCCCCGAGTGCCTAGGCGGGCACTGGGAAGGGTTTTTATGAAAACGGATCCATTCTTCCCGAGTGCTTCGGAAGGGGCACTCGGGGAAGAGGTTTTTTTTTAAAAAAAACAAATTTCTTCCCCGAGTGTTGCACTTGGGGAAGAGGATTTTTTTTAAAAAAACAAATTTCTTCCCGAGTGTTGCACTCGGGGAAGAGGTTTTGAAAAAAGGGCAGACGGTGCGGACAGCGTCAATTCTTCCCCGAGTGCTGAGACGACACTCGAGAAGACTCCCGAGTGCGATTTTTGGCACTCGGGGAAGACCTCTTTCCCGTGAAAGGCATCCCCGGAAGCTCTTCCCCGAGTGTTGCACTCAAGGAAGGCTTGCAGTTTTTTGCCTTCCCAGTGCATTTGGCACTGGAAGCATGTGTCTCCCGTAGTGCAACTCGGTGCCCTCTTTTCCAACGCAAAATCAAAGAACAGCACACTCACGTCCTCAGCTGCACCATAGCATCACAGATTCACAGTCAACACGCTGCCTCCGAACTGTTCAGAGCTAGTGTTTGCTGAAAATTCCAAGGTCAAAGTCCACCACGAGGCTGGATACAGGAGGCGTCGTGCCATTCATTTGTCACTTGATTAGTTCTTGAAAAAAAATTGTCACATGATTCAGAGTGTTATAGCCATGGCTGTGTCCACATCCTTGGCCTCGCCTTCAGAATGAGCACCTGGATGCCACTCTAGCTCTGAAGGTCCATCATCCTCTTGCGCACTCTTCTGAAATAAATCGAACAGGCGTGCCCGTAGTCCCTCCCGGAGCTGTGAAGCTTCTTCATGGTTGAACCATCTGCGCAAACTAAGAACCAGATAGCGCGTTAGTACCAGGATATTCAAAGTTGTAAGTCAACAAAAAATAATGGAGCAATCCAATTTGTACCATCCTCAGGCTCTCTTTTGTCGACCTCTCTGGTGCCTCTTGAATAAACTTATCAATGTAATACAGCATAAAGAGGCCACAGTCATATTCGTTACGCTGACGTGGCACCTGGCATGTGAAAATAGAAAGTAGCATTAGAAAAGGTACATCAAATAAAACTAAAGGAAAAGGAGTTGCTGCAAAGTCATAATAAAATATTTGGGAACTATCACTACAATTCTAGGCTTCTTACCTCAACCTTTTCCCCATTCATATATCTAGGAGACGCTTCCATACCCTCCTGAAAATGGAATGTCATAAGAAGAATCCTTCTGTAGATGCCGCCATTCTGCTTTGAGATAGCTGTATAAGATTGAAACTCATGAAAGTTGCCACAAGACTTGACAGTATGTTAGCAGTTAGAAAACTGGAATTATAAGCTTTTCTAGCACGGACTACTGGCTCCAGTTTTTAAGTTAAAAACAGGGCTCAAAACCAAACTCTTAGGATTGTATCTGTGCTGATTACATACCGCAACTGTCTCAAAAGCTTTTCACTCCTATGAAGCCCAAGAGAGTCCAAGTGAAGCATTAATGGCCCTGAATCCGCTCCTTTTGTAGGGCATACACACAATGATCAAGCTCAATGCACCCTGATTTGCATGATCATAATGTCAACCAGACTCCGTCAGCTATTTACAAAGGTAATCCCTCTTGCCGAGAAGCAATGAAAAGATTGCCCATTCACATTGAAGTATTATCCAGAGAAGCAACTCACGTTTCATTAATTGGCAAAATTATGTATGCTTTCTTAAAAATATCTACACCTGTCCACCATCTCCGTAACTTGCTGAATTGTGAGTCGCAGTCACCCTAGAACAGAAGTGTAAGTCAACAAGATTGCAGAAGGTAACAAACAACAAATGAAATAAATGTAAGAGCAAAAATGAAATAGGCACTGTTTCCAAAGAAAAATACATGAAAAGACTTTTTTGGCAAACTGTAGATTTCCTGTTTCCCAGATTAAAGGAATTTAAAATTAACTGATATTTGCATTTCAAGAATTTTCATCTGTCCAAATTACTATGGACCATTGAGGTATCCTATATCTAACTATCTATATACAGTTTGGAGGAAATGTGTGCTAGGAACATTGTTCATGACTAAGAAAATTATCTCGATTCTGTGAACCAAGAATTCTTCTAATCAGACATTTTACTTTACATGTGCCTACAAGGACAACATTATAGTATAGTACAACCGGAATTGGAAGACATGGTGCATTGAAACATAACTGCCACAGTGCAACATACCAAGAAAGTGATGATATCAAGTTGTGGAAGGGCATGGATATGGTATTTTTGTGTTTGGAAATAATCAATATAGCATGGAAAACCGAATGGCATGGTTCTCTTGACCAAGCATGTGCAGACAAGGGTGCACACGCTTTCTCCATCTAGCAATAGCATTTGTTAAAAATGCACAGACAAAGATCAGCTAACTTGAAACAAATAACCAATGCATCAGCACAAGTCATATGAGGACATATGTTAAGAACGGATGAAATATGCACTACTCTCTAGATCCGGAGGAAGTACAAATGTATATGAAACCACCAATACCACAAGTTTATATGACAACTATATTCAGCTATGGCACTATGTGACTATCTTGCATTAGTAAGATGTCAAACATTCAGATGCAAGACGAAACACATCTTTATCAGAGGACCAACTTGAAATAAGAGCACGGAACCTTACCCAACATTTTAGTCTCTCGAGTTTTTAAATATGTTCTCTGTTCATAATCACATAGATCTTGAACCACCAGTCCTAGCTTCCTCCATCACGGACCTAGAAAACCAAACAAAAAACGAGTCATGGCATAAATCATGGAAAATATATGCTTAGAGGCGACCACTACCATATAACATCACATTACATTTATATCTGAAAAGCTTGGATTTTTAGGAGACAGATCAAAACAACATTCCAACTTGATGACAAGCTCTAGATGCACTGATGTGGAATTTGTTGATAAAGAGAAACATCATCTAATGTTGGAGAGAATACATTGTAGGAGGACAGAAGAGAAAAGGAAAATAATGGCTAAACTTGAGAACAGCATGATGCAAAGGATGGTGTATGTGTCCCCAAAATTTGACTTGAATAAAATCGGAGACTCCATAATCTCCAGCTATCTCGAAAAGGAGAGCCAAATTAATAAAACAAAATAAGCAACCAAGGAAATCTGGATGAATCCCAACACCCTAACACTCGATGGATTGTGATTTGAGGCCTCAAGAGGAATCCCCATACTCACTACTTGATTTTGTGATAAGTGATTAGTATATTCTTGTACTCGATCATATTCTACTCATACCAGCATTTTACAATCACAAGCTTATAAAGCCATTTTATTATGAAAATAAGATATTAACTTAGCTTTAGTGACCGACTTTCCATGACACGATGAAGTAGTGAGATTGACAAGATTATTTGGCGCCATTGACTTTGCGGTGGCCTACAAAGAAGTCCTTGCTCGCGGTGAAATGGGCAAGCATCTTATACTGTCCGTGAGACTTCTTCTCGTGGGAGGTGTACTCCTTCGCCCGGTGCACAGTGCGGATACTCGGGCTCGTTGACCGAGGCTCACGCCAGACCTCCTCCAAGATGGACATCCTAGTCGCCAACCAGCGGCGGCGATGTCGAGGTACCCAATGGCATCGCCCCAAAAAGCCCTTCACGGCCTCCAACGACCTCGGGTTCACCTTCGTCTCCTTCATGAACCCTTACGCACCTCGCGTCATCCATAGTGCCAGCCATCTGAAGCTTTGCTCAAGGATGGTCGATCGCGACGATCGTACGAAATATCAACACAACTTCACAAGAAAAGCGACCCGTGGCTTTGGCTCTCGGTTACCTTATCGTCGAGAAGCGTGCCTGAGCGGCGGGCGGCGGTCGAAGGGGTCGGCAGGGCGGCGGCGGGAAGCGAGACTCGGGGCGGCCGCGGTGAGTGGAGCACGGGCACCTTCTTGTGGGCCGGGTGGGGCCGTGCTCGGCGAGGAGGGCCGGGGGCTTGCCAGCGCGCCCACCGCTCGGGCCGCCCGGCGGATCCGCGGTCGCGTGGTGGGCCCCAGGAATGGCGGCGGAGGAGGAGAGTAGGTGGGGAGAGGTGGCGGCGAGGGGCGGGGAGGAGAGAAGCAGGCGGCGGCCGGTGGAGGGAGGGTTGGTAGGGTTTGGGCCTTGGGGCGGCGAGGAGGTGGGTATTAGGTGGCGGGGTGGTGGGAGGGGGCAGCCGCAAAAGTGTTCCGGGGGTAATGATTAAAACCTAATTTTCTCTTCTTCGCCTACAAATAAAATCTATCTGGAGGGTTTGGGTGCAAAATATGTGAACGCGGTGCTGTACGATCTGGACCTGCTGGACCTTTTCGCGATTTATAGAAAACCGGAGAGCTTTTCTGCAAAAAGGCCAAACGCACGGCTGCGCGCCACATCGGCCCGGAAACGCGAAGAGGAGGGGAAGGGGGTGAGCTTTTAAGAAATCTGATGAATCAACACGTACAAACTCACCGAACCCAACACACCAAAGACAGATGGGTGAACACTGGGACTCTGGGAGCGAAAGCCAGATACGAAAAGCACTAGAGTAGATTTTTTTTTTTTTTGAAACTGAGTACACTCGATATCGTTGCACCATCTCTCTCTCTCTGCGCTTGGGCAGATGGTGCTCCGCCGTGTTCGAGCCTTCGAGGTGACTCCTGCAGGTGGGCCTCCGCTGCAGTCTCCACCGTCGAATCACCATCACGGCATCGGTCAAGCGACGGACGATGATTGGACGGTGAGCTCAGCAGAGCTCCACCGGCAGGAGGCAGCCCGGTCTGCCCAAGCGGGAGGCTCGCCTCCCCTGCGTTCGGCGTGTAATCAGCCGAGAAAACCTACTGAAATCTTGCCGCAGTTTTCTCCGATGGATTAAGGGATTAAGCGTAGAACGCAGAGGAGCCGAGCCGCCTCACTCGAGCCTAGCCGTAGATGGCGCCGGCAGCCGGCTAGACCGCCTTGGCGTTCAGCTGGTTCATGGCTGGTGGCGTCGCCCTCGCACGACGCCGAGAGCCACGAGCGCCATCCCGAGGTGGAACACGAGGCAGGAAGCAGCAAGAGCCGCGGTGCAGGGTGGTGCCCGCGTCGTGGGATCCGCGGCCGCCGCGACGGCGACGGTGCACAGCCCGATAAGCACCGTGGGATTCATATTCATCGCTGCCTTATTACTTGCGGGGAAGGACGGCAGCATTGGCGGCAGTCCGTGAGAGTGACGAACAGGGGGCGGGTGGATGCTCGCCTGATAGTAGGCTGATATACATGTCAAAAGGACCAAGTCTTCGGTCAACGAGTCAACGTTCTTGGAACAACGATTAGTCGTGGTGGGGCTTTAACAAGGACGGATTTAGTGGCAGTGATGGGTTGCCCATCGATTCCCCTTGTTCTGTCTGTCAGTTAGTGTCGGCCAAGCTAATCATCTCACAGCTCCTGCTTGTTACTACTATATCCATTTTGTTTCCCGGTGACCATGAGTCCATGTGCAACTTGATGCCTACTCTGTGTGACTTGAGAAGATTTGGTCGGTGTACACAGCTCCTCAGCTAATACTCCCTCCAGATCGTAACAGTTGACGTTTTCGACCGAATTGATAATTTCAAGGAGCGTGTGACATTACGATTTTGCCCTTTTTAATTTCCCATGCAGTGCTGAACTGGTAACTACCGACCGCGGCTGAGGAGGTCGAGGGCATCATCAAGCGTTGAACCGCAGGGGCAAATAAGATAAATACAACTCTTGGAGACTACCGACGACAAATATTTGGAGTCTATCTGATTTGTACTGACGGCGACAAGTAAAACAATATGGAGGGAGTAGAAGATTAGGAGTTAGGACAGTGTCGATGACTACAGTGTGGAGTGACTTGAGAACAGAACTAGTCACACGTCACCTCTTTGCTAGTCCGCTAATAGAAGATTTGGTCGGCTTTTGCTTAAGAAAGAAGAAATGGGTAGCTGAAAGTTTTGTCGGGGAGGAGTCGGGAATAGGAAGCATGATCCAATCGGTACAGAAACCAGATGCTAGCATAATAAATGGCTGCCGTGTCCATGATATGGTCCTTGAGTCTGTTCGTCAGATTTCTGCTGATTTCTACAGTTTATATACTTTGAGAGAAAAAACATTACATGATTTGTACCACTGATTTGTTCCGAGAGAAAAATATTGTGTGTCGATTTGCGCATCTGATTTGTTCCGAGAGAAAATACTATGCAAGAAGCAAACAGAAGAAAAACCGAACTGAGCCTTGACATGATCTGTTCAATATCAAAGGAAGAAAACTTTGACGATATATTGGATAGTCATGAGTATGAGTAACACACTAATGCGAAGCTTCTGGTGTTCATTCTCTAACTTCGCGAAGGAACACTAATGCGAGCTTCTGGTGTTTCATGCTCCGCCTTGTCATCTTTGATCCGAGCCATTTGGGAGGTCAGAAGCTGATGCACTCTTTCTTTTAGCTGGAAACACCAGAAGACCATGCATGTTAGTCTACACTAAGGCCTTGGCATCCGTAGCTATGGTAGGCAATCAGATGCATATTGAACTTGTAGGTGACTCTTAATGAACGAGAATAGCTAACCTCTTTGACGCCGATTTCGCTCTGCACAGATACTGGGAGGGCACCTTCTGGACCAGATCTTCTGTACTGTGCCACTTCTTCATCAGCATCGTCAAAGGTTATAGGTGCTTTCTTGCCCAAAAGATCGCATTTGGATATAACATCAATCCATAGGCGATCGCCTTTCTTTTATATGCTTGTACGTGGTGTACTGCAAGAGAACATTATGTTTATTACAAACCACTTGAAACGCATCAAAACAAAAATCTTGTGATTTGACACGTCAAGGTCAGGCCAAGGGGTTTCTTCCGTTTGATCTGGGGAAGCTAGCATGATTGCTATCCCCTAGAATGAGTATAGATAGCACCAAAAGCTCTGAAGAAGCTAAGTAAAGCAAAGATGTACCTGATCAGCCACTGAGGTTCCACAGTCTTGGATAGATCGTGAACATACAGGACAGCGATCGGTAGATAAGACAGGACAGCAAGTGTCAATCTCTCTATGTTATTTCTGTCATCTGTCAATCCCAAAAACAATAACAGATCAGAGCTTGGTGCACATGTATGTGCCAGTAGCAAGAATAAACTAAATCTTAAAAGGAGATAGCCTATATTCTAAGTAAATGTTAATGAATGTCAGTTCTACTAGAAACCTTGTCTGCTACAGTATGGACACAAAAGAGTATCACACATTTAGAGATAAAAGACACACAGCCTATGAAATGACTAGCTTAAGAAACAGAGTCTTGACTCACCATCATGCCTCGTAAGTAGTCCTGGAGTGTCCGTAACCTGCAAAATGATGTCTTCCTTCAGTTGTCTAAAAAAAAAAAGTAGCAAAATTGGTGGTGGAGTCTAATATTCTATGGGCAGGGTAAGCAGAAAGGCAAATGCTTGAACCTGAAAACGCTCATGATTGGATACTATGTGACCCATTAGAACCCCTCTTGTCGTGAATGGATAGCTGCAGACCTGCAGAAATGCGTACAAAGATACATAAAAAGTAATTCAGTAATGAGCTAACTGTAAAGTGCAGAGAAAACTATTATACCCATCAATGCTTGAATGATTTCATCTAACAAACTCAAGAATCAGAACTAAAAGTCACATTTTCACTAGAACGTATCTTTAGGTCCACGATAGAGAGAAGAGTAATTCTACTAAGAAAATCCACAAAAATGTTAATTCCAGAAGCACACCAATAAACAGATTCTTTGATACAGGAACATAATAAATGAGGCAGACACTGACAACTTCTGTTTGATAAAAAGGACTCCCTTCATTCCAAATTATAGGTTTTTTTACTTTTCTAGGTTCATAGATATTATTAGGCACCTATACATACGCTATATCTAGGTACTCCTACATAGCAGAAGCTATGCACATACAAAAGCCAAAACAACTACTTACTATACTACAATTTGGAAAAGTAGTAAGTAGTAACTATAATACTATAGACAACAAGTCAAAAAAGAGAACCAAGTAGTAACTATAATACTATAGACAACAAGTCAAAAAAGAGAACCATTGCTTGTGAAACTGTGTACCAACATGAAAAAAAAACTAAGCTGAGCATTACCTCAGGCTTTCCAGATGATAATATGCGGACTAATGATGACTTCCTACATTGGGTGACCCAACTAGACATAGTGTTGGTATATGTAGATCAACAACAGGCATAGAACGCAAAGCCTGAAGTAATCAAAGAGTAGTTAGATGCATTAATATAGCAATAAATAAAATTAATAATAATAGAACCCTATTTAAGAGCAGAAAAAATGAACCATGAGAAGCAAAAATCATTCTTCTCTAACTTAAAGAAAGACGACTGCAGTAGATACCTTTGCTACATTTACTAAATCATCAATGGCATGCTGTCCATACTGGAAAGCTTCTTCAAGTCTCTTTTTGCCCTGCAAAAGTAGACAGACACAAAAGTAAGGATTTCGACAACCAGTCACTTCCAGATAAAATTTGACAATCATCCATAAGGCTGAAGGATCAAGAACAGCAACAATTTATACAAGTTGAGACTTGAATAAACCTCAGCGAGGCGCTCCTCTGCTTCACGTTTTGTTGTTGACTGTCAAGGTCAAATATATACATCAGAAATCAAATTTAATAATACTTCCTGAGAAATGAAATAACTTGTACCCAAATTCCAGCTCCGGGAGCTATCGCAAGAATGTCAAAATATAAAAGATATTTTGTTAAATAGAGATGTACAGATCTGATTTTAATGCACCCCACATTTTTCCCTGTATTTTTACTAGAATGCTACACTGACACTAATAGTAACTTTCAGGCCCTTAGGATTTTATTAGCCACAAGAACAATCAAACTGCTAATGATCATTGTGAAAATTCAAACCATGCTTTTGGAGCTTTTATAAGTAAGATAAAAAAAAAACTGAAATTGTGGTACTCAGTCAGATGGTTTCAGAACATGAGTTTCAAGCATGAACATACAATGACTCTTGAATTTAGGGGTCATATTGGATCTGCATGCCTTATCTCCAAGCAAGACAGCAGGTAAACCAATCAGTTGGAATTGTGATTAAAATATAAATAATTTTGCATATAATTCTAGCACACACTGAAGCATGTTCCTTTCCAACAGAAGTAATCTTTTCCTGAGAGCATCGACTGTCCCAGAACCTGGTAGGGCACTACCAACAACATCATAATAACTCAAAGAGTGAAGAGAAAAGCATCATAGTATACACACTTCAAGTAAGTATTATCCATGTCAAGTTGATTATGTGTTTCTGTGGCATCATGGACAATCTCATTTACCTCAAAAAAGAAGAGAAGATAGTATACCTGCTCATAATAACCCTCCCAAAAGTCAACTCAATGAGAGACCTCTCATAAGGATGCAAATCTCTCCTCTTAGGAAAGTTTTCTGTGTATGTTCTCAGTGGTACTGAAAGTTCCTGACAAACAAGGGTTTCTCAGTAATCAAAATGAACGAACTAAGTCACAAAGAGACACAATGGACTTACTTTCATTAAGGCATCAAGTTGTTTCGCACCTTTGTTCCTTTCACGCTTAGCGATATTTGCTATACCTACATCACATGTGGATCATAAAGCAAATGTCTGGTGTTGAAACCAAATGGTTAAGAGAATGATCTTCACTCTTCAGAGCAAAGTGTGATACTAATTAATAGATGATAAGGTAAAGCTTACCCTTTGTCGGTGGCACATTTCTTGATTTCCTTTGTGCTGACATAAGTATATCAGTTGCAGGCATCACCATTGGTATCTTTTGAAATGCACCAACCGTTTCATGTTTTTGCACTTCTCCTGAAACAGGTATAAGAAGCAGAATAGCAGGTAAGCACGATAATAAACTTACACATGCATTTCAGCTGTATATATATACAAATATGCTAATAAATCACTTTTCCTGACAGAAGACATTATTAGGTGGAATGGTTCAACTAAACAAGCACGTCAGAAATGAGTCAATTAAACATGAAAATTAATGGGAAATGCTTTGTGCCCAACCATTTAATGATACAACTTAAGTAAACCCATGCATTTAAACAACCAGTGTATTCATAAGTTTTCCATCTAAGTGCTTCTAACCACTAGCCCTGAGACATACTCAAGATTAAATACACCAGGAGCAGGGACCTAGAGTTTTCAGAACAGCCATCAGCTCTACACTGTTTCCCATTTCATTTAGTAGGAACATTTCATTTATTAGCAGGAACATTTCATTTAGCAGGAACATTGGTTCCGATGTTTTGCCCTGTACTATATGAAAAACTGCATCACTTATAAATGTGAGAAAATAGTTTACCTTTGCACCATCTAACTCTCCTGTAATCTGCCGTCCACTGAAACACTACGTGCTGTGGAGTGTACTAGCCGACACAAGTAGACTGCCGAAACCCCCGGCTCCAGAGTATGTAAAAAGCCTGAGTTTGGAAGCAGCAACGGTGGAAAATAATCAAAACAATATCTGGAAACTGAAATGACAACACACCACAAGAACAATGCTTGTGGGGGCAACAATTTGAGTCTCTGCACGTAAACGCAGACTGGTAAGCCTGACTGGCAATGGGCATTTCATCAAACACCTTTCTGGAAGAGCTAAGGAGGGAGCTCAGGAAGACTTAACTACATCATAAGAGGAGCCATTCCTCAACTTCATTGGGTCAATTACCATGTGGAAACTGGTGTAATAATCACGCACGAACAGTCGAACAGCACGCAGTTTCCAACAGAAACGAAGCGAAGAAAAAAATCATCGCGCAAAGCAGCAACCCGCGCGAGAAAACAAAACGCCAACGGCGCGCCCGTGACTAGCTCCACCTAGGCCGCAGTAAACGGGAACTGCGACGGGCATTTCGTCGAACAGCCTCCGTGCGAGGATGGGCGGGGCGAATAAGACAACAAACCTTTGGGGAGGCGGCGGTGGTAGGCGCGGCTCGCGGGCGCGGAGTGGGGGAGGACAGCGGTGGCGGGAGCAGGAGATGCTCGGAACGGCGGGCGTGGGCGGAGGTGGAACACCGCGCGGCTTCCCGCGGCTCGCATCGCTGCAAATTGCCGCCGGCAGCAAGCGAGGCTGCGAGTCCGTCGTACTGCAAGTCTGCAACGGATATTGTTAATGCTCTTAGCTCGGTGTAGTTAATGCTTCCAGGCCGCGGCCCACGGAAAGTCAATTGGGCCAAAAACATTAAGTGGTGAACGGCCCAAATTAGCTACAGGTTTCTTTTTGCGCCAAAAAATGCACGACAAATTTAGTGACAAATTTGCACAGTAGAGCATCTCCAAGAGTCATTCTAAATTTTACTCCCTAACTCATGATTTGGATGATTTGGAGATCCATTTGTATAAAAAATGTTTTCTTCTTTTCACTTTCCAACTGTTTTTCTATATATTATGCGCACTCTAAAAAGTCATTCTCGTCTTCTCTATTTGACTAGTGAAAAATCTGAAATATAAGGTTATATTTGGATGACTATTTAGATATATAAGTTGTTGGAGGGTAGTTTTCTTTACCATAATTTATATTCCTAGCATCAGTACGGCGATGAGAATTTTCGTGGTTTGCAATTGAATATTTTGCATTTTTAGTGAATATATATACTCAGTGCTTGCCACATTTAAGTCTATTGTGTCATTTTCCTTTCGTTGTTATTTATTTAGAGAAAGCATTGGAAAGCTCTCTAGTGGTCGTCGCTTTGATTCAGAGCTATGGCTGATCTAAACATGGTGGAATTATTTATGTTTAATCTTGTTAAATAATTGTCCCATGTTGTGTTTTTCTCGCGAGTGCTATTTATTTGATTGAAATATTGCCACAAGATCTAGTTTGATTTGGTTACCCTATTAAATATTCAACTATTTTCAATTTGTACTGCTATTGTAGTTAATCTAGGAAGTATAGTACAAGAAATCACAGTTATCCACAATAAACCTCTCTTAGAAAATCAAAGTCAATAAATGACAACAAAAGACATGGTCTGTCTTTGGCAGTCATTTATTAATTATATTATTTGGGAGATCAAATCATATCTTTGATTATCATTTATTAATTAATAGCTGATCTTATTTGGCTATTGCCTTCTTCTACTTCTATATAAATCCAAATTTAGCTAACTCATTTGGTTCAGAGAACAAAACAATACATACGCAGACATAGCCATTGCTCTCCATATCATGATGTCGCGTGTCAAGAAACATAGTATGGCTTTGCTCTTATTAGCTGCTCTTGTTGCGACAGCTACGATTTTCTCAACTTGTAATGCAGATGGTAAGTCATGGTAGGAGAACAGCAACACTTCCTTGTAGATTTTTACATGTGTTCTTTTTATCATCACAATTTTGTGTTGATCACTTCGATCTATGTTCAAACTATAGGAGTTTCCTTTCCATGTGCGAGTTACTTTTGCAAACTTAAAGTTTTTGCTACTGCTCATATTATATACATGGTATGTGTGCACTAATCAGTTTACTGTTGCTTTATCTGCATGGTGCTAATTAATTAATTAGATGGAGGTACGACTTCGCAAGATCTTTGCTTTGTTTATGTGGAATGCAAGGAGGACATTGATGAATGTGAGGATGAATGTGATAAGAGGAAGCCAGGGAGTAAAGGCTATTGCAAGGTCGGCCCTGGACATACTGGTAGAATGATCGACTTTTGTTGCTGCACTGGCCCTTGACGAATACAACTAAGAAATCACTTCGGTGTGTATTATTGAGTTCCATAAAGATTACAATAATTTGCAATCCTGAATGGTACTGGTTTGGCTTGAAGTTTGATCTGGACATGTTCCGGTCATTGGCGGTGATCAAACGGGCCAGATTTAGATTCGTTACACCTTGTAAACTGATTGAGTGTCTGATCATAACAGGAAAATAGGTTAAAGAAAACAGAAAAATACTGATCCGTGGATTCAATCTTAGAAGTTACTGTACAAAACACAATGATGATGCAGCTATATAAAATTGTAGCAATTAACTTGATTTTCTCTTTCTGTCCCACTCTATCCATACAAGTGTGTATATATGAAACGTATGCTACGTGATCGGCCATATAATGGTTTATTCTGTGGTAAGACCACTTGGCGTGCTAGGATTGGTCGTCAGCCCACCGAGCGAGGGTGCCGCGTGTGGCGAGCCGCGCCCACAGGAGCCGCGCGAGAGGCGTAATTGGCTCCCGATTGGTAGCAGTCACGGTCATTAGTTTATTCCGTAATCAATACCGTCGTAGAAATATATAAGGGTGTTTGATCTACCTGACTAAAAATCGGACTAATTTTAGTCATTTTAAGGACTAAAGGGTAACTAAAACTAGTCTAGTCTCTTGTTATGAGTGACCCAACTAAAGGTGACTAAGACCCTGTTTAGTTCCCCAAAAGTCCTTAAAATTTTCGCATTGCAGACCGTGTCACTTTTCACAGAACACGTTTCCCAATGTAAAAATTTCACCACTTTCACCAAAAATTTCACCAACTAAACGGTGCCTAAGAGGGTGTTTGGATACCCTTTAGTCCTATGATGAGGAGTAGTCAAACTAAAAGCTTCTAGTCAGCCCCCTGTTTGGAGGGTAGTCTAGCATTAAATTGTTCTCTCTCCCTCCCTTCCTTTCTCCCACTACCGGAGATCGTGACTTTGTCGTGCGTCGGTTGTGCACGGCAATGGTCCATAATACGCACGGCAAAGGTTGCTCAGCAACAATTAGCACGGTAAAGACGGTTTTGCTGCGTTTTTTATCACACGCACGGTAAACCTCTCTGTCGTGCGTTTTTCACGACCCACAGTAAAAAAAGCAACGAGACAGCAACGGAGACTGAGATGGCGAGAGCTGACGGCACGAGCGACCATTACCGTGTGTTTCCAGAGACGCACGGCAAACAAAAGAAAAAAAGAAAAAATAAATCCTAATGTCGCTGCTTCCGCCATCACGCGACGCGCGCGCCGGCAGCCGCTTCTCGCCGCCGCTGGCACGCCGCCACAACCACCAGGCCGTCGACGCTGTCACCAACACCACCGTGTCCCCCTGCCACCACATCTGCCAGCGCCGCCGCCAACCTTTGCCGCACCGACCGGTCGGGGAGGAGGGAGAGGAGGCAACCCCGGTAAGAGAGGAGGCCACCACGTCGTGGGAGACAAGGCCGCCGCGCCGTGGGGGGAAGACGAGTTGTCGTACTCGCGTCGAGTTCGCCGCCTGGATCCGGTCGGGCCTCTACCTCCCGGGAGATCCGGCGCCCAGTGCTCCTCCGTGAGGCCCTTGCTTCTCCGCCGCTCCGCATTGGGGAGGGAGAGGGTGCGAACCGTCGCTCACCGGATCCGCCGCCGCTAGCCGAGGCCGCTCGCCGGATCCACCACCGCCGAGGCTGCCGCGATCCGCCCGCCCTCGAGGCCGCGCCCGGATCCGCCGCCGCTCCCCGAGGCCGCTCGCCGGATCCATCGCCGCTCGCTGAGGACGTGGGAGGGAGAAGAGGAGGCAGTGGGATGAGGGAGACGGGGCGGACTGCGCAGGGGTGGGAGGGTGTCGGCGTCTAGGGTTTGGGGCTATTATATAGATTGCTTATCGAATTTGGACCATCAGATCGGAGATCAACGGTCGCCAGCAGCTAGGGTGGTGGTGGGCCGGGGCGGTGATTGTGGGCCGGGGTGGTCTGAGTGGGTCCCTTAATTTGGCCCATGGTAAAGTTGTTTTTAAAATGCTGCAAATGCATTTAATTAGTTCATTATAGAAAACAAACACAAAAATGTTCCAAAATTTGACATGGAGTACAACATGTTGTATATGAAGAGTATAAAAACTTTTGAAGTCAAACTCAATTTGAATGTCACGTCAACTACAAATCTAACCATATACTTCTTAACTCTATGAAACTTCATCGGAGATGTTTCGATTTGTAAGCATCGTACATGACAAAATATTCAAACCTCATTCAAATTTTTACCGTAGTCTTCACACATGATATCATGAGATATCGACAAATCTCATAATTTTCAAACTTTATTTGCACTATTTAGAATTTTTAAATCATTTGGACACAAGATCATGGTCGTGTTTCTTGATCCAGATTTTTGAAATTTCTTTTAATTTCATTGAAAATATCTTAAATTAGTCTAAATAACATGAATATCATTTTTTCACTCATTTTATTCTATTATTTGAATCACTTGTAGTTCAAATTTGACTTCTTTCAAAAAAAATGCTTGAAATACAATTAGTTAGTTAAATATAGAAAATTAATAAAAAACTACCAAATTTTACTATGAAGTATCACATGTTGTATGTATAGAGTAGAAAAAATTTCAAAGTGAGAAGAATTTGTTTTGAGAAGCAATTGAATCTGGGGCTTAAGAGGACATATATATGAAAAAAATTGTCGTGCACCATACCAAAAAGGCACGGCAAAGGCACCTCTTTGCCATGCGCTACAGCAAAAACGCACGGCAAAGGCACATCTTTGCCGTGCGCCAAAGCAAAAATGCACGGTAAAGACTTTTTTAATAAAATCCAAATTTTACATAGAAAAACATCAAAATTATCAAATGGCATAAAAAACACCAAAAATTTTCATACAACAACTTATGTTGTCTATTGCCTATAGAAAAAATTTGAATTCAAATTCAAATTTGATCGTCACTTTTCATCCAAACCTAACCAGACACTTCTTAACTCTATGAAATTTCATCGGAGATGTTTCGATTTGTAAGCATCGTACATGACAAAATATTCAAAACTCATTGAAATTTTTACCACAGCCTTCACACATGATATCATGAGATATAGAAAAATCTCATAATTTTCAAACTTCATTTGTATTTTTAGAATTTTTAAATCACTTGGACACACGATTATGGTCGTGTTTCTTGGTCAAGATTTTTGAATTTTGTTTTGATTTCATGTAAAAGATCTTTAGATTGGCTAAATAACACGAATATCATTTTTTCACTCATTCTATTCTATTATTTGAATCACTTGTAGTTCAAATTTTACTTCTTTCAAAAAATGCTTGAAATGCAATTAATTAGTTAAATATAGAAAATAAATACAAAAATCTTCCAAATTTTAAGTACCACATGTTGTATGTATAGAGTAGAAAAAATTTCAAAGTGAGGAGAATTTATTTTGAAGAGCAATTGGATTTAGGGCTTAGGAGGCATATATATGGAAAAAAACTTTATCGTGCACCATACCAAAAATGCACGGCAAAGACACCTCTTTGCCGTGCGCCATAGCAAAAACACACGACAACGGCACCTCTTTGTCGTGCGCCGAAGCAAAAACGCACCACAAATACTTTTTTTAATAAAATCCAAATTTACTTAGAAAAACATAAAAATTATCAAATGGCATTAAAAAATACCTAAAATTTTCATCCAACAACTTATGTTGTATATTTCCTATAGAAAGAATTCGAATTCAAATTCAAATTTGATCATCACTTTTCATCCAAACCTAACCAGACACTTCTTAACTCTATGAAACATCATCGGAGATGTTTCGATTTGTAAGCATCGTACATGACAAAATATTCAAAACTCATTCAAATTTTTACAACAGCCTTCACACATAATATCATGAGATATAGACAAATCTCATAATTTTCAAACTTCATTTGCATTTTTTGGAATTTTTAAATCACTTGGACACACGATTATGGTCGTGTTTCTTGGTCAAGATTTTTGAATTTTGTTTTGATTTCATGTAAAAGATCTTAAATTGGGATAAATAACACAAATATCATTTTTTCACTCATTTTATTCTATTATTTGAATCACTTGTAGTTCAAATTTGACTTCTTTCAAAAAAATATTTGAAATGCAATTAATTAGTTAAATATAGAAAATGAATACAAAAATCTTCCAAATTTTACCATGAAGTATCACATGTTGTATGTATATAGTAGAAAAAATTTCAAGGTCAAGAGAAAATTTTTTGAGGAGTAATAGGATTTGGGACTTAGGAGGATATAAATAGAAAAATAACTTTGACATGCGTCAGGGGTGCTCGGCACACGACAAACACATACTTTGCTGTGTGCAGCACCAAATACGCACGACAAAGGGGATTAAAAAATTAATTTCACCCCCTCGGTGCTAACGGGTGGTAACGGACGTTGGAAAAAAATAGTTTGCCGTGCGTGAACAAAAAAACGCATGTTTGCTGTGCATCCCAAAAAAGTGCACAACAAACTCATTGTTTGTCGTGCACCGAAATAAAGCGACTGACAAACAACAAGTTTTTCGTGTGTTTTTTCTTTGTTGTGCGCCTTATAAAAAAACACACAGCAAAGAAGCTCTTTGCCGTGCGCCCGAAATAAAACGCACGACAAAGATTTTTACGCATACGGCAAAAGTGAGTTTTCTCGTAGTGTCTCTCCTCTCCTCTCTCTCTCTCTCTCCTCTCTCTCCTCCCTTTCTCTCTCCTCTCTCGCTCATCCGCTACCCCGTCCCCCGCGCTCGACAACCGCTTTCCGGAGCTCGAGCCCCTCGCCAACACCGTCGCGGGCCACCATGCCGCCTCAGAACGGAGGTCGCACCACCGGAGGAGCTTCATGTCTGGGACACCGAGGCCTTCCACGCCTGTGCCACCTCCCACTCATGTCCTTGTTCTCCACCTACCCCCTCCCCTCATCACCGTCGTGAAGATCCATGGGCGGCAAGGCATCGTCTCCCCTTTCCTCCTCTCTCGGGAGGACCCTCCTCTCTCCCCAACACGCCGGCGACGTGGAGCAGGGCCCTGTGGCGGAGGAGCAGGCCGTTGCCCCAAGTGGTAGAGGAGGCGGGATCCCATCGGCGGCGGTGGCGCGACCCTCTCATTGTATCCTATATATTTATAAGTCAAACAAACATGAGAAAAGGGCATAATTGTTAATACCAACTTAGAATAGGGTGTCACTAACAGTTTTCCTAGAGTTTTTGGAGAATTCTATGTCTTGCAGGGACTAATAAAAAAAAATAGGAAAAGGAACAATTCTAGAAGACTCTAGAGGACTCAAGAACTCATCGTGACTTGGCATCCAAGAAAGAAGCATCTAGAAGGGGCAAGGACCCACCGAGCCGAAGCAGACCCTGAGGGGGGCCCACCCCAGGTCGGTCGGCCTGGTGGTGGGGCCGGTCGCCCCCCCTCCCCCAGGCGCCACCTCAGTCCTACTTGGAAGGTTCTTCCACCGCCTATGAGGATCAATCTAAACCGTATGTTAGGTCGGTTTGATCGTACGGCGCATGGCACCTCCTCAGGACTATATAAGCAGCCCCCTTGACCCCCCTGGAGAAGGGGATCTGACCTGAGGAATCCCAGATCAAGTCATCAAGTCAGAGATACTACACCCTAGAAACACCATATAGCGAGAGTAGCTAACTAGTCTAGATCTAAGGGGAGGCAAGGCGTCTGGCTCTCGATCATCTAGAAGCTAGTCGAGATCTTGATCTAGCCGCTCTTGTAAGTTCTTCTTTATAAGTTCTTTTACATTTGTCTTTGTGAGACATATGTTCTTATCAATGATTATATTCGAGATTATATGCTTTAGTGTTTATTATGATTACATATTTAGCATAGTTGATTTACCTTTATATTCGTGTATGGAGTCGTATAGCCCTCACCTAGATCATATGTTAACATGGGTGAGTGGTAAAGATAGTGTAAGCATGGTGCTTATACTGTATTTACCTGCGATTACAACCTACATGCCGGGTCGTGTGGTAGATCGTGGTGGTGACAGCACTATTGAGTCCTTTGCAATCCATCTCCTGTGTGTAGGACTAGTGGAGCCTTATACTATTTGGGTTGTTTCAAGTTTCGGCCTTGATCCTCCTAGGTAGTCTCCCCGTGCATAAGTATAATAGTTCTTCTTCCATGATTGTTAAATGTATTGCACTAATCATAGTATGCATTGACGTATAGTTTAGAGTTACTAAGGAGTATCCTCACTAACTAGGCTGTGAATACGCTTCTCTTTCTATATTGACACTTTCTGGTGGTTCACTATGTTATGACTTGATCAATGCTATCATTATCATTATCTTTATGTGACTTACACCTGTTTATAGTAATTGATATATTTTGGCCACTCTACATTACACAACCGAGATGTGCATGTATTTGTTATTATAGATAGAAGACTTCTTTCCTACGGTAGAATATAAATCGATACCGGTTTTACTCCTGGTTAAAATGCTACAATGGTATATTCATATCTGTGCGCTTGCGGATACCCATTTATATATATTTTCTTATCTAGAGATCCAAGGCATATGTAAGAGTACCAATCCATGCGTTTTAGTGGCACTTCTGTCAGGGATGACAACCTAGATTGAGTGTGCTATGACCCATAGCGGATATATCTTTTAGTTTATCTGAAAGCAACATCTGATATACACTTAGCATCATGTTAAGATATACCTTTGCATTTCTGGCACCGTCGATAGAGATGGATTTTATATCTGTTTCTAGTCGATGACGTTAGCAATGTCAACAAGCATTTTTAGGCGTTGTCGGGAAAGATAGTTTGTAGCCTAAATAAATAAATTTAGTAATAGCATGCATGCATCTTTCACACGTAATGTATCGAGAACCCAAATTATCATTGCTTAAACAGGCTTACCCTTGTTCTTTCCACTTTTGTCTATCTGATTTCAGGGTAATGTATGAGTTAGAATCTTCCAGACAACTTCGTTTTAGATCCAGAGAAAATCCTAAGGAAGGCAAGGCCAAAGCCCAAGTCTCGGCCCACGACCTCTGCCTTGGAAGATTCAATTGTGCGAAGCTCAACACCCACGTTTAAAGTAATGGCAAACAAGACCCTTCGCGAGTACTCCGCATCGACCCCGGGCAACATTCATGTTGGTCCGCGATCGCTAATTCGAAGTCAGATACACTCGTTGAAACTCAACATCCATGCAACATTTGATCAACATTGTGCACACATTGCAACAACTCACCATCATTGAAGCCGTAACTTCTTGATCGCTGATATCCTTAGGCCTCATCACAATTGGTGGGAATGGTTCATTTTCTTCATCAAAAACTCCACCTTCATCAAGCTCTTCATCATGGCATAGCGCTGCCCCTTCATTATTAAGGCCCGTAGCATGGTGTCGTGCTTCACCTTCATTTAGGCATCCTTCTTCGACTTCATTAGGCCCTTCCTCACCATGTTTATTCCAACACGTGTAATTTTCTTTGAAACCACGTGTAATCAAATGATGAAAAATGTTATCCCATTGTCCGAACTTGTTCTGGTTGAGACAATCTATACAGGGGCAAAGCATTACCTGAACACCACGGTTTCTCATATCCGCCTCTGCTTGATCTAGAAAACCATTGACCCCCCTTACGAAATTATTGTCCCAATCTCGGGTCTTACTGTACATCCAAGCCCGAGCGGCGACCATCTGCAATTTTCATACATCAATTGAGCATAATTAATGCATCACCAAAACCGATGAGTAAGAGGATTAGGACAACGAAGTTCAATAAAAGGGGTAATTTCCACCTTGACGAGGACTATCTACGAGGCGAGCGCTTCCGAGAGGAGGAGGACGAGGCGTCGCGGCCGGCGGCAGCGATGCGCGGAGGGCACGGCGGCAACAGCGGAGCGCGGAGGGGGCAGCGCCGAGCGAGATGAGATAAGCTCTTTGGAGGGCGTCTGGCGGCGTGGCGCGGAGGGACGCCCGCGCGTCGCGGTCACGCCGTCGGCGCCGCCTGCTGCGTCGGCGGCCGGTCTTCTTCTGGCTACGAGGAAGGCGCGCGGCGTGGGGCCTTGAGAGGCGCGTGAAAATCTGCTGCTGCGGCAAGGCGGGGAGAGGCGAGTGGGGCCCTCGGAGGAGAGAGGCGAGTGTAGTTGTCGGAGATAGCGGTGGTCAACGCAAAGACAACGACGGCGTAATAACAACACAGCGTCTCTATTGTGAGAAAACAAAGGAGATGCTAGGTCCAAACAAGCGTCGCCAATTGGGTCGTCATAAAATGTGATGCGTCCTAAAAACCACGCGTCTCCAATAGGAAAGTCATCGGTAACGGACGTTAAGTCATCGGTAACGGACGTTACTAACGTCCGTTACAAAGAAAACATGTAACGGGCGTTTAAGAAGTCCGTTACCAGAAGTCCTCATTGGTAACGGGCGTTGTGGTGGCGAGGTCAGGGCAAGGTCAGGGTCGAGCCTGCCGCGCTTATGCGTAATGGGCGCCAAACAACAACCGTTACAGATGGGGTCCATGTAACGGGTGTTAAGGGCCCGTTACAAATGCTATTTGAGGTTTTCACGTTGTGAGATGGACTTCTAGCCAACCATTGCAGTTGCTCTCCAATAGTGTTATCACCCATAAGTTTTCTCCGCAACCATGATGCAAAATTATCATTGTGATGACGTGTAATCCAGGCCTCTAACTTCCCTTTGTTTGAGGCCCGTACAATGGACTTGTGCTCCTCCCTGTATGGAGCCACTAGGGATGATTGTTGCAGGACAAAGGAATGTGTTGTACGAAATAACGTTTCATTCATATATCCATCCGAGTTTTCTTCCCTAGTGTGCCCTTTCCCCTGAGTCTCCCCTCATGGCGTGATACAGGGAGTCCAATAGGAGCAAGCTCATCAATAAAGTCGACACAAAACTCAATCACCTCCTCATAGCATATCCCTTTGCGATGCTTCCTTCGGACGAAACACGATTACGGACATACTTCTTGTAAGTAGACATCAACCGCTCAAAAGGGAACATGTTGTGTAAATACACAAGCCCGAGGATAAAAATCTCTTCAACTAGGTGCACTAGAAGGTGGGTCATGATAGTAAAGAAAGAGGGTGGAAAGATCATCTCAAAGCGGCGAGGCATTGCACGACATCTTTCTCAACCGCACTAGATTCTTTGGATGGATTGCCCGAGAGATCTGGTTGAGGAATGAACAAACCTTGATGACTGCCAATCTCACATTCTCTGGTAGAATACCCCTTAGTGCAACAGGCAGCAATTGTGTCATCAACACGTGGCAGTCATGAGCCTTCAGATTTATGAATTTTTTCTCTTTGTAATTTATTATTCGTTGTATATTTGAGGAGTAACCAGTCGGGACCTTGATACTGTTCAAACAATCAAACATCATCTTCTTCTCTTCCTTCGAGGGTGTAACTAGCGAGGGCCAACCAATTTCCCTTATCTCTCTTTTAGGGATGCAGCTTTTTCATTTCATAAATTTAAGATCCCGACGAGCTTCAATCAGTATCTTTTGGCTTTCCGTATACACCTAGGTGGCCAAGAAAGTTCACATAAAAATTTTCATCACATGCATCACATCAATTGCATTGCAAACCTCAAGGATTTCCCAATAAGGAAGCTCCCAAAATATTGACATCTTCTTCCACATGGGTGCACGTCCATCCTTGTCGTTTGGAACAGATTTGGCACCAGAAGCCTTCCCAAACACTACCTTCAAATCTTTCACCATAGAAAATACAAGTTTACCATCACGATTGCTTGCTTCTTACATTTTTCTCCAACACCTTCAAAATGTTTTTCCTTCTTCTCTTAACGGGTGCTTAGGAGGAAGAAATCGTGATGGCCCAAATACACAATCTTTTTACTGTGTTTTAGATACACACTGCAAGTATCATCTAAATAGTGCATGCATGCTCGGTATCCCTTGTTTGTTTGTCCTGATAGATTACCAGGTGTCGGCCAATCATTGATGGTGACAAACAGCAACGCTCGTAGATTAAAGGTCTCCTGTTTGTCGTCATCCCACACAGGTACACCTTCTTTCTTCCATAACGTTTTAAGATCCTCAACCAACGGTCTCAGATAAACATCGATGTCATTGCCTGGCTGCTTTGGGCCTTGGATGATTATTGGCATCATGATGAACTTTTTTTTCATGCACAGCCATGGCGGAAGGTTGAATATGCATAAGGTCACAGGCCAAGTGCTATGACCACTAGTGAACTCACCGAATGGATTGAATCCATCCGTACTTAAACCAAACCGAATGTTCCTTGCGTGTTCTGCAAACTCGGGGAATTCTCTATTAATTAGTCTCCACTGCGACCCATCAGTGGGATGTCTGATCTTGTCTTTGTGCCAACGCATCAACTTTGCATTAGCCTTGCACCTGAATAAACGCTTCAGCCGTGGTATCACTGGAAAGTACCACATTACCTTAGCAGGAATTTTCTTCTTCTGCTTCTCCCCCTCAACATCGTAAGGGTCATCTCATGGGATCTTATAACGCTGCACTCCGCACACAGGACAAGCCTCCAATTTCTCATATTCTTTTCCTCGGTAAAGGATACAGTCATTAGGGCATGCATGTATCTTTTGAACCTCCAAACCCAGAGGACAAACGACCTTTTTAGCTTCGTACGTTGACTCCGGCAATTCGTTCTCCTCTGGAAGCATGTCCTTTTTATGATCATCATTAACTCATCGAAGCCCTTGTCAGAAACTCCATGTTTAGCCTTCCATTGCAGCATTTCCAATGTGCTACCCAACTTCTTGTGCCCTTCTTTGCAATTTGGGTACAATGGTTTCTTGTGATCTTCTAACATACGGTCAAACTTCTTTGCCTCCTTCACCTTTTCGCAATCTTCCTTCGCTCTCAACACCCTAGATCATCAAGCGGCTCATCTTCTCCTTGTTCAGGCTCTCCCTCAATTATTGCAACATCATCCTCACCCATTGGATCATCTCCCATTGCAAAGACACCTTCTTGAGTCCAATCAGGAATATTGTTGTCTTCTTCTTCGTCATCTTCCATTATAACCCCTCTCTCCCCATGCTTTGTCCAAACAAAATAGTTTGGCATGAATCCCCATTTGTATAGGTGATCGTGAAGAGTCTTTGTCGTTGAGAAATTCTTCAAATTCCTGCACTTTCTGCATGGACAAATAATGAAACCGGACGGGGGCTTGTTCAATTCTGCTACTTCTAGAAATCCACGAAGCCCATTAAAGAATTCATTAGATATTCTCTTGTCGGTGTACATCCATTGCCGGTCCATCTACAAATAAAGAATATATAACCGAACAAAATATATTATTATCATGTAACAAGTTCAAGATTATATGTGTTACACTAATTCATAGTGTTCAAATCCATATTCCACATAAAATATAAACTTTTTACTAATTTCCTAATTAGCAAACAATTTTGCTAATGAAGAAAACTAATTTTCTAATGAGGTGACTCTTTTTCTAACTAAGAAAGTATTATTGTAATGAGGAAACTATTTTTCTAATGAGTACGTACTAGTGTTTAAATGAAGACAAGTGATTATGTTACATAAATCCAATCTGTTCAAATCCATATTCCACATGAAATATAAACTTTTTACTAATTTTCTAATGAGCAAACAATTTTTCTAATAAAGAAAACTATTTTTCTATTGAGGAAACTATTTTTCTAACTAAGAAATAACTATTGTAATGAGAAAATCATTTTTGACTCGGTACTAGTGTTTAAATAATGAATAGAAGACTATGTTACACAAATTCAAACTACTTAAATCCATATTCCACATCAAGTATAAACTTCTTCCTAATTTTCTAATGAGAAAAAACCATTTTGATGGTATTGAAGAAAACTTTTTTCTAATAAAGAAACTATTTTTTTCCTAAGAAAATGTTTTTCTTAGGAGAAAAATATTTTTCCAATGAGAAAATATTTTTTATAATTAGAAAACTATATTTCAATTTAAATTATTATTATTATAAGCAAACTATTTTTTTGACTAATAAATTATTTCTCTAATTCTAATATGTAGGAGCATTTTCATCCGAGCTTTGTATTGTACGTTCTCGCATGAATCTGCGTCTCCTCAGCACGCCTCCACATTTTACCGAGCACAGGGGCATAGGAAAGTTCATCAAGGTGAAGCTCCAAGCCTCCAATCCTCCAACACACGTCACCACCAGCAGACAGCAGATGGACATGGAGGCAACAGGTAATCGTTACACCTGCTCCTCCTCCCCATCATGTTTGTTTGGTTGGTTCTTATTACTGCAGCACCATGCCTCCTATGTGTTTGTTAAAATGCTAGAATGCTTCAGCCTTCAAATATTGCATCTATGATATGTCCTTGGTAGCTGTCATTGGGACTTGGGTAAACAAAACATAAATAATTATGGATGTTACACTGATCTGATTCTTGCTTGAAATAATTTCTTTGGTCCTGGGAATATCTGTGACTACAAATGAACTCATGAATCCTGATTATGAAATTTTGTGAACTAATTATCTCAGAAGTATATAATTGGGATGTACATGTTTCTTGATTTCACCTTTTAGTAAATTTGCACATATGTATTTAGCTCCCACTTCAATTGGCTTTTAGCTAATTATCTCATTATGATTGCTATTCAATACTGCCTACAGGTATTTAATAATGATGTGACTTAAATTTGTTTACATCATGGAGCAAAACAGATGAAATAGAAACTGAGAAAATCCTCTGAACCTTTTCACAAATTTCTGTGGCATACTACTTACATTTATATGTAAAGCAAAAGGTAAATAGGTTACCTACAACAATTCTCTCTGCAACTTGTGTTCTACAATGATTCTTACAGTGTAAAATATGGTATCCTCTCCATAAAACCAACAACCCTAAAGATAGATTTTAAAGGACAATTTATAGTATTCTAACCTATACTATCAAGCAAGACAATAACATTCTCCTCAAGGCCTTATTTTCCTAGATTTTTTTGTGTGTTGATCCTAAAGTATTCATTTTCAAGGTTTCTTTAGCATATCAGATGTCGCGTTATAGCAGATATTGCAAGGTAAGCATATATGTTCCTTATGCAAACATGCTCACTCCTGTCAACCTCTACATCTAGGTGAAGTCCTCCGATCAAAACAGAGTGTACTAATGAGTATTCTACTGCCTCAAGGTTACTACTCTAGCAAAGGTATGTTCTTCAAAATGAGTAATTTTATGTCAAATCTGTACTAATGAGATAGAGCTTCTGACCATGATCTGTACTAATGCATATGCATTCCTACAGAGGCAAAGAAATGGTAACAAGAGAAATGCAGGGACTAAGCTTAAAGCCTGAAGACAATGTACACTGATATTTTTGTTCTGTGAGTATAAATATATATATATTCATTCTAAAAGTTGTAATACTTCATTGTATCTTTTTTTTTTACTGACGCCTACAATTGTTCTCCACATTATGCCTAAAAGGCACCTATATGTGCACTTGAGAGCAAGGCTAACCGTCCATTAACCTTCAAAATCAAAGCTGTGTTTGAGCTTCAATTGGTAGATTATACTTCAGTCACTACTTCAGTTGCAAATTATCCATTGATGTGGATGAGCATTGACCTACAACTGGTTATTCCATCAAATCTGCAAGATGCATGTTACTGTTTGACAATTGATCATGATACTAGCTTCGTGCCCGTGCGTTGCTACGGGCAAAAACAAATTATCTTCATAAGCATCATTCTCATTATATAAAATATTTGGCATGTCATAATGAAAACATTCACTTTCCCTTAACACAGAAGTGCAATTGTACTTGTACAAAGAGTGGAGCTTATGAGTGTCACAGTTCAAATATAATTCGCAAGAAGCCAAACCTAACAAGATCAATCCCAGCTATCACATTCTGCAAGCTTTTTGTTAAGCATAGCTTAAGTTGGCAGATTTGGTTAAAGTTAAAAATATAACACAGGACTACTATTTATATAAATACATTTCAGGAACAGATTGATAGCTTGAGATGAGATTCTAATTCTGTGGTCCACATATGATGGTTTTGGAAAACTATATTTCTTCAATTCCACGAGATCCATTTCAAATATGATTGGAGCATTAGCATGAAGTTTGGAAATGCTAACTTATCACTCTCTTAATTCTCGATGATGGTGCTAGTTCACTGTCCTTTTCACCTCCATGTTTGCTTTGTACCCCTATTCCAAGAACAATAAAGATTAAAAAAACTTAGGTTTCCATCTTTTCATAAACAAACATTCTGACATAATTGTTTTACAAATATTCGGAGGCAAATTCCATTAACATTGAACATATTATGAAACTCAACAGAAACATAAAATTCTTAGGACTTTGACATGTCTAGGGTCATGATAGTTTGTTCAGTTATACATGATGGCTCAATGCATTTAGGTTTGCTTCCCTCATACAATTATAAATGAGCATTAGTTTACTTTAGATCACTGATGGATATTTACCTTGTGTGCAGCATCTGTTGGTACATCAACAGTCCAATAGAATTCAGTTTTGACTGACTTGCACCGATTCAGCACATAGGATGGCATGGCTGAGAGCAGAAATATGCAAATATTGGACATATGTACATTAAAATTGATCGTGTTTTCGTAATTTAACAGGTTATGAGATCTATTGAAATTGCAGAGGCATAAAACTCACCGATCTTGGAGCTATAAAACTCACAATAAGAATATCTTGTTTGAAATTTAATATGATTCCAAATATCTCATATGGGAAGTATGTATGCGATATGTTGATGAATCAATTAGCAGAAACTTGAAACTCAAAATGCAATGTTGCCTGATCTTTGAGCATACTCCTTAAAAATGTTGCCCTCTGTGCAATTTATAAAATTACAAGTCGGATATACATGAAAACAAAGCAAATAGCAACTGGCAGAGAGCTCACTTATTGAGCTCGGAGCTATGCACCATCTCGTTGCAGTATAAATCGTGGTGGGAATATGTATCAATAAAATTGACTTTTGTTTCCCACAATAGTTAGCACATGATCATCGATTAGTAGGAACAAATAAAATAGGATATTAACTGACTATTTACTTCTGCGACAATCACATGGTTTGTAATCTGCAAATCGTGTGGAAGCAAACCAACTGCAAATGTGAACTTGTGCAGATCAATATGCAAAAGTGGATAGTTCATGTTATGATTCATAGCATAATAAAATGACATGCCTCAAGCGAAGTACCCATAATTTTGATAGCAATGGTCATTAAGGGCCGAAGTCAAGTAGACATCAGCTAAAGCAGCAATAGAGAACATAATCATAATTATATATATCATGCAATCAATTAGAAATTTTGACAGCTTGCAGTTGCACAAGATTGGACATAAGCATGACGCTTTGCAGGCTACACAAAAAAAACACAATTCATCGTGAAGGAGAGCAGGTGTCTTGATTCCTATTTCTGATTTTATTATGCACTTTTACGATTTTCCATTTCAGTTAATTCTGTAAAATTAATTCTGCTATCAATCAAAGAAATGTACTGTTCAATCATTCTGATAACCATTGCTTCTATCGAACAAACCTTAATAATATCCAAAGATATAATGCAATGATATCAACAGACACGCATATTACGCCTCAATAATCGCTCTAGAAGTTTCTCATCTCTGAGAACTCGTGAATGCTTAGAAAATCTGGTGAAACATGAGATCACGGTAACATGGAAGTACATACCTTTATACGCTCCTTTTCCATAAGTTCAAAATTTCTCTAATGCTACCGAGAATATTTGGCTTTGTAACACGAACACCAATGATTTCAATTCCGGGGAGCATAGCGTGTGATCTCTTTGAATAGCTTCTTTCATTGTTTCATCAATCTGAAATTTTGGCGAAGGCGGATGAAACATAAATGTGAGTATCGGTTTTCTACATTGCATAGCTGCAGAGGTACTCAAAAGTTGTTTAAGCAAAACAAATAACCAACCTGATCAAACATGTCAATGTAAACTTCTGCAAACTGTGAGCAGAACTGGTTTATCTCATGATGAATTTTATCATATATCCATGTCTTGTCATAGCGCACACCATAATTGAGTAGGGTATCACATACTCCCTTACGAAGGTGGTTCACAACTGCACAAACAACGGTCGGTGCTTGTTGAAGCAGATGGTTTTTTGTCAAAAGGAGTTATATTAAAGAAGAGCAACACTATACCTCTATCTTGTCAAAGCTGATCATAACACCACCTTTTGTTCCACAGAATATCTCGACCTGGTTTATCACAATAAACAGCATAAATGCATTTCTACCATATACTCATATGTTTAGCAAGTGAGTTTTTATATGTTATAACCCATCTGAAATATAAACAGTAAAATGTCAATTTATATGTTTGAAAAAAGATTGCAATCCAAATAAGGAGTTTTTGTTTGATGGAAGTAAACAGATACCATTTGCGGTGAACTCAACTACGGTTTTAGTTGAAACATAGGATGCGAGAACAAGGGCAAAGAGTATTCACTTGCAGGTCTGTTTTGAAGTGTAACTGTATTGCCTCATCTTGGGTGGTCCAAGGGAGTTTCAGGATGAAACCCTACAAAGCATATTAAAAAGATAATGAAAATGCATTCAAAAAACAAAAAAAAAACAAATAAGGAACATTACAACAAAAAAGCACCTGGAGGAGTGATTGTTATCAGAAGAGCACCTCCTCTCCAGTATACCCTAACATGTCCTTCAAGAACTTGACGAGAACACTTGATGGAACTGAGAGTGAAATCTACATATTTACCAAAATACAAGTTTAACACCAAAGAGTTCAACGGAATACTTGTACGTTCATATTGCATTGCCTCAATTAAAGAAAGAAATGTATCCACTGTACACTGGCATATTAACCTTCCTTCAGAGCTTTGAGGGAGCAGTAAAGCTATTAAAATTCTTGTCTGGGCAATGCAAGTCAATGGATGGCAATACACGTATAAATATGATGCTCAACAAAACATATAGACTATAAAGCAGCTGACTGCCTTAAGGCCAGTGCAAAAATGTTAACCAAGCACATGTAAACTTTAGATTGCAACCCAGTTCTAATAATTGATCTCCAAGCACTAACGCACTCACATCTGTTTAATGAAAATAAAAAAGCTCACTAATAGGTCAGGTTCCCCACCCGGCCACCACTAGAGGGCTTTGCTCACAAATCGTAATGGCTAGATCTAGATCAGAATCAAACCCTGCAAACAACACAGCAATATCTACAAGTTAGGCGCGCAAGCAAAATAATCTAGAACCTCTCATGCATCCCACCCGAAAAACGCCACAAAACCCGATCTAGAACCCCTCTAGTCCCTCCCGCAAAATCCCTCCCAAAAACACATACTAAAAACCAGTCACGTGATTCGAGAACGCTAAAAATCGATGGGGAATCCAGTCCCGAAACACAGGGGGCGGATCGAGTTCGGCGAGATCGGCATCTCCCTATGGCGAGAGGCAGCGCGGGGTGGGGCGGAGGGATTGGGGAGCAAACTGAAATGATTTTCCACTCGTTCCATCGCAGGTCCACACGAACATGGGAATAGACTTGACTTCGTCCAATGCGCTCCACCTCGGCAAGGTCCACCGCCGCTGCTGCTGCTGGAGAAAGGTCGCTCCCTCGATGCATGTTGCGGCGGTTAGGGTTTTGCAGGAGGTGCGGCCGACGCATGGTGGCAGGCTTGGTGTAGGGAGCTGTGGCGGTAGCGGTGGTAGAGGGGGAGGGGGTGGGTGGACGACGTTGGGGGACGGTGCGGAGGAGGCGCGACCTGGGGGAGGGACCGGAGGAGGTGAGGCGACGGCGGGCAGCGGTGTCCCGAGGAAAAAAAGTAGTGGGGGTTTGGGGAGGCTGGAGGAGGATGTGGGGGATAGGGTAGAAACGGACGGTGGAGAGAAGAGCGGAGGCAGATGGAGCCATCGAAGGATGGGGATCGAGCGAAGGCAGACACGCGAGGAGGTAGACACGCTGGATGGGCAGACTCGAGCGTAGACTCACGTACCAACATATTATCTCTTTTTCATTCTTTTTAGTAGTATAGAGAAAAGAGCAGTAAATCGTGTGTTCAATTTTACATTTGCACTTAGATGATCTAATGTTTATTTTAATACAATTTTCTGACAGTTTCCACATATAATTATCTTGAATCTTTATTCTGAATGATAGCTTCATCTTTGTTCAACCCTTTCCTGCTATACATAAATTGGAGATTATATAGTTTCAGTTGCAATTCCCATTTCTCGTGCCTTCACTAAAATATCAGTTACTATAATCAGGTCATCCAAACTTTAAGATTTGAGCTTGAGCTGCTGAAACTAACATTTCTCCAGTATCCCACATTTTTAGTATATTCTATGCCAAATTTGTATGTTCAACTAAAAAATTACAA
Organism: Cenchrus purpureus; assembly: GCA_022644695.1. Lineage (NCBI taxonomy): Eukaryota > Viridiplantae > Streptophyta > Magnoliopsida > Poales > Poaceae > Cenchrus > Cenchrus purpureus. Next base: position 192,082,731 of record CP053461.1, on the reverse strand, counting down.
GCTGGATATTCCTATATTGGATTTTTGTGCTTAGATATATGACTGGATGTTAAGTTATTTTTGAGATGCATATATAGAAATTAAATACACTCATATATTGTTTTATCATCTAATTCTAATGCTTGTACCACACACAGAACCATCACTGTTTATTAAACATCCGCACCTCGAGTTTTCTAGTTACCCTTTTAAACTCATGATTAAAATTTCTAAAACCATTAGCAGCCTAAAAAGTACATTGAAATTATCTTGCAATTGCAGTTTTAGAAATGGGAAGTTGGAGAATTAGTGCAACCAGACTGTGGTACTTTTGGCGGATTACTGCTCAAAACACAGCATCGAAGCCAAAAAATAGTTATATTTTTCTGAATGGATTTAACTTGCTTATGTTTCCAGGACAGAGGGATTACATGGTAAGTTTTCAGGTTAGTCTAATAGCACGCCCCACATGTTGCTTTCTTACAAAAGTATCCCCTCCAGAACAAAAAAAGTGTCGAAAAGTGTTTTGTGGCAACAACCAACAATCATGATTCATATCTGGTGTACCCGCAAAAAAAAAAAAAAATTCATATGTGGTTACAACAGGCCTGCTTGGTTTGTTGCCAAAGTTTTGGCAAACCAACTTTTAGGCCACTATTTGGTTTGGTACCAAAATTTGCCAACACCTCTCACTTACCCTACTAAAATATTGGCAATTTTTTTTGCCTAACTTTTGGCTTGCCCGGGGCAGGGAGAATATTTACTTTCTTAAACTAACAGAGGAGATGGAAAGAAAGCTGAAGAGAAGAGACCCAACCAAGGACAGAATGTTCTCTCCTTCCTGATCATTCCATGGGTTTAGCACAAACAGTAAACAAATGTTTGCAGTAATCTGCGCAGAAAAAGGTGGCTCCTGTCAGCCTAAATAATGGCTATGTGGCGTCCCAGGACTGTTTAGCATAACTGGACCTTAAGTCTCTAACCTAAAGCAAGATAAAGTGATTTGTGGACTCATCATGTATGCAATTACGCAAAGCAAAGCATCACCACTTGCTTGTCCAGTCGGAATGTAGCAAATAGAGAGCCAATCACGAAACATTGTATAAAGGGAACACAAACTCCCTGGTTTCTCTCAGCTGAAAACACTTGTCAGCGAACAAGACGCAAGAAGTTGGGCCAAGGCCAGCTGCCCAGCTGCTCCTGCATCTGTTTCTGGCGTCTCTTTACGCACGCACGAGGTGAGAATTCAGTATCCCCTGTAGCTGATTGGGTCTTGTATCGTGAATCAAGCTGCTGTTTTTTGCTAGTCTGATGCATGACTTCGAGCAGGTGCTACTACACAGGGGAACAGGGTTCACGGATAAGAACAGCAAGCAAAGCAGCCATGAATGTGGCGACGGGGGCCTTGGGCTCCCTCCTCCCCATGCTTGGCGAGCTCCTCAAGGAAGAGTTCAAGCTGCAGACGGGCGTCAAGAAAGACATCAAGTCTATCTAGCGAGAGCTGGGTAGCATGCACGTTGCCCTCCGCAAGGTAGGAGACGTGCCACGGGACCAAATCGATGAGCAGGTCAGGCACTGGGCCAACGAAGTCAGAGAGCTGTCCTACGACGCCGATGACATCGTTGACGCCTTCCTAGTGCGCATCGGCGTCGATGGCCATCGGCTCACTAACCATAGCTGCTTCAAGCGGCTTAAGGGGAAGATGGCTAACTTGGTCAAGAAGATCAAGGCTCGCCGTCAGATCGCCACTGCAATTAGGGACCTCAAGGCTCAAGTCCAGGATGTGGCCGCCCGGCGTGATAGGTACAGGGTCGACAGTGTTGGCGCGAGTTCATCAGCGCCAACACCTACTGTTGACCCTCGCCTGTTGTCTCTGTACAAAGACAAGAAAGAGATTGTTGGCATCCAAGAGCCTATGGACAACATCATCAAGAGGCTGAATGACGGGGCCGCCGGTGATGAAGCGACAAAATGCCAACTCAAGATTATCTCCATTTTGGGGCCTGGAGGTTTGGGTAAAACAACTCTGGCTACAGCAGTGTATGATAGACTTCAATGGCAATTTGATCACAGGTCATTCGTTTCGGTGGGTCGTAATCCTGATGTGAAGAAAGTTTTGAAGGAAATTCTCCTTCAACTTGACAAGGAAGAATATTTGAATTCCAATATGGCAACATTTGATGAAAAGCAGTTCATCGACGAAGTGCGAGGCCTTCTCGAGGACGCGAGGTAAGAAATTTGTACTGCTCTATTATTAAGCTACATCCCTTTAATGTTTGAACCGATGAGAACTCGGTACATCATCAAATGTTGGTAAACAGCCGCATGGAAATTGTCTATACATATCTAGTACCATGTATTTCAAGTTCCGTCTTCTTGGTTGTGCATCTTAGCAACATATAAATATTAATATCTTTCCAGTGAACTGTTTATATTGACAGAAACAAATTAAACTGCTTATTTTTCAGTAATTGCTTATTTTTTCTCTCTTTGTTCATTTTCTAATACAGTACCCATAAATCTACTTTGTAATCTATATCCGCTTGTGATAAATTTCCATTACCAATTACAAAAACTACTTGTTTTTCAACTTTATTCGTAGTTTTTCATTTACCATCTCACTATCTTAGTGTGTCTTTTGTATGTACTTTCTAAATACCTTAGCTTGAATTATGTCAGCACTTATTGTAATTCATGTTCTCAGAATTCACAAACTGAGAATCTACTTTTCCAACTTTGGTCTTGTCAGTTGCTATAACTTTTCGCTCCTGTCAAATTAAACCTCTAGTGCATATTATACCTCCTATTCAGAAACTTTCCCTTTTGTATTTGACCAAATATGGATCTTACAATTAAACTCTCAATCTGATATTGTGTAATGTTCTAGTCAATAATTTTCTAAAATAGAAACTTATGTAATTAATTGTTGGCATGAAGTATTAATATTATAGAAAACACACTGTTAGTGTTATTGGTATGTGATTCGTTAAGGGAAAAAATTTCATGGTTGCTATACATGGAGTTTTGTAGTTATCACTCGCTCATGCATGTATACTTGGTTTTGCATGGTATCACAAAAGCATGTATGCTTTACTTTGTGAAATTGTAAGATTAATCCACATTTCTAACACGTCTCATGAGGATTAATGTGGAGGCTCCAGAAAACCATAACATTAGTGAGTGGTGTGTGCACCTCCTCTCTACCTACATAAGTTGAGCTTGTTAGATTTTATAATTAAACAAAAAGAACCTCTCACTCGAAAAAATAAAAGAGCACTCGATACAACATATGTTAAGAACAATATGTTTTATGCCGACACTATGTTTTCTCATGAAAGCAACATATTGCCTAGATTTTCTCAACGAACCAGCAAAATTAAGAGCAGTAGAGGTGCAACAAGGTGTAACCGAGTGATGAAGTTGGTCACTGTCGCTGCCATGCTTTTTCTAATCCTTCTGTCTTAGCTAGAATGCAAGTCTTTTGATTTTTTTTTCTTAAGTCAAGTCAAACATCTCTAACTTTGATAAAGATTGTGTAAAATATATTAAAAGCTAAAATATCAAATATGCACTATATAACAAGACATGCTGAGTGATGGAATTAAACTAAATTGGTTTCATGTTGTAGATATTGGTGCATTTTTTCTATAAATTTGATCAAACTAGAAAAGTTTGATTTAATATAGAACTAAACTGACCTACATTTTTGAATGGATAGAGTAATATCTAGAAAACAGTAAAAAAGTTACTGATATATTCAACAAAAAACCTAGCTGGTTGAAACTCATACTTAAAACTAAATTTGATATTTAAAAATAAATCTAAATATCAAAGCAAAATTAATGAAAACTAGAGTCAATAGTGAAATGGTTGCACATAGAGCTTTATTTTTCTCCTTGTTTAGATTTCAGATCCAAATGATTTCCATACATGTTATACAAATAATGTAGATCCTAATGCTAATTCATGGCTCTTTCGCTGTCATGTGGAAAGGTACTTGATCGTCATTGATGGTATATGGGAGACAACAACATGGGAAATAATAAGATGTGCTTTGGTGGATAGTAATCATGGAAGTAAAATAATCACAACTACCCGCAACTTTGAGGTTGCCACAAAGACCGGTGACATCCACAAGCTACAACCACTTTCTTCTGATAACTCAAAAGAATTATTCTGCAGAAGATTACTTGGTGGAAATGGAAAAGCCCCTGATGATGAACTACCTGAGGTATCTGAAAAAATTTTACATAAATGTGGTGGTGTGCCATTAGCTATTATTACAATAGCTAGTCTATTGGCAAGTAAGCCAAGACATGATTGGCCTAAGGTATACAACTCTATTGGTTTTGGCTACGGAGAAAATGAAGATGTCCGTAATACAAGAAAGATATTGATGTTTAGCTATTATGATCTACCTTCTTATCTGAAGACTTGTTTACTGCATCTATGCACATTTCAGAAGATCATTTAATCAAGAAAAGGAACCTGATATGGAAATGGGTAGCTGAAGGTTTTGTCAGGAGGAGGGGAATAGGATTATTTGAGCTTGGAGAAAGATACTTCAATGAGCTCATAAATAGATGCATGATCCAGCCGGTACAGAAACCAGATGTTGGCATAATAAATGGTTGTCGTGTCCATGATATGGTTCTTGACATGATCTGTTCAATATCAAAGGAAGAAAACTTTCTTGATATATTGGATAGCCATGAGCAACACACCTCTTCACAAAGCAAGGCTCGTAGGTTAGCCATCCAGAAAAGAGATGTGCAACAGCATGACCCTCTAGACAACATGCATATGCAACACATGAGATCTTTTAATGCCATCTCGTGTCATTTTAGTATGATGCCATCACTTTCAAACTTCAAAGTCTTACGGGTCCTAGCTATGGAAAATTGTACTTTTATGGGACAAGGTTCTTGGCATCTTGAGAATCTTGGAAGGTTACTTCAATTGAGGTTCCTAGGACTAAGGGGCACACCAATTAATGAGCTCCCGAAAGAAATAGGGAATCTAATTTTTCTGAAGACACTAGACTTGAAAGATACTGCTATAGAAGAACTGCCTCGAAGTGTTGGTCTATTAAGACAACTCAAGTCCCTGTACACTCAACTTGGAGTTTCAGATTGGATAGGGAATTTGACATCATTGGAAGAGCTAAGGTTCACCGATGTCAACATCTCGCCAAAGCTCATGAAAGAGCTAGGCAAGCTGACGCTGCTGAGGTTCCTCAGGATTTGGATGATCTCGTTAGATGGGATTTGGAATAGAGATCTAGTAGATTCTTTAGGAAAACTGCAAAATATTCAAGTCCTCCAAGTTATGCAGGTTGGATGGATATTTGATGAGGCTGACTGGGAAGGCTTTGTGCCCCCTACGACAACTCCTAGAGCTGTCCCTACCTGTTGGATTCTTTAGGCTGCCAGCATGGATTGATTCCTCTCTTCTTCCGAGCCTTCGCCGCTTAGACTTGGGTGTGAAGTATCTCAATTCGCGGCACCTAGAGATCCTTGGCATGTTCCCAGAGCTTCTTACTCTCATATTGTGGTCATCGTCACCTGAAGAAATCTCCTTTGAAGTCATGGGCCATGGTACATTTCCCAAATTGAGGTACTTTTACCCCATGAACATATAAACCTCAGCTTTCTCCAGGGAGCTATGCCGAGCCTTCAATCTATTCGGCTGGAGGTCAATGTGACCGACAACTTTGACTTTGGTAGCTTGAGAAACCTCAATGGCCTCGAGGAAGTCATGGTTGAAATGGACTGCTTCAGGGCCCGAAGGGCAGAAGTGGAGGAAGCGAAAGCAGCACTGAGGCACACAATAGACAACCACCCCAACAATCCTACTCTTCATCTTACAACCCCCTGGGAAAGTGCTTGTCGTACCGACTCTGACTCCGACTCCGACTCTAACTCTAACTCTGACATCAATTCGCATGAGGTAAAGAAACTCATCTGGACTGCTCACCCTGTGTGTATTTGTTAATTCTTCTAATCGATCCCATTACCTACTTACTTCCTATCCTTCTTTTCCTCTTTCACACAGTATGAATCCAACTATGAGGAGGGAGAGAGTGAAGAAAGCCAGGAAACCTCAGAGAATGAAGAAGAAAGACATGAAAGCTCAAAGAGTGAGAACGCAAGCTAGCTGCTGTACTCTAAGAATCAGTTCACCAATCCTACTGCTGGGATATGCAGGTACGCATACAGTCCATCTACATGCCGAGCGTACGTGTAATACATACTAATCTGCAAGAATTATCAATGGATCACCTCTGTTATGTTGTCATTTTCTAAATTAATACCAGCAATTTATGTTTAAGCTTGTAGATTAGCTAAACATAAATCAATGCTCTACTGTTTAACCTGTTCAAAGATAATTTCTATTTTTTGGTGCATTAGAATGTGTAGATATGTCCAATTGTAGTGTTCACCACCGTGGCAATTTACTAACCGATATCACTATCTCGGCAGGAGGGTTAAAACGTTCATTACGCGGTATTGGAGGAGCATCCGGAATGAAGAGCATCAGGTAGAAGCCACATGCATGCATTTTAGGAACATTCGTTCTGTAATTTAATGCATTTCTTGGAGATCTCACGTTTCGTTCATCACTGTAGGTGATTTGCCAAGACAACAACAACCAATATGTGTGTGTGTGTGGCTCAAGACAGACATGGGCTCACTGATCCTAAAGCGATAAATTAGCTAGTAATGCTGGTTGCCAACTAGGGAACTGCTGCTCACCTTGTGCTTTGTATCCGAGAACGCAACGAGAACTTCATGTAAAACCCTTCTGCACTACTTAAGGATCGGACTCTATTTTCGGATGCCTCTTATGTGCCAAAAATATGTGTGATCGTGAAGCTCATGATGTGCTTATTTCTCATCAGACAACAAATTGTGTCACACAACAGAAGTAGTGTGGTTATCTGCAAACCTCTGCATCTGTACAATTGACGATTGTAGTTAGTGTGTCATTCATGTTAATTCTCTAGGATCACTAGGTGCAAATCGGTTGGGTATTCCTTTTTGCAGTTAATGTGAAACATGGTTTTCCGGTTATCAATCCGGAGGAAAACGAGAGGGAGAGAAGAAGAGAAACACTGACCGGGGTTTGGGAAGTAGAGGAGGGGTACACGTCGATGTAGATGGAGTTCGTCGGTGCTGTGCAGTGCAGTGGCGATCTGCGGGGAAGCGTTGTGCAGTGCTGATCTGGGGCGGCGGCGGAGCTTCCCGCCGCTGGCAGAACCTCCCGATCGGAGGGCAGGGCAGGTGGGGAGAGTGGACACGTTCAGACTCTGTTAGGTTACTGTTCCTCGTGGCCCCCACCTCTCTTATATGGTGTTGCGCGACGGGGGCTCGCAACCCTAGTAAGTTGGGCTCTCCTGATCAGGGAGCCGAGTCAAGGGCCCGGTTGGCGTTTGGGCCAACTGGTGGAGATCAATACTAACATTCTCCCCCTTGATCTCATCTTATGTTTCTTAACCTTCAGCTCTTCGCTTGGCATCCACTTCATCACAAATAAACATACTGAGCATGGGTCATCATAATCGTAATCACAATCAGATTAACCAGCCACAATACACTTATCCATTTTGAAAGGATCTTAACTTGGGCCCTTAGTAATCCAGAGATCATAGAATCTACCATAAAACCCATGTCGATTGTGTGTTCTCTCAACACACTGGGTGGTAAACTTTTGGTAAGCGGATCCGCAAGTACTCACTTGGTACTCGTATGCTCTATTCTTTCAAAATGATTCTGGATTTTCTCCTTTTGCAACATATAACTCATTTTCAAAGTGTTTGGCAGTACACTTGACATGTTGCTCTTGGAGAGAAAATACTTGAATGGTATATTACTGTTGTCTACTGTTATCAAATCCGGGTAAAGGTTTCTTCAACTATTTAGCCTGTTCTGTAGCCTCATATCATGCTAAACTTTGGGTACACATAACCCATGATATCATAACTATTTTACATAACCCATGATATCATAATTATTTTTCTTTAGAGCTTTTCCACAATAAAACTCCAAGCTCGACTGTTAGCTACTACTGTGGGCTTCACTAAACATCTCGCCAAAACTTAGTTCTTTTTACTCACAACCTTTTGTGAGTAGATATTTCTTTCTTACTTAGCATGAGGCTTACAACACTTTGGTAGATTGCAAAATCTTTCTTTAACTCCATTCCAGTGATCTATAGCTAGATTGGACTTCTCCCAAAATATCCTAGATACTTGAGCTATGTCAGGGTGAATTCTTTCTTGAGCATTGATTCTGCTTCCAACAGCTGAAGCACATGAAACTACTTTCATTCGATTGATCTTATATTGGTTCTTGGAATACTAAAATTCCAAAACTATTACCCCGACTTCATATGAACAGGCATAGGTCGACTCGCATGCATATTATGTTTCTTGAATTCTTTCTAAGTATGCTCTTTGCGATAATCTTAATACCCTTATACTTATCTCTCAGTGAACTTCAATTCCTTGAACGAATGATGGTTCATTGAGATATGTAAACTTGTAAGCTTTGAGGACAATAACTTCTTCGTCTGCAATAGCAGACTAACATCACTACTAGAGAGTAGAATGTCATCTATATACATGATGAGGAAAACATGTTTCCAATTCTTAAACTTTGCATAAATGCAATTGTCCTCGTGATTCCTACTAAAACCCAAAACTTACTTCGGGCGACATCTCATATGTTCTTTTCCTTCCATGACAAAACCTTTTGGGTCATGTCATGTAAATATCCTCATATTCTTTGTTGAGGAATATCATATTCACATTATGATTCTGAAGAATCCTCACATGAGAAGATGTTTCATTGTAACTTATTTTTTTTCTTTGCATGAAGGCTTTTGACATAAGTCGTGTATCATGTTTATTCTCATTGCCTTTGGAGTCATATGTAGTTTTGTAGACCTATTATAGTCCACTATTTTGACTCCATTAATAACTTCTTCTCCAAAACAATATTGGTACTCATAGATCTTATTTCATTTTCCAAGACTTCTCATATGCGACAATGGTAACTATAGAATCATGAAGGGTAACTATAGAATCTTGAAGGATAGGTTCCTCTTTTGCTTCTTGTCGCTAGGGGAGGTACTGGAGATGCCATGCTCCCCCACATGTGTGGCAATAAGTTGTCACAAGTGAAAGAACAACACTAGCACCACAATGTCAGTCATTGTTGGTGTAGTTACAACATGTAGTGAGAAAAAAAACTTCTCAAAACAAATTTATCAAGATACCACACTTTTTCTCATCATTTCATCCTCTAGATGGAGTTAGGTCTTTGTGTACCATGCTCCTACAGATTGTCCCATCTTTTGTAAAGATGGCGTATCATTAAACTTTCTTATTTGGGTTTGATCTGTCTTGATCAGTACAAATACCGATCGACTATGCTATCTTCCTATCAGAAATATGAAAAATCCAGGAATTTAGCTATTTCTTTCTTAGGGGTATCGAATATTATGACTGTTGTACTCCCCGTGATGATCACAATTACTTAATAGATCATATCTCTTCTTTCAATGCATACTATGAATTGCCTTCAGTATAGGGATCATCTCTCCCCCTCGAAATATGGCATAAGCTTCAATGCCATAATTTTGAAACTTAAACAAAACCTTTTGTGAACGAGGAGTTTTTCTTAACTTGCTTCATTCACATGATTGTGTCATGCAAAAAAGTTATTTCTTAACTCATATGGGAGCACCTTATTCCTCGTTGCACCTCAACAACTTAACAGAGTACATTATCTGCTACACTTCTGCAAGTTAAACTCGCATGACTTATTTACAACTTTCTTTTGTCCTTTTACTTCATTTCAAAAAATTGACTCCTTCTTAGCCACACTACACATTTAAAATATGTGTCTTCCACCATTTCTTACTTCACAACAAGCAACTCATTTAGAGTGCTCACATGCATTTGTATAGAGTCAGTTAATCAACTCTACACCTTCATATTTAGAAATGGTGTGGTTTTGGGATTTATCCCCTTTTGGCATCAACCCATTGATTGCTTAATGACCATGGCACTATGGAAGTGCACGATCAATTCTGAGACAGCTTAAGAACTATCTCAAACTTCTCTTGCAATGCAAGATATACTTATATAACATAAGGGTTGTCTCGTCTCATCTTACGACTACATTAATTCTACATCACCTTTGGCAGAAAATAGAATTAATGCATGAACTCATCATAATCTATTTCTAACATTGCCATTAACAACTTTGGTTAGAAGATGACAATGTCATAAATAAACTCTTAAAAGTGGACTCCTTCTGAGGACACCACTATACTAGCTTACCCCGCCATGCGGGTATTAACTTAAACTTTTTCCCGCCATGCGGGTAACTTCCTTCAAAAAAATAAATGCTGAAATTGGCTTGTATTCACTCATTACATTCAGAAATAAATTCTTATAATCTACAATACACATGCTTCAACCGACACGAGTCAATTAAATATGTGTTACATTCAGCCACTTTTTATTGGATCAATGTCCATATACACATTCTGTCAGACCATTCTTTATGAGAACAAAGTACCTCATGTAATGATCTTCTTTATTTCGGAGTCATCATAAACTACTCCTGATAACACAGGATAATTCTTTCAAACTTCTCGTGTCATGCAAGATTGACCAGCATAAGCATTATGCTCAACATCTCCCGTCATGCGGGATATGCTCTCAGGACACTGGAAGTGTTTACAAATATCCTTTCATACTATAATACACATGTATAATTTAACTTTGGTCAAAATTAGACATGCATCTTACTTATTACACTTCACATCATACTATTTACAATAATGTAAACTTAGTCATGACGTATGAAACGTTCATTTAAACTTTATTTTTTGGTTAAATCTTCACTTTGGTTCCAACTTAATCAGAAAATTAATTAATTAACAACGGAAGTTGTACATGAGAGAAAAATAGAACTCAATGTCCAAATTTTGCTTAACTTAAGCATTTCCATTCACATACCCCATCAATGTAGCCGAGTGATCTCATTCTTTGACAGAAAACAATATTCTCATCTTTTCTCTCAGGTAAATATTGCATGCATTAACTTAACTTTGATCAAAATTTAAACATACAACATTCTTCTACATTAATTCTACATCAACTTTGGGCAGAAATAGAACTAATACATAATATAATATTGCTATTATCAACTTTGGTCAGAAGACAACAATATCATACTCAACTTTTAAACCTTAATCAAAAGATAATCATTATTATAGCGGAAGCATGAATAACATCATGAAAACTACTTTTCAGAAGCATTAAACATACTTTTATTTATCAAGAGCCTCTCTTGACCTTTATCTTCTCTCTAAAAAATTGATCACTTTGATGCAAAATTAATCAGAGATACAAACTTGAAGCTTAAACTCCTAGATAAAATTATAATATTACTATTATCAACTTTGGTCAGAAAATAACAATACAATAATTAACTTTAAAGAAATGCCTTTCTACTCCTCTAATTAAATTAGAGGATAAAACTTCACTTTGCAGCGGAAACTTAAGATAAAAAATTCATAGAAAACATGAATAACTTTACTTTCAGATACATTTCTTATTCTCATACTCTCTAAACAATTTCTCCCATTGGCTCAAATTGAATAGAGATAAAATTTTGATGAAAAACATCAAAACTATACTTAGTTCATCAAATTTGCTTCCCAAAAAGACAAAACTTAAATAAAAACGTTATTTTTCACGGTTATCCTTGCGGCCCATTCGCAAAATTGGTCCACGGCCACCTCTCGTTCGCGTTGCTGGGCCTCAAGCCCAATAGCCTATGCCCTGGCGACCCCTTCTGCCTGGGCTAAAAACGGTCTGCGGTTCTCCAGCTGCTCCTGCATCGCATGACGACGACCCCGCAGAACAGCAGCGAAAAACGGCCCACGACCCACTGCTGCATCGCGCGCGCTAGGGTTCGCCTGGGCCAGAGGCCCGATAACCTCCGGTCGGGCCGCCATTTCGGCCTACAGCCTCCTCCCACCTGGGCTCAATTCCGGCCTATTGGGGAATACGGTCCATTGCCTCCTCGCTCGCGCCCGCCTGGGCCTGTAGTCTAGCAACCGACCTCCAGGCCGCCATTCCGGCTCGCCAGACCCACAGGCTCAAATTGGCGCGGTGCACTGCTCACGTCCGATCTGAGCCATCCTTCATCTAACGGCTGGCCGGCGTTCTCGCTGGAACAAAAACAGCAGTCGGCGTCGCCCTCTGAAACCCTATCCGCATTTGCTTTCCAGCCCCGCGCCTCTCGCGTCCTGCAGCGGCGGTGACGGGTCATCTCTCCCGTGGCTGGCGTGTTCGCCGGCGACGGCGAGGAGCAGTGCTGCTGGCCCGCGGCCGCGATGGTCTCCTCCATCTCTCCTTGCTTCCCCTCCTCCACTTCTCTAGCCTCAGCGAGATCCAAAGAGAGCTTGGATGCCCATGGCGGTCGGATGAGGGTGGCCGATGGCGGTGCCTCCGCAGTACCCCTCGCCGACGCACGTGTGCGGTCAGAAGCGTGCGCGGTGTCGTCGAGTGGTCCCACATTGGTGCCTTAAATCCCGAGCCCCGAGCCCTTGCAGCCGGCGATGCGGCATCGAGCTGTGGCTCGGATTCCGTCCCACGTTCGCACGTCAATGCGATGGCGACGGTGGTGATTGCGGCGAGGTGAATCCCTGGTAGGTCCTCCTTTCTCCTGCCCTTGCCTTGCTTTGGATCTAGGGTTAGGGTTTCACATTTTGGGGATGTTTCTCGTTTTGCTGTTCTGATTTGCATCTTGTGCCAACGACCAATGTCGGCACGGCGATCTCTTCTTCCCTCCCCCTCGTCGTGGTGACAGAGAAGGTGGCGGCGCCACCGATTCGGCGGTGCTCTTTCCTTTTTCTTTCAATTCGATTTTGAAACCTTCATTCCCCAACTTGATCTACTCGCTAGAGTAGACGTGTGTTACCATTGTTAATTCTCTAGGATCACTAGGTGTAGATCGGTTGGGTATTCCTTTTTGCAGTTAATGTGAAACATGGTTTTCGATTATCAGAGGAAAACGAGAAAGCGAAGAAGAGAAACACTGACCGGGGTTAGGGAAGTAGAGGAGGGGTACATGTCGATGCAGATGGACTTTGTCGATACCTCAGTGCTGCGTGGTGATTTGCGGAAGCACCGCGGTGCCGATCTGCGGGCGGCGGTGAGCTTCCCGCTAGCGTAACCTCCCGACCGGAGGGCAGGGCAAGTGGGGCGAGTGGACACGTTCAGACTCTCTGTTAGGTTACTGTTCCTCATGACCCCACCTTCCTTATATAGTGCTGCGCGACAGGGGCCCGCAACCCTAGTAGGTTGGATGAACCCCCCCCGATCAGGGAGACGAGTCAAGAGCCTAGTTGGCATTTGAGCCAACGGGTGGAGATCAATACTAACAATTCATATTCACTGAATGCCTTTGGGATTGGTTGCATCACTTTTTTTTAAACGAGGTTGCATCACATAGTGATATATATACCAACCCGTGAAGTTCATTCATTGGCAAAAAGATACGGTCACCGGACAGCATAAAAAACAATTATTTTGCACGATCTGGTAAAGATTACCGATCGCCTTTTGTAGCACACAGGAAACTGTTTGGGTGATTTTTGTTTTGGTTGGCGTGAAACCGAGACAGCAAGTTGCTTTTTTTTGTGTGTGTGAGTGCTTAAAAGCTTTGCGCATCAAACTTGTCTTGACTTTTGGCTAGTAGCAATCAATTTTTCTCTTGTTAATTTGTACTCTCTTTTGTACTTTTCGAGCGAGTCCCAAATTTGTAGCTTGTGGGTTTGTTGCGAAACTGCGTTGGGCCAAAAGTCACAAATTTGTTTGCTTGCCGAGAGGGCTCGTCAGGCAGGGCCTCAAGAAGAGTTCCGTTTACATACATTTAGGGCGGTGAGTCTGCTCTATAATCGCACATCGACAATGTTTGTAGATTACCCACTCAATGGACTCACTATAGCATTTTAATTGCAAATATAGTGGGTCCCATGTATCAGAATTTTTTAATCCCCATCTTCTTCTCCATCTAGCCTGCGCCCACTTCGCCGCGGAGCTCGCTGCGCTGCCGCCGTCCACCCGCGCCAGAGGCCGGCCGCGGCTGCGGCCGCCTCCCCGAGCTCGGTGGCAGCACGCCGTCGTCCTACTGCGCTGGAAACCGGCCGCACTCCCCCAGTCTGCAGCGGCGGCGGCGATGTCGTGCTCCACCGGCCATGTCGCGGCGATGTCGTGCTCCGTCATCGCCGCGCGGCAGCAGCGTCAGGAGCGGGATGGCGGATGAGGATGACGATGACGACACGGCCCCCGCCGCACCTCTGCAGAAGCGGATTTTGTCGAGGAGCCATGGCTCGCGGGCCATCTCCGGCAGTCCGGCCGCACCAATGACCTCCCGCCGATGCCGTCCAGGATCGTCCGCGACAGCAGGCCGCCTTCAGGTGATCACCATTACTAGCAAAGCTGTTCTTGGCTTGCAGAATTTCTCAGACTTGCTAATCTGTGCCGGATTGCCTGCAGATTTGGATTTGATGAAGGAGAAGTTCGCAAATCTGGGAGGACATGTCCAGCACGGGCAAAGGTGTCTTGCAAGCATCACAAATCTCCAACGCCATCACAAATCTTGCAGGCAAGCACACATTTCCCCCAGCCTGCCTGCGGAGCTCGGTGGCAGCACGCCGTCGTCCTACTGCGCAGGAAGCCGACCGCGCTCCCCCATTCTGCGGCGGCGTTGGCCGTGCTCCCCCAGTCTGCGGCGGCGGCGGCGGCGGCAGCGATGTCGTGCCTCGTCAGCCATCGCCGGAGGCCTCTCGGATGCCTACCGCTGGATCTCGCGGTGGACATGCTCCTGCTCGACCACTCCGCCCCGCGCAAGGAGAGAGGAAAGGCCGTGGGGCCCGCGCAACACAGGGACGCGTGCTGGCGAGTGTCGCCAGGTCTAGCGACGTTTTCTTCTCTCTCCTTATTCCTCTCTCCTACATGGCACCTTGCAGAGAGACTAAGGGCACCGCGATCGGTGTTTCGAATTTTGAGGCTACCCAATCGCTTCTTACTCGTCCTACCTACTAGAACGGTACGCTTTGATTCTGCTCATTTAATCTCTCGACCAATCAAACAAATGAATCAACACGTACAAACTCACCGAACCCAACACACCAAAGACAGATGGGTGAATGACTGAGCGAGCGATTCCGCTGCAGTCTCCACCGTCGAATCACCATCACGGCATCGGTCAAGCGACGGACGATGATTGGACGGTGAGCTCAGCAGAGCTCCACTGGCAGGAGGCAGCCCGAACACGGAAGGAGCCGCGTCTGCCCAAGCGGGAGGCGCTCCCTGCACTCGGCGCGTAATCAGCCGAGAAAACCAGCTGATTTGCCGCAGTTTTCTCCGATGGATAAGCGTAGAACGCAGAGCCGAGCCGCCTCGCTCGGGCCTAGCCGGAGATGGCGCCGGCTAGACCGCCTTGGCGTTCAGCTGGTTCACGGCTGGTGGCGTCGCCCTCGCACGACGCCGAGAGCCACGAGCGCCATCCCGAGGTGGAACACGAGGCAGGAAGCAGCAAGAGCCGCGGCGCACGGTGGTGCCCGCGTCGTGGGATCCACGGCAGCTGTGGCGGCGACGGCGGCGGCGCACAGCCCGATGAGCACCGTGGATTCATATTGATCGCTGCCTTATTACTTGCGGGAAGGACGGCAGCATTGGCGGCAGTCCGTGAGAGTGACGAACAGGGTGGGTGGATGCCTGATATACATGTCAAAGGGCCGAGTCTTCGGTCAACGAGTCAACGTTCTTGGAACAACGATTAGTCGTGCTTAACAAGGACGGATTTAGTGGCAGTGGGGTTCATCGATTCCCCTTGTCTGTCTCAGTTAGCCAAGCTAATCATCTCACTGCTCCTGCTTGTTAACTACCATATCCATTTTGTCCTAAGACCATGAGTCCAGGGGCAATTGATGCCTACTCTGTGTGACTGTGTCTCTACAGCTCAGCTAATAGAAGATTAGGAGTTAGGACAGTGTCGATGACTACAGTGTGGAGTGACTTGAGAACAGAACTAGTCACACGTCACCTCTTTGCTAGTCCGCTAATAGAAGATTTGGTCGGCTTTTGCTTAAGAAAGAAGAAATGGGTAGCTGAAAGTTTTGTGGAGGAAAGGGGAGGAGTCGGAATAGGAAGCATGATCCAATCGGTACAGAAACCAGATGCTAGCATAATAAATGGCTGCGTGTCCATGATATGGTCCTTGAGTCTGTTCGTCAGATTTCTGCTGATTTCTACAGTTTATATACTTTGAGAGAAAATATTACATGATTTGTACCACTGATTTGTTCCGAGAGAAAAATATTGTGTCGATTTGCATCTGATTTGTTCAGAGAAAATACTATGCAAGCAAAAAGAAAAACCGAACTGAGCCTTGACATGATCTGTTCAATATCAAAGGAAGAAAACTTTGACGATATATTGGATAGTCATGAGTAACACACTAATGCGAAGCTTCTGGTGTTCATTCTCTAACTTCGCGAAGGAACACTAATGCGAGCTTCTGGTGTTTCATGCTCCGCCTTGTCATCTTTGATCCGAGCCATTTGGGAGGTCAGAAGCTGATGCACTCTTTCTTTTAGCTGGAAACACCAGAAGACCATGCATGTTAGTCTACACTAAGGCCTTGGCATCCGTAGCTATGGTAGGCAATCAAATGCATATTGAACTTGTAGGTGACTCTTAATGAGGCTGGCACGAGAATAGCTAACCTCTTTGACGCCGATTTCGCTCTGCACAGATACTGGGAGGGCACCTTCTGGACCGGATCTTCTGTCCTGTGCCACTTCTTCGTCAGCATCGTCAAAGGTTATAGGTGCTTTCTTGCCCAAAAGATCGCATTTGGATATAACATCAATCCATAGGCGATCGCCGAACCTTTCTTTTATATGCTTGTACGTGGTGTACTGCAAGAGAACATTATGTTTATTACAAACCACTTGAAACGCATCAAAGCAAAATCTTGTGATTTGACACGTCAAGGTCAGGCCAAGGGGTTTCTTCTGTTTGAGTTTGATCTGGCGAAGCTAGCATGACTGCTATCCCCTAGAATGAGTATAGATAGCACCAAAAGCTCTGAAGAAGCTAAGTAAAGCAAAGACGTACCTGATCAGCCACTGAGGTTCCACAGTCTTCGGATAGATCGTGAACATACAGGACAGCGATCGGTAGATAAGACAGGACAGCAAGTGTCAATCTCTCTATGTTATTTTTGTCATCTGTCAATCCCAAAAACAATAACAGATCACATGTATGTGCCAGTAGCAAGAATAAACTAAATCTTAAAAGGAGATAGCCTATATTCTAAGTAAATGTTAATGAATGTCAGTTCTACTAGAAACCTTGTCTGCTACAGTATTGTTTTTTTATTTACCCTACAAAGTATTGTCTGCTACAGTATGGACACAAAAAAAGAGTGTCACACATTTAGAGATAAAAGACAGCCTCTGAAATGACTAGCTTAAGAAACAGAGTCTTGACTCACCATCATGCCTCGTAAGTAGTCCTGGAGTGTCTGTAACCTGCAAAATGATGTCTTCCTTCAGTTGTCTCGAAAAAAAAAACAAGTAGCAAAATTGGTGGTGGAATCTAATATTCTATGAGCAGGGTAAGCAGAAAGGCAAATGCTTGAACCTGAAAACGCTCATGAATGGATACTATGTGACCCATTAGAACCCCTCTTGTCGTGAATGGATAGCTGCAGACCTGCAGAAATGCGAGTACAAAGATACCTAAAAAGTAATTCAGTAATGAGCTAACTGTAAAGTGCAGAGAAAACTGTTATACCCATCAATGCTTGAATGATTTCATTGAACAAACTCAAGAATCAGAACTAAAAGTCACATTTTCACTAGAACGTATCTTTAGGTCCAGGATAGAGAGAAGAGTAATTCTACTAAGAAAATCCACAAAAATATGTTAATTCCAGAAGCACACCAATAAACAGATTCTTTGATACAGGAACATAATGAATGAGGCAGACACTGACAACTTCTGTTTGATAAAAAGGACTCTCCATTCCAAATTATAGGTTTTTTTTTTTTACTTTTCTAGGTTCATAGATATTATTATGCATCTATACATACGCTATATCTATTATCTAAGTACTCCTACATAGCAGAAGCTATGCACATACAAAAGCCAAAACAACTACTTACTATACTACAATTTGGAACAGAGGGAGTAGTAAGTAGTAACTACACTACTATAGACAAGTCAAAAAAGAGAACCATTGCTTGTGAAACTGTGTGTACCAAAAAAAAAAAAAAAAACTGAGCTGAGCATTACCTCAGGCTTTCCAGATGATAATATGCGGACTAATGATGACTTCCCTACATTGGGTGACCCAACTAGACATAGTGTTGGTATATGTAGATCAACAACAGGCATAGAACGCAAAGCCTGAAGTAATCAAAGAGTAGTCAGATGCATTATATAGCAATAAATAAAATTAATAATAGAACCCTAATTAAGAGCAGAAAAAATGAACCATGAGAAGCAAAAAATCATTCTTCTCTAACTTAAAAGAAAGACGACTGCAGTAGATACCTTTGCTACATTTACTAAATCATCAATGGCATGCTGTCCATGCTGGAAAGCTTCTTCAAGCCTCTTTTTGCCCTGCAAAAGTAGACAGACACAAAAGTAAGGATTTCGGAATACAACCAGAGTCACTTCCAGATAAAATTTGACAATCATCCATAAGACACTGAAGGATCAAGAACAGCAACAATTTATACAAGTTGAGACTTGAATAAACCTCAGCGAGGCGCTCCTCTGCTTCACGTTTTGTTGTTGACTGTCAAGGTCAAATATATACATCAGAAATCAAATTTAATAATACTTCCTGAGAAATGAAATAACTTGTATCCAAATTCCAGCTCTGGGAGCTATCACAAGAATGTCAAAAATATAAAAGATATTTTGTTAAATAGAGATGCACAGATCTGATTTTAACGCATCCCACATTTTCCCTGTATTTTTTACTAGAATGCTACACTGACACTAATAGTAACTTTCAGGCCCTTAGGATTTTATTAGCCACAAGAATGATCAAACTGCTAATGATCATTGTAAAAATTCAAACCGTGCTTTTGGAGCTTTGATGAGTAAGATCAAAAGACTGAAATTGTGGTACTCAGTCAGATGGTTTCAGAACTAAGATAATTCTGGGACATGAGTTTCAAGCATGAACATACAAAAGACGGCATGTATGACTCTTGAATTTAGGAGTCATATTGGATCTGCATGCCTTATCTCCAAGCAAGACAGCAGGTAAACCAATCAGCTGGAATTGTGATTAAATATAAATCATTTTGCATATAATTCTAACCTTAGCACACACTGAAGCATGTTCCTTTCCAACATAAGTAATCCTTTTCCTGAGAGCATCGACTCGTCCTAGAACCTGGCAGGGCACTACCAACAACATCATAATAACTCAAAGAGTGAAGAGAAAAGCATCATAGTATACACACTTCAAGAAAGTATTATCCATGTCAAGTTGATTATGTGTTTCTGTAGCATCATGGACAATCTCATACTAATACTGAAACCAAGAAGACAGTACTCTTTACCCCCCAAAAAAGAAGAAGTCAGTACTCTGAGAACTATACCTGCTCATAATAACCCTCCCCAAAAGTCAACTCAATGAGAGACCTCTCATAAGGATGCAAATCTCTCCTCTTAGGGAAGTTTTCTGTGTATGTTGTCAGTGGTACTGAAAGTTCCTGACAAACAAGGGTTTCTCAGTAATCAAAATGAACGAACTAAGTCACAAAGAGACAACACAACAGACTTACTTTCATTAATGCATCAAGTTGTTTTGCACCTTTGTTCCTTTCACGCTTAGCGATATTTGCTATACCTACATCACATGTGGATCATAAAGCAATGTCTGGTGTTGAAACCAAATGGTTAAGAGAATGATCTTCACTCCTCAGAGCAAAGTGTGATACTAATTAATAAATGATAAGGTAAAGCTTACCCTTTGTCGGTGGCACATTTCTTGATTTCCTTTGTGCTGACATAAGTATATCAGTTGCAGGCATCACCATTGGTATCTTTTGAAATGCACCAACTGCTTTCATGTTTTTGCACTTCTCCTGAAACAGGTATAAGAAGCAGAATAGCAGGTAAGCACGATAATAAACTTACACATGCATTTCAGCTGTAGATATATACAAATATGCTAATAAATCACTTTTCCTGACAGAAGACATTATTAGGTGGAATGGTTCAACTAAACAAGCACGTCAGAAATGAGTCAATTAGACATGAAAAATTAATGGGAAATGCTTTGTGCCCAACCATTTAATGATACAACTTAAGTAAACCCATGCATTTAAACAACCAGTGTATTCATAAGTTTTCCATCTAAGTGATTCTAACCACTAGCCCTGAGACATACTCAAGATTAAATACACCAGGAGCAGGGACCTAGAGTTTTCAGAACAGCCATCACCCCTACACTGTTTCCCATTTCATTTAGCAGGAACATTGGTTTCGATGTTTTGCCCTGTTCTATAGGAAAAACTGCATCACTTATAAATGTGAGAAAATAGTTTACCTTTGCGCCATCTAACTCTCCCTGTAATCTGCCGTCCAATGAAACACTACATGCTGTGGAGTGTACTCGCCGACACAAGTAGACTGCCGAAACCCCCGGCTCCAGAGTATGTAAAAAGCCTGAGTTTGGAAGCAGCAATGGTGGAAAATAATCAAAACAATATCTGGAAACTGAAATGACAACACACCACAAGAACAATGCTTGTTGGGGACAGCAGAGTTTGGATCTCTGCACGTAAACGCAGACTGGTAAGCCTGACTGGCAATGGGCATTTCATCAAACACCTTTCTGGAAGAGCTAAGGAGGGAGCTCGGGAAGACGAACTACATCATAAGAGGAGCCAGTTCCTCAACTTTATTGGGTCAAATTACCATGTAATAATCAAGCACAAACAGTCGAACAGCACGCAGGTTCCAACAGAAACGAAGCGCGAAGAAACATTCGTCGCGCAAAGCAGCAACCCGCGCGAGAAAACAGACCGCCAACGGCGCGCCCGTGACTAGCTCCGCCTAGGCCGCAGTGAACGGGAACTGCGACGGGTGTTTCGTCGAACAGCCTCCGTGCGAGGATGGGCGGGGGCGGATAAGACAACAAACCTTTGGGGAGGCAGCGGTGGTAGGCGCGGCTCGCGGACGCGGAGTGGGGGAGGACCGCGGTGGCGGGAGCAGGAGATGCTCGGAACGGCGGGCGTGGGCGGAGGTGGAACACCGCGCGGCTTCCCGCCGCGGCTCGCATCGCTGCAAATTGCCGCCGGCAGCAAGCGAGGCTGCGAGTCCGTCGTACTGCAAGTCTGCAACGGATATTGCAGTAGCATTAGCTCGGTGTAGTTAATGCTTCCAGGGCCGCGGCCCACGGAAAAGAGTCAATTGGGCCAAAAACACTTCCTCGTGAACGGCCCAAATTAGTTACAGGTTTCTTTTTACGCCAAAAAAATGCACGAGAAATTTAGTGACAAAATTTGCACAGTACAGAGCATCTCCAAGAGTCATTCTAAATTTTACTCTCTAAATCATGATTTGGAGATCCATTTGTATAAAAAATGATTTCTATATCTTTTCACTTTCCAACAGTTTTTCTATATCTTATGTGCACTCTAAAGAGTCATTCTCGTCTTCTCTATTTGACTAGCGAAAAATACGAAATAGAATATGGTTATATTTGGATGACCATTTAGATATATAAGTTGTTGGAGGGTAGTTTTTTACCATAATTTCTATTCCTAGCATTTAGTACGATGTTGAGAATTTTTGTGGTTTGCAATTGAATATTTTGCATTTTTAGTGAATATATATACTCAGTGCTTGCCACATTTAGGTCTATTGTGTCATTTTCCTTTCGTTGTTATTTACTTAGAGAAAGAATTGGAAAGCTCTCTAGTGGTCGTCGCTTTGATTCAGAGCTATGGCTGATCTAAACATGGTGGAATTATTTATGTTTAATCTTGTTAAATAATTGTCCCATGTTGTGTTTTTTCTCACGAGTGCTATTTATTTGATTGAAATATTGCCACAAGATCTAGTTTGATTTGGTTACCCTATTAAATATTCAACTATTTTCAATTTGTACTGCTATTGTAGTTAATCTAGGAAGTATATTACAAGAAATCACAGTTATCCACGATAAACCTCTCTTAGAAAATCAAAGTCAATAAATGACAACAAAAGACATGGTCTATCTTTGGCAGTCATTTATTAATTATATTATTTGGGAGATCAAATCATATCTTTGATTATTATTTATTAATTAATAGCTGATCTTATTTGGCTACTGCCTTCTTCTACTTCTATATAAATCCAAATTTAGCTAACTCATTTGGTTCAGAGAACAAAACAATACATACGCATACGTAGCCATTGCTCTCCATATCATGATGTTGCGTGTCAAGAAACATAGTATGGCTTTGCTCTTATTAGCTGCTCTTGTTGCGACAGCTGATTTTCTCAACTTGTAATGCAGATGGTAAGTCATGGTAGGAGAACAGCAACACTTCCTTGTAGATTTTTACATGTGTTCTTTTTATCATCACAATTTTGAGTTGATCACTTCGATCTATGTTCAAACTATAGGAGTTTCCTTTCCATGTGCGAGTTACTTTTGCAAACTTAAAGTTTTTGCTACTGCTCATATTATATACGTGGTATGTTTGCACTAATCAGTTTACTGTTGCTTTATCTGCATGGTGCTAATTAATTAATTAGGTGGAGGTACGACTTCGCAAGATCTTTGCTTTGTTTATGTGGAATGCAAGGAGGACATTGATGAATGTGAGGATGAATGTGATAACAGGAAGCCAGGGAGTAAAGCCTATTGCAAGGTCGGCCCTGGACATACTGGTAGAATGATCGACTTTTGTTGCTGCACTGGCCCTTGATGAATGCAATTAAGAAATCACTTCGGTGTGTGTTATTGAGTTCCATAAAGATTACAATAATTTGCAATCCAGAATGGTACTGGTTTGGCTTGACGTTTGATCTGGACTTGTTCCGGTCATTGGCGGTGATCGAACGGGCCAGATTTAGATTTGTTACACCTTGTAAACTGATTGAGTGTCTGATCATAACAGGAAAATAGGTTAAAGAAAACAGAAAAATACTGATCCGTGGATTCAATCTTAGAAGTTACTGTACAAAACACAATGATGATGCAGCTATATAAAATTGTAGCAATTAACTCGATTTTCTCTATTTGTCCCACTCGATCCATATAAGTGTGTGTATATATATGAAACGTATGCTACGTGGTCGGCCATATAATAGTTTATTATGTGGTCAGACCACTTGGCGTGCCAGTCACGGTCATTAGTTTATTCCATAATCAATGTCGTTGCAGAAATATATAGAGGTGTTTGGATCCACCTGACTCGAAGAAGTCAGACTAATTTTAGTCACTTTAGGAACTAAACTTCCAAACACCAGGAGTGACCCAACAAAACTAGTCTAGTCTCTGGTCAGGGGTGACCCAACTAAAGGTGACTAAGAGGGTGTTTGGATACCTTTAGTCCTATGATTAGAAGTAGTCAAACTAAAAGTTTTAGTCAGCCCTCTGTTTGGAGAGTGACTAAAAGTAGTCAGCATTAAATTGTTTTCTCTCCCTCCTTCCCTTTCTCTATCCTCTCCTCTTCCTCCCTTTCTCTCTCCTCTCCTGTGCCTGTCCGCTGCCCCGTCCCCCACGCTCGACGACTGCTTCCCAAAGCTCGAGCCCCTCGCCAACACTGTCGTGGGCCACCGCTGCCGCCTCAAGAACGGGAGGTCGCACCACCGGAGGAGCTTCAGGTGCGGGACGCCGAGGCCTTCGACGCCCGCGCCGCCTCCCCTGCTCATGTCCCCTGTTCTCCGCCTACCCCGCTCCCCCTCCTCCTGGCGTCGTGAAGATCCATGGTCCGGCGAGGCATCGTCTCCCCGCTGGCCCCTTTCTCTCCTCTTCGGAGGACCCTCCTCTCTCCCCAACGTGCCGGTGGTGTGGAGCAGGGCCTTGTGGCGGAGGAGCAGGCCGCTGCCCCAAGTGGCAGAGGAGGTTGCATCCGTTGTCCCGAGCGACGGTGATGGCGCGACCCTCTCGCTGCAGCTCGCCTTCGACTACAGCGACGGCTCCTCTCTCCTCCCCTCTCCGCCCCTTCTCTCTTTGCGGAAGGACCTCCCCACGCGGTGGTGTGCGGCAGAGGAGGCGGACCTCTCCGTTGACGGGGAATCGAGGGGTGGCGGTAGGGCGTGGCCCCTGCCTCCCTTCCTGGCGCAAGGCAGTGGTGGTGCGGTGGCGGAGGTGCGGCTCGCTGCGGTGGCGGAGGGAATCGAAAGGGATGAGGCCGAGGGGGCCAGGCGGAGGGGACCGCGCAATGATGAGGAGAGAGAGAGGAAGTTTTAGACTATGTGACTTGTTTCTTAGCTAGGTTTTAGACTTTGTCAGACTAAGACGAGTGGTTATAAATGTTTAAATGAAAGAATTTGCTCTTCATTTACATGTCTTGCTATGTATAATGTGCAGTTATCTAGCGAGTAGGAACATTAACAAAAGTATTAGTTATGTAGCACCCAATCAGAAAATTGAAACAATATATGCACAAAAGAATTAGTTATGTGGCGCCGGGGCTCAGAGAGAGCCCAGGCCCGGCCATCTCACCGCTCGGTCTACCATCCCGACGGTCGGGGTAGTCGCCTCCTTGTAATGCACCATGGCGCATAGAAGACGGGAAGAGCGAAATACGTTTTCCTTATGAGAAGTTTCAAAATGTAACGTGTTCGTTAGGACTGGTGGTTGCGCAGGGCCCTCGTGCCGCAGTGTTGCCGTGTTTAAGAGCGAGGAGCTCGTAATGCGTGGACATGTCTGTTAATTGAGAAAAGTAAGCTCGTTGAGCTCCGACGTCAGGGTTCCTTGCCCGGCCGTTCTACCCTGATTCCCCTTCTGTGTGCCGCTCATGTCGTCGGTGATCCTGCTACGGCCACGGGTTGTTATAGTTGGTATCGATTCATCGCTCTCGCGGCTGGCCGGGTGTTCCTGCAGAAATCTGTCGATCCGGACTGAAAACAGGGTGGGTTGGTGAGATCGATTGGTGTACCGTTGGTCGCTGATCTCGATTTCCTGTAATTCCTACGCTACCTCGGCTGGATTTGCGGGCGGGACTCTGCGGATTCGTCCGATTTTCTCCAAATTCTCTGAAACTCTGGTGAAGTTGGTGTCGAGTTCGTTGATTCCGGTGGCGTTGGTGGTAGAGATTGGGTCTTCTGAAGGCGCGGCGACGAGCAATTCGTGGCGCGTTCGGGGATTTCATTGGTTGTTGCTGGATTCCTTCGGCTTCAAGTGACGGCGTCCGGGCCTCCGCTACGACAGAGGTAATCTCAACTTGGATCCCTTTCGCTCGGCTTGAGGTGCGACACCACGGCTCCCCCTAAGCCTTCGATTCAGACCCAGTTGTTGTTGTCTCGTATGGACGAGCGGGCGAAACTAGATCAGGAATGTTGGACATCAGTTACAGACAGTTTGGATCTGTTGTTCAACAAGGTGGAGGAGATGGATAGAAATCAGCAGCGTAATGAAGCAAAATTTGATATGTCTTACAAGGTTGTTGAGCAGATGTTGCGTGATCAACAGTTGATGGCCAAGCAAATTGAGAATACGCAAGGTCAGAAGCTAGCTTGAGATTGAGATAGATCCTAAGAGTATCTTGGCCCCCTAAGTGGGTTTTGGTGATTTAATGACGGACCATTAAGCTACTAATGATGTGTTGAGTATATGAGCAGGTACTAAAATTCTAAGATGGCATCTAAGCGCTTCATTGCTCTATAAAAAGGAAGTAATGCTAAAGGAAGGATTCCTTGGAGGTTTATTTATTTTATATTTTGAAATTGAGTCCTAGGAATGCCGTACTATAAAGAGGGACATGGATTGTATCTTCTAAGAGTTGAAAAGTGCTCTAGATGACTAACCAAAATCTATGAGAGACACCTTGCCACGATCACCGAGATATCCTTGTGTGTGCTAACTCGGAAGGCGGACACTCGGATTTATCCCGACAGTCCGGACTTCCCGAGTGTCCGCCCGTCCGGACATCGGTCTTAGAGTCAGAATGTGGCTCTTTCTCGGGTGAGTAGGTATTTATACCCCTCAACCCTATCCATTCTCTCTCTGCCTCATTTCGAACTGTAGTATTGAACACCTTCTCCCTCCTCTTTACTCCCCTTGGCACTTGGTTGTTGAGCTTTGGTGGGGATTAAAGGAGGAATTCAAGGCTTGAGCAAGTGAGAGTGCTAGTGAGCTGATTTCCCATCTCTAGAGCACCTCGTTCTTCGCTTGGTTGGCAATCTCGTGTTTGTTACTCTTGGAGCTTTGAGCTCCTGGCATTAGGCATTCCCTTGGAGCATCAAAGGATTGTGGCTGCCCAAGGAAGTTTGTATTACCCCGTGATTGAGTAAGTAACCCTAGCTCGATCTTTGTGGTCGCTAGGGGGAGGAAAGTGACCTAGGTGTAAAGGTCCACCCTTTGTGGGTTCCTCAATGGAGACGTAGAGCTCAAGGTGTGAGCTTGAACTCCGGTAACAAATCCCTTGTGTCTCTTGTGCTTGTTGCTCTTGTTGTATGCTTGAAATCCTCTTGAGTACATTTATAGGGTTTGTGGCCGATCTACTCCGTGGTGAGGTTCCCACTGTTTCTAAGTGGTGGAACAGACTTATATCTCTGTATTGCATAACCTATTTTCACAGATTTGAGTTTGGCAAAGTTTGATTGCAGCTTGATTTAGTCGCCACCTCAAAGGCCGGACAATCCTGACATTTTCCGGATACTCAGATTTCCAGTATCCGGAAAATATCCGGAGACTCCGGACCTTGGTCTGATAAGTTGTTTTAAGTTGTGATTTTTCAGGAGTGACTATTCACCCCCCTCTAGTCGACCTCTAGATCCTTTCAATGGTATCGCTGTTCGCTTGAAGCTTAACCGCTTGGAGAAAAGAGATGTCGACCCCAACTAATCAAGCAACGCCGCTCGATGGTGACTTGACCAACCCCCGTTGGAATCAACCGCCCGTGAACACACCCGAGGGTCCTACGGTGCGAGGAGGTGCCGGTGGAGCAAGCACAAGTCATCATCCAAGAAATGAAGATGGTGGATCATCTTCATGAAGTGATGAAGACTTTGATGACGCAAGATCAAACCGCTCCACTCGTCGCCTTCGGGAACGGAGTTTTCTAGAATCCCTTATGATTACTCCAATTTAATCTTTGATAAACCATCGAGTTCCCACCACATTGGAAAGATACCCCAATTTGATGGAACTGGCTATTCCAAGTGGAAGAACTCGATGGAGGAGTATTTGATGGCGGTAAACCCCGCACTTTGGAGTGTTGTGAGGGGAATCACCTTTCCTAGTGGAGATGCTACTTTGACACAAGCTCAAGCGAATGAAATTCAATGCAACTATCAAGCCATTCGCATCATCAAGAGCTCTCTCACCGCCGAAGAATATGACAAGGTTGATGGCTTGAAGTCCGCCAAAGATGTGTGGGACACTCTCTTTATCAACCATGAAGGAACAAGGCAAGTTAGAGAAGGAAGAATTCGAGCTCTTGAGAGTGAGCTCAACGTCATCATCAAAGAAGATGAATCTCCACAAGACATGTACAACTTGAACAAGATCATCAACAAGATCAAGTCTCTTGGAAGCACAAGATGGGAAGAAAGGAAGTAGTTGATAAGATCCTCTCCGCTTATATGGCTAGGGATGTTCAACTCCCTACACTTATTAGAGAGAAGAGAGGCTTCAAGAAGTTCACTCCGGCGGATGTGATTGGTAGAATTGAAGAACATCTTATCACCGTAAGGAGTCAAAGCTCTCACAAGAAATGTCAAAGATGCATGAACAAATTGAGAAGAAGGAGTAGCTCTCAAAGCTTCAAGGACAAAGAGAAGAGGGCAAGCTCATCATCCTCCAAGACTGTGGTCAAGGAAGATAGTGATGAAGATAGTGATGACACCTTGACTCCCGAGCAAATGGCTCTATTTGTGAAGAGGTTCACCAAGGTAATGAAGAAGGGTGGCTTCTTCAACAAGAATAAAGACAAGGACAAGATCAAGACCAAGAGAACATCCAAGAGGCCATGCTTTGGGTGTGGCAAGGAGGGTCATTTCATTACGGAATGCCCCAACATCAAAGTGAGAAGAAGAGACACCAACAAGTATGACAAGAACAAGAAGAAGGAAGTTGGTGAAGCTCATTTGGGTGAAGAATGGGATTCAAATGATGATAGCTCCGACTCCGATGATGAAGCGAGGCTTGCTACAATATCCATTGCTCAACCTATTGACAAGCCATCACTCTTTGGAGATCTCACCGACGATGAAGATGACTTCACCCACACATGCCTCATGGCTAGGGACACTAAGGTAGACACTAAACCTTCTCCCCTAGAGGTTGATGATGATGTTGATAGTGATGATGAATTTGAAAGAATGATAACTAGTTTTGGTAAGAAAGCAACCAAAAGAATCATGAACCTTCTAAATGAAATCAAGAATAGAGATGATACTCTTGAGGTGCAAGAAGAGCTCTTTAGATTTGAGCGAGAAAACCATTGCCCTTGAGAATGCCCTTGTAATTGAAAAGAAGGGTTTCAAGGTGCAAGAGGGCTTGCTCAAAGAAAAAGAGGAATAAATTCTTAGTCTCAAGAACTCTCAAGCTAAAGAGGCCGTTGTAGTAGATGAATTAACTAGGGAGTCTTTCCTAGCTAAGGATGCTTGTACTAGACTTGAGAATGAAAAGGTTGAACTTCAAGAGAGCCTAAAATGCTTGAAAGCTAGTCACATTGCAATTGAAGTTCAACTTGACAATCTTAAGAATAGTGTTAAAACAACCTCTAATGATGCTACCTCTAACTCTAATGCTTCTACAAGTAATGGTTGTTCTAGATGCTATAAACTTGATATAAATGCTTATGCTACTAACATTGCCGAGATGAATGCAATGAAGAAAGAAATTGCTCGGTTGTCAAACTCTCTTGTTGAGGAAAAGAAGAAGGAACCTAAGAGAGGAGAGTTTGAGAACCATACCAAGGGCTTTGGTTCAAACTACATGAAGAAGTTTGGCTTTGAGAATGGGAAGGGGCTAGGTAAGAATGAGCAAGGCTCCAAAGACCCTATCCCATTCATCAAGAACAACCACACAAGGGGTGTGGGAACAAGAAATGTGGTGCATGGGATGAAGCAATTGGGTGCCAAGGTTGAAGGTAAACAACCTAGGCTCAACACTCCCATCAAGTTCAAGAGCTCCAATGGAACATCCCATGAACCACAAGTCAAGACCAAAGTGGTGCAAGCCAAGCAAACCAAGAAGCCCAAGGCACATGCTTCACAAAACAATTTCTATGCTGATTATGTGTTGACTTGGAACCACAAGGGTAAGATGGTGGCCAAGTATGTGGGACCCCGCACACAAGGTTCTATGATCAAAAGGAATGTGTGGGTGCCCAAAGTTCTTGTGACTAACGTAAAAGGACCCAACTCTCATTGGGTACCTAAAAACCAAGCCTAATTTGTTTTGTAGGCATACTCCTCCGGTGGATCCAAATGGGTGATTGATAGTGGATACACTAATCATATGACCGGGGAGAAGAAGATGTTTATGTCTTGTGAAATGATTGAACATCCTACGGAAAAGATTGCCTTTGGAGGCAATGGTGGTGGAACGGTTGTTGGTCTAGGTAAAATTGCTATCTCAACCAATCATTCAATTTTCGATGTTTATTTGGTTGAATCTTTAGACTACAATTTGTTGTCCGTGTCACAACCTTGTGAGATGGGCTACAATTGTTTGTTCACCAATGAGGGTGTGACCGTCTTTAGAAGAGGCGATGACTCCGTTGCTTTTAAGGGTGAACTCAAGGGAAGGCTTTATTTGGTGGATTTTACAACAGAGAAAGCCCAACTTGATACATGCTTAATGGCAAAGTCTAGCTTGGGTTGGCTTTGGTATCGCCGGCTAGCCCATGTTGGGATGAATAATCTCAACAAACTTCTAAAGGGGGAACACATCTTAGGACTAACAAAAGTTCATTTTGAGAAAGATAGAATTTGTAGTGCTTGTCAAGCCGGAAAGCAAGTTGGTGCTCTTCATCCCTCCAAGAATGTACTCACCACTAGAAGACCATTGGAATTGCTTCACATGGATATCTTTGGTCCCGTGGCCTATGTTAGTATTGGAGGGAGCAAGTATGGATTTGTCATTGTTGATGATTACTCTCGATATACATGGGTTTTCTTTTTGCGTGACAAGAGCAAGGTTCATGATGTATTCAAGAAGTTTGCAACTAGAGCCCAAAATGAGTTTGATGTGAAGATCAAGAGAGTAAGTGACAATGGCTCGAGTTCAAGAACACCAACATTGAAGAGTATCTTGAT
The DNA here is from genome assembly GCA_022644695.1 of Cenchrus purpureus. Taxonomy (NCBI): domain Eukaryota; kingdom Viridiplantae; phylum Streptophyta; class Magnoliopsida; order Poales; family Poaceae; genus Cenchrus; species Cenchrus purpureus. Next base: position 192,052,196 of record CP053461.1, on the reverse strand, counting down.
GGTGAAGGCATTGGTCATGAATTCTCCGTCCCATACACTCCTCAACAAAATGGGATAGTGGAGAGGAAGAATAGGACTCTCATTGAAGTCGCAAGAACTATGCTTGATAAGTACAAGACTTCGGATAGTTTTTGGGCGGAAGCGGTCAACACGGCTTGTCATGCTATCAACCGTTTGTATCTTCACAAGCTTCGACACAAGACTGCCTATGAGCTCCTAACCGGTAAGAAGCCTAATGTGTCTTACTTTAGAGTTTTTGGTTGTAAGTGCTTCATTCTCAACAAGAAGCCCAAGAACTCTAAGTTTGCACCTAAAGTTGATGATGATATTTTTCTTGGTTACGCCTCAAATGCTCACGGCTATCGCGTTCTCAACAAGACCATCGGTAGTGTTGATATAGCGTGTGACGTGACATTTGATGAATCTAATGGCTCTCAAGTAGAGCAAGTTGATGAAGTGTGTGTAGGCAAGGAAAAGACCTCAACAAATGACATCAAGAAGATGGTCATTGGTGAAATTAAGCCTCAAGAAGAAGATGAAGAAGTTGAAGTCATTGAAGCATCACCAAACCTCACTCAAACGCAAAACCCGGACACTCGGAGAAAAGTCCGGAGAACTGGGAAATCCTGAGACTCGGACCCAACCCCGGAGAGTCCGGGCCCTCTGAAGATGATGCTCAAGACGCTCAAGAAAATGAGGATTTGATTCAAGAAGAAGCTTCAGAGCCACATCCAAGAGTTCGTCAAAATGTTCAAAGAGATCCAGTTGACAACATTCTTGGAAGCATAAGAAGACGAGTTACCACAAGATCAAGATTGGCAAACTTTTGTGGGCATTACTCTTTTGTGTCCATGATTGAGCCTCTCTCCGTGGAAGAAGCATTACAAGACGCTGATTGGGTAATAGCCATGCAAGAAGAGTTGAACAACTTCACTCGGAATGAAGTCTGGTCCTTAGTGGAATGCGCTAAGCAAAATGTGATTGGAACAAAATGGGTGTACCGCAACAAACAAGACGAGGATGGGGTAGTGACCAAGAACAAGTCAAGGTTGGTTGCCAAGGGCTATACTCAAGTTGAAGGCTTGGACTTTGGAGAAACCTATGCACCGGTAGCAAGACTTGAAGCAATCCGCATCTTATTGGCATTTGCTACTCATCATGATTTCAAGCTCTTTCAAATGGATGTCAAGAGTGCATTCTTGAATGGCCCAATCAAGAAGTTTATGTTGAGCAACCACCGGCTTTGAAGACCCTCAATTCCCCAACCACGCTCTACAAGCTCCATAAGGCGCTCTATGGTCTTAAGTAAGCACCTAGAGCATGGTATGAATGCCTTAAGGAATTTCTCTTAAGGAAAGGCTTTGAAATAGGCAAAGCCGGTCCTACTCTTTCACCGCAAAGAAGGAAATGATTTATTTGTGTGCCAAAAATATATGTCGATGACATCATATTTGGTTCTACTAACAAAGCTTGGGCGATGAATTTAGTAGGATTATGACTAAGAGATTCGAGATGTCCATGATGGGTGAGTTGAAGTTCTTTCTTGGATTTCAAATCAAGCAACTCAAGGAAGGCACGTTCATAAGTCAAACAAAGTACACTCATGACATGCTCAAGAAGTTTGACATGGACAAGGCCAAGCCCATCAAGACACCAATGCCATCAAATGGACATCTTGACCTAAATGAAGATGGAAAAAGCGAGGATCAAAAGGTATATCGCTCCATGATTGGATCTTTGCTTTACCTTTGTGCATCTAGGCCTGATATTATGCTTAGTGTGTGCATGTGTGCAAGGTTTCAAGCCAATCCTAAGAAATGTCATCTCATGGCTATTAAGAGAATCTTTAGGTATTTAGTGCACACTCCTAACCTTGGTTTATGGTACCCAAAGGGCTCCACTTTCAATCTACTTGGCTACTCCGATTCGGACTATGCCGGTTGCAAGGTAGATAGAAAGAGTACATCCGGGACTTGCCAATTCCTTGGAAGGTCCTTGGTGTCTTGGAGTTCCAAGAAACAAAATTCTGTTGCCTTATCCACCGCCGAGGCCGAGTATGTTGCAGCCGGCGCTTGTTGTGCTCAACTACTTTGGATGAGGTTCACTTTGAGGGACTTTGGTTGTACGTTTAGCAAGGTGCCACTCTTGTGTGACAATGAGAGTGCCATCAAGCTAGCGAACAACCCCGTAAACCACTCAAGAACAAAGCACATAGACATAAGACACCATTTCTTGAGAGACCACGAAGCCAAAGGAGATATCGCTTTAAGTCATGAGAGCACCGAAAAGCAACTAGCTGATATCTTCACAAAGCCTCTTGATGAACTAAGGTTTTGTGCTTTGAGGAGTGATTTAAATATCTTGGATTCTCGTAACTTGGCTTGAGGTCATGCACATGTTTGATTAGCTTAGGCTAGATCTTTACAAAAGAAAAGGATTTTGAAAATTGGTATGGATTTGCTTTAAAAATATTTGGATTTTTCTCTAGGTACAACACTTGAACTATTGTTCTCATTGTATGTTTGTGGCTAGTATTAAGTGTTGGAACCTCTCTAGCTCACATTAGTTTCACTCATAATCATCTCTATCCATCTCGAGATCAATTCCTTGAAAATCTGCTGCTCAGTCTCAGGGGGATCCGGAGACTCTGGGCTTTTCCCCGGATACTCCGGACCTTAACTCCTATAAAAGCATTTTCACCGCAGTCAAACCCTAGTTTTCACCTTTCTACTGCGTGGACTGCTTTTACCTCTCTCCGGTCGCCTCCCCCGCGCCCCTCTCCTTCCCCCTTTGGTTCCTCCATAGAACCTAGGGTTCCACCCTCCAAATCTTGAGAGAAGTGAGGGATTCAAGCCTCCAAGGTGTGGGAAGCAAGGTGCTGCCGTTGGTTTGAAGATTTGAAGAAGCTTCCCCTCGGTTCCCTCTCTTCCCTAAGGTATTCAAAGGCCTCTTTGCCCGATCTCCTTTTCTAGGCCATAACTTGGGAAATCTCTTGGATAGGATTGTTCCTTAGACTCTAGAAGTAGTGGATCTGCAATATCTTGAGATTCCCGTGGTGGATTTGTGAGGCATTGTGATTTAGGGTTTCGCCAGGAAAACCCGGAGATTCCGGACCTTTTTCCGGACACTCCGGACTTCCCGGACTGTCCGGGAATTTTCCTGGAAACTCCGGACTTTCATGCTGAAACTCCAAATCACAGTGTCACACACCATTTTCCATGGATAAATTCTTATGTACTCCTTGCTACTTATCTCCAGATCATGAGGAAGAAGTACAAGCAAGACGAGTCGGCCACCCAAAGGAGGACAAAGGCTAGGCATGACCCTCAAACCTTGGGGGTTGTGCAAGAGACTTTGGGGCTTGGCTCCTCGAGAGATCCACTCGTGCTCCGTGCTATTTACACCGAGCAAGAGATCGAGGAAGAGGAAGAACAGCAAAGTTGTTGGTGAGGAAGAGGAAGAGGAGGAAGAAGACGCGATCAAGATAGGGTTGCTCCTAGGCGTCACGGAAAGGTCCACCACCCATCAAGGAAATCTCGTGAGGCCCCCTACATCTCCCGCTCTAGACCTGTGTCTCGTCCACCCATGCCAAAGAACCGTCCCACTCCCTACTCCCAAATATGTCCCAGAACTCCACCCCGTCTCACTTCTACTTTTCCATCAAATGTGAGGGTGGTCACTACTCCTGTCAACCTAAGGGACCCCGGGGCTGTGCAAGGGTTTGCCCAACAGATGGTGAGAGACTATGCTAGGAATGCTCTTGCAGTCAGACAACAGAGGGATGAGGACGTCTACATGTATATCTCTATTGAGGCACTTGAGTCACGGTTTTGGTGTGACTTCCATAGGGACTTCTATCAGACAGTGATAAGAAGCCCACAGATGAAGGCAAAGAACAAGTCACCCATCGTGAAGATGAAGTACATTGAGTGGGCATACTATGAGAAGTTGGAGAATCCCACCTTTGATGCCGTCATTGATAGGTGCAAGGAACTTGGACTTTATGAGATCATGGGCTTTCGCTATGGATGGAATAGAGAGATTCTCGCTCAATTCCATTGCTCTTACTACTATGACTCTCATCAAAACACTATCACTTGGACCACTCAAGGTGAGAAATACACCATTGACTACATGACCTTCTCTCGCTTGCTTGGTCTTGGCTCAAAGGATGAAACTCGCACTCCCATTCATAATGAAGACAAGTACAAGCCCAAGGATATGGCATATATGTTCCCCTCCGCCTTCCTAGCTCATGAAGGAAAAGCTGACAATCTCATTCCTTACTACTATTACTTCAATCAGTTTTTCCGTGCCACCATTGATCTAAAGATGGGAGACAACACCGTTCTTAGGCACTATGCCATCAATCTCCTCAATCGTGTGGCCCCCGAAGAAGAAGGCTTTTGCATCTTTGACTTCATTTGGAATGAGCTTCGCCGTGCTATGTGTGACCCTATGAAGCACCTCCCATATGCTCCATACATCATGCATGATTGAGAGGGTCACCAATACCCAATTTCCAAAGGATGTCACTCATGAGCCCCTTAGGCATCTTCGTGCTAGAGACAAGAGAGCCCCCATGAAGAAGAGCACAAGATTTGCCGGATCCTCTAGTGCTGCCCCTTGCCATGATGATGAGCCCCTTCCTCGCCCTTCACACTCATCCAAATCTTCTCGCAAGGTTAAGGGCTCCATGGTCAAGAGGGCTTTCAAGAGTATCTTCTCCATGTGCAAGCGCATCGTCACCGAGACTAATGAGAACCGCCGCGACATTATTGAGATCAAGTCTCATCTTGGGCTTCCTACGAACACTTATCATGAGCTCCCGAGTTTGATGACCCGCTTATGAGTGGGATGCCCATGATGCTACGCTGCTGCACAAGAAGAAGAAGAAGAGCAAGAGGAAGAAGGACAAGAAGAAGAAGAAGAGGAGGAGGAGGAGGACAACAATGACGAAGAAGAAGGAGACGACGACGACGAGTGATCACTGCTGCTGCTGCTCCTACACTTCCTTTTTGGCGCTTGATGCCAAAGGGGGGGTGAGTATCTTAGTTTCGTTTCATGTTTGAGACTTGGGGGATTTGAGAACTGTGGTCTGTAATAACTCTTTTATGTGTGAGACTATGTGATGTGAGCTTGAGACTATTTGGGTGTGTGCTTGTGATGCTAGATAGGTTGCATTTTGTTTATCTAAGGATGCACTCGATAGTTTGAAAATTTTCTGTGATGATTTGATTTCTGCTGAGTCTTCAAAGTCCAGATACTCCGGATTTTTCTCCGGATACTCCGGGTTTCCCTGATTCTTCGGGGTGAATCCGAACACTCCGGGCTTTGACACTGTAGCCTCTTTTATTCTTTATTGAGTGCATGAACTATCATATGCATCACATATATCTTGTTGGCACAAACACAAGCACCCCACTGTTGATCATCTTGTCACACTCTCGTGTTTTTCTCTCTTGTGCAAAATTTGCTGCTAAAAGCATCTTTGAGATTCAAACTCTATATGCACAAATTAAGGGGGAGTGTTGCAAGATAGATCAAATGCTCTTTACTGAATTTATTTATCTCTCTTTAAAAGCTTAGCAGGTGTTGTCATCAATCACCAAAAAGGGGGAGATTGAAGAGTATCTTGGCCCCCTAAGTGGGTTTTGGTGATTTAATGACGGACCATTAAGCTACTAATAATGTGTTGAGTATATGAGCAGGTACTAAAATTCTAAGATGGCATCTAAGTGCTTCATTGCTCTATAAAAAGGAAGTAATGCTAAAGGAAGGATTCCTTGGAGGTTTATTTATTTTATATTTTGAAATTGAGTCCTAGGAATTACGTACTATAAAGAGGGACATGGATTGTATCTTCCAAGAGTTGAAAAGGTGCTCTAGATGACTAACCAAAACCTATGTGTCGTGGGTGAGACACGATGATCCGCTAGGGGTTGCCCTAGTGGTTTGTAGGTTAATGGAGGATCGGGGACCTAAGAGTGTAGGTGGTTATGCACGTGGTGCACACGGAACTAAGGCGAGTATGGCGGTGAAGAACAGGAGACAAGGGTTTATCTGGTTCAGCCTGAGAGTAAAACCCTACGTCGATTGTGGTGGATTATGCGAGGATGAAGATGAGTTGTCCCTGTGCATGGAGCCTTAGGCCGCCTTATACGGGGGGACAGGCTAGGGTTTGCATGCGCAGGTCGGTTGACCCATGTCGGGTCGGTTACAATCGCGGAAGCTTATCTCCCGGATTACAAGGAGTATCCCGTGATACTCGGAGCTAGCGGCGCGGCCAGTCGCCGTGTCTTGTCTTGCACGCCAAGGCTTCGCGGTCTTCCGAGCTTTGATCGGTCGTGGGCCCACTTGTAAGGTCATGAGTCTTACGGAAGGTCGGGCCCACTTGTCATGGGCCTCGGGACCCTGGCCGGTGGGGACCCATGGGTACCCATGTCTCTCAAGCCCCCGATCGACGTGTAGGCGTGGCGGCCGAGGCGGGTCGTGTCAAGAGCAGCAAAGCGGCACCGCCGAGGTCGTGAAGGGTGCAGGGGATCAAAGAAAGAAAAACCCTCCGGCGCGTGCACGAGTTGAACGTCCGAGCTCGGGTCAAGTACCATGAGGTCAAGTGAAGATGAGGCGAGATCTTGCAGACCGCCGACGACTGAGTCGAATATTGTAGTAGCAGCCACAACCTTCAGAAAGGCCAACAAGCCTACCAGGGGTAGGTCGAGCAGAGATTGGATGGAAGCGGGCTTCCATTAGGTCGAGCGACTGAAGAAAATAGTGTCGAAGATGCACTAGTGTAGTAGCCCCGAGCGATGGCGACCCGGGATGGCCGGTTTGATGCTCCAAAAGAAGAAGAGAAAAATAATCCGAACCTACGACCTTCCGTTGGGGAAACTGATGCTCTTGTAGGGTCGACGCGAGAGGACAAGAGCTCCAGAATCTTGCAGAAGGTAGCAGACATCTCTACAACCGAGCGGGTGCACTATACGGTCACGGGCTAGCATACTCATGAAGCACGGGTCGCTGTCACCCGCAGAAGACAAAGCTGCCTCAGTGTGCAGTCAGGTAGGGGTCAGGCGCGCTGATGCCTTTCACAGGCGAACAGTAACCTCGTGCTCCATGAGGGTACAGTGCCATCGAGGATAAGGACGCCACGCAGGGTGGCCTTGCAACTAGGACTTGATGCAGATGCCTGCTAGTATAAATAGGTGCCCAAGGCTTGAAGCAAACCGCACCAATCTTCAGAGGGGATCCATGATGACCCATTGTAGTAATATTGCCACGTCGTGGGCTTGTGTTCGCCCACCAGAGTGTAGAAGTGATGTAGTTCATGCTTGGAGCTAGAAGAATGCTTGCGAGGCTCGAAGAACTCGATCGGCCTCTTCTCCCAGCCTCACTGAGGAACGCGAAAGGAGTATGAAGCAGCGGTTGCATCATCGACCCTGACACGTTCAGGCCTGATGTGATGCTGGTGAGTACCGCGCTCCACCCGGCGGGGTTGGTGTTAAAGCTCGGACCTTCTGCAATCTTGCAGCGAAGCTTAGACTTGATGATGGGCGCTGCAGGAGACCGGTTGGTGCGCGAGTAGAGGTGGCTGTGTGGCAGCTACCTCCACAGTGGTTGTAGAGGTCGTCGAGTAGGCCCTCAGCGAAGAAAGCTACAAGCCTTATTAGTGTAGATTTAGTCGTAAGCACTTTGGAAGGTAATTCAGGACCTTTAAGATCTTTGTATCTTGTAATTTGGCCAGGGGCCAAACTCCTTGTAGCTTATGAAGTTGTAAATATAGTTTTGCATGAGGCGGTGTCATGGCTTTAGTAGTTTGTAAGGGCGCCCGGGCTGCAATGGTACGGATACTAAGGTCCCAGCGGGGCTGTAATAGCACGCCGACCTTCAGGAGGCCTTCCGTAGAGACAAGAGCCCGTGTCGACCTGGGTCAGCACGACCATTGTGTAGTGGCACAGCGTAGGTAGTCAACCTGGAAAACCTAGGTCTGTACGACCTAGGAAGCAGCAGGGCTTTAGCGACCTCGGGGAGGTGCCACTTGACCAAGAGGTCGCCAACGGGCAGTGGAGCCATTAAGCGCGGGGCCGTCAGATAGCCAATGAAGGCAATGTAATAGGTAGCGGGACCTTAGCGACCTCGGGAGGCGCTACTTGACCCGTGAGGTCGCCAGGAGCCAGTGGAGCCATTAAGTGCGGGGCCGTCGGTATAGCCACGAAGGCAATGTAATAGGTAGCAGGACCTTAGCGACCTCGGGGAGGCGCTACTTGACCCGGAGGTCGCCAACGGGCAGTGGAGCCCAAGGGTACGAACCCGAATCGTGAAAACTGAGGTGACCTACCAAGCGGTAGTACCTGTCGACCTTGTGAAGGTGTTGTCATGGACCCGGAGGTCATCAGAGGCCAAGAGACCTTAAGGAAAATTATGGGGAGGGGGCTTGAAGTAAGGCATAGCGAGTCCATGGATGTCGGGCCGTTGGGCGCAAAACCAACGGGCATGGATTCCCGCACGGCTCAAGCCGTTACTTCCTGTAGCCGTTAGGCCGAAATAGTCGTGAGGCGATGTATCCATTGGGTCATGCGGTGGACGCCACCGACGAGGGGGCATTTTAGGGCCGCGCCCACCGTGACCGACGCCCCCAGTTATAAAAGGCCGAGTGAGGGGTCGAGGACCCCACTCGCTTCCATTCCCCGCAAGAGCTAGGGTTCCCAATCCTCCGCCAGAAGCTTTAGCGTGTAGATTCGCCGGCGCTGCCGTGCTTAGAACTGGCCCGGCGCGCCAGTATGCACCAAAAGACCCTGGTGGTATTTAGAGCTAGATCCACCGACTTCGAGGAAGAGGAAATGGCCCCTGTTGCGCTGCCCGAGAAGGTGTGGGAGCACTCGACGGTGATGGAGGCGCAGCTCAAGGAGCTAGTGGGGCGCGGGCTACTGAAGCCCAGGGAGCAGGTGGGGTGGAGGCCCGCCGTCGGCGAAGCGTTCCCCTTCGAGGGAACCGGGGAGACCGTCGCCTTCATCTCGTATGTCAAGCGCGGCTTTGGAGTCCCGGCGGGCGACTTCTTTCGCAGGCTTCTCCACTTCTACCGCATCGACCTGGTGCATCTCGTCCCCAACACCATCACCACGGTATCCTCGTTCATCCACCTATGCGAGGCATACCTTGGGATACCGCCACATTTCGACCTGTGGCGGTATTTCTTCGAGGTGAAGAAGACGGGGAAGAACGGCATCATCGGCGCCGTCGGCTTCATGCTACGCCGTCACATGAAGACGGTGTACCTCGACATGGAGTTGCCGGACAACACCCAGGGCTGGTGGCAGGGCTGGTTCTACATCGACAACCCCAAGCCGGCGCTGCCGACCAGGTCGGGGCTCACGCCGACCCCGGTGCCTGAGTGGACCAACCAACTTACGTCGCGGGAGATGGACGCCGTCAAGCCGCTGCTCGAAGACCTCAAGCAACGGAAGGAAGAAGGGCTAACCGGCAGAGCGGTGGCCATTAGTTTCAGCCGGAGGCTGCTGTAGCCGATCCAAGATCAGGTGCACCCTGCCTACGAGTACTGGGGGCAAACCGACCCGACCCGCATTCAGCAGCGAAAGGTCTCCAAGCAGGAGATGGTGGCGCGGGTGAGGGAGCTCTTCAACGGGGAGATCCAAAACCGGACATGCCCCAAGGCATTCTCCCTCACACGGCCCGCGGACGTGGTATGTCGCTGATCGATCTTGATTTCTCTGTTGTTGCATTCCCCTTGTTCTGAAACGAAGGTCGTCTGATTCACAGGGTCGTGAAGTTTTGTTCTGGTGTCCGGCTCCCCTCGCGGACGAGGGAGAGCGCAGTTTCAAGGTCCGAGCGGCGGAGGACGTGAGGGCTCCGCCGCCGGAGTTGTTGGAGAACTACCTCTCTGACTCATCGGTTGGGGGCAGCGATGATGAGGATCCGCCCGTGGTGAGCTCCGCGCCGACGACTCGTCGTACACGGCAAGCCACCGCAAAGATTCCGGCGTACAAGGGCATCAAGATCATCTCCGCCACCATCGAGGCGGAGAAGAAGAAGAGGAAGCCGGAGACAACCACGGTCATCTTCAAGGAGCGTGACGATGCAAGGTCGCGCGACGTCGCCGGAGGGACGAGCGACGTAGCGGTCATAGGAGAAAGCAATGCCCGCGCGGTTACAGCGCAGTGCAGCCGCGCGAGGGCGTGAGCGACCAGGGGTTGCAGAAGAAGCCAAGGCGGGCGCCGCCCAAGCCAATGTTGATGAAGCTGAAGACCGGCAGCGGGTATGTTTGCTGAGCTTGATTCGTGATGTGCTTCATCTTTGGCGGGTGTGTTGAGTAGGTCGGTGCTGAAGAACATGTACACCTTGGGCAGGGTGACTCCTGCTGCTTCTGGGAGTAGCAAGAATGCTGCAGGCCAGGAGGCCTTTGGGTGGAAGGCCGAGAAGTTGCTGGTTGGGCAGTCGCCGGCGACCTCAGGTGGGGACTTCACCAGTAAGGCCCCTGAGATCGTGGAGACGATACCATCGGCAGCAGCTAAGGTCGCTGCGGAGGTCACACAGCAGGTGGAGGGCCTGCGCTAGCAGACTGCCGAGTCGAGTCTGGCCGGGCAGAGCAGAAACCGGGTGCAAGCGAAAGCCGACGAGCAACCTTACCTTTATGAAGGCACTCCATGGGAGGACGACGTCTGGGCCGACGCCAAGGACCTTGAAGACTTTAAGATGGTGCAGGCGACCATCACGGAGGCAGCGAAGACCATTGGCAGGACGCTCATGGTGAGCTAGTAGTACCTTTGGGGCTGCATCTTAGGTTTGCCCAGGCGCATCGTTTTGACGACCTTGATGTGTTATTGCAGGACCTTGCCGAGCGCTCGCAGAAAAGGGCGAACCTGCTGAAGGAGGGCGCCAACCTCCACGCAGAGCTGGTAGCAACCCGGGAGGCCGTGCTTCAGGCCAAGTTGGAGGCCGCGAAGGAAGTAAGGAGCCTCAAGGACGAGGCGATCCTGAAGGACCAGGCCATCGAGACCTTGAAGCGGGAGCTTGAAGCTACAAAGCTGAAGGCGAAGGAGGCAGAGGACGAACTGAAAGTCGCCGCCATAGGTACGTCGTAGGGCGCCCTTGGGTTGTTGTGTAAGTACGTCGTGATGAATCCATCCTGACCTTGGTTTTTGTAGAGGCCAAGAAGAGGGAAAATGCCTTGAGGAAGGACCTCAAGGAGTCTAAGGACCAGGTGAAGGTGCTCAAGGAGAAGCACAAGGAGGTCATCGCCAGTGAGTCTTACTTCACCCGTAAAGCTACTTATGAATTTTAGGTGCGCAGGGATCTAGAGATTGACCTTGGCCGGGCAATGCAGACCCTTATTGATCATCAAGAGATGACTGCAGATATGGAGAAGGAGCTGGACGACCTCAAGGAGGCGCCGAGTACCTCGTGGACGTGTACGCCCCTAAGGTCGAGGGGGAACCACAAGGGCTCGTCGAGTGGCTGGATGGCGCGGTAGGTCGCATAAAGACCTTGCTGATGGACGGTGGCAAGCTTGCCGCCGCTACCGCGCTGGCCGTGGTGAAGCACCACGAGCCGTCGTTCGACCTTGAGAAGGTCAAGGAGGAGATCGACTTGGCGCAGGCAGTGGACAGCGAGGATATTCAGGCCGCCGCGGAGGAAGTTATGAAGAAGATAGACCTGCAGGGGTAGCTTAGTAGTGATAAACAGTTAGAAACGATGACGGGTCGCGGACCCTTTTGATGTAATATAAACATTTGCAAGAATGAAAAAGGCATGTTAAATTAGCTTTTTGTGGTCCCTTGTTTTACTTAGTATACTTATTATAAGAACGCGAAGGTAACCAAGTTGCGAGACCCCTTTTCCTCCGCTTACCCAACTCAGAGGAGGAACGGCTTACCGACCACACGGCTCGACGTTGGAGGCTTAGGTGTGGCCGGCGCGCGGAGGGGGTCAGGGACCCAAGGTCAAGCAACCCGCGACCTAGGAATGCTTATAAATTGTATAAGAAGCTGTGATAAGGGAACACTGGTGGATAGAAAGTTAAAGAACCCCAGGTCGAGCGACCCTTAGGTTGGTAGAGCCAAGCCCCCGAGCGTGAAGGGCCAGGCTTAGAGCCAAGCCCCCGAGCGTGAGGGGTCCGGTTTTAAACCAAGCCCCCAAGCATGTCGAAGGGGAAGGGTGAACAGAGAACAAACAGGTTGAAAGAGAAATCTTTATATATATGTATTGAATTACAAGAGGTAGAATACATAGCTTTATGGTGATACAATGCTCCTAAGGATAGAAGCGACGCAAGTGCTCGACGTTCCAGGGGTTAGGAACACCCTAGCCATCGGCCCATTGGAGGCGATAGGTAGCCGGTCCAATGACCTCCTTGACTATGAAGGGGCCTTCCCAAGGTGCAGAGAGCTTGTGCATGTCCTTGGTGTTCTGGATCCGCCGCAGGACTAGGTCGCCAACGTTGAAGGAACGCTCCCGCACGTTGCGGTCGTGGTAGCGACGTAGCTGCTGTTCGTGGCGAGTGTGGTGCATGAGCGCGGCCACACGGTGTTCCTCGACACTGTCGAGGTCGAGGAGGCGTGTTTGCTCTACTTCTCCTTCATCGAAGTGTTGGATGCGAGGAGCACCGAAGGCCACATCGGTGGGGAGGATAGCCTGATCCATAGACCGAAGAGGGTGAGTACCCCAGCTGAGCCGACACAGGTCCCGAGACCCCAGAGGACGTGAGGGAGCTCTGAGAGCCACCTCGTGGCGTAGGGCGCTGAGCCGTCGAAGATACGATCTTTTATGGCTGTGAGGACCATGCCGTTGGCCCGCCGACCGGCCGTACCGCGAGTGTGCCACGAGGAGTAGTACACATCGATCAGTGTCGCCCCGACGAAGTCCAATTCGACCCTTGTGAAGGCCGTGCCAGTCGGTGGCGATCCTATTTGGCACCCCAAGCGATGGGTGATCTCCTCGATGAATTTGGCCGCTTCGATGTGACGCCGATACGGGACGGACCTCGATCCACTTGGTGAACTTATCCACCGCCACGAGTATGTGCTTGTAGCCGCCAGGGGTGGTCTTAAAAGGTCCCACAGAGTCGAGACCCCAAACGCAAAGGAGCCACGATGGAGGGATGGTCACGAGGGCTGAGCCGGGAGGTCTGCTGCTTAAGAACCTGGCACCCTTGCAACGATGTACAAGTTCTGGGCATCGCCAAGGCGGTGGGCCAGTAGAACCCAGACCTGAAGACCTTGCCCACCAGGTTGGCGGAGGCGGTGTGGTTGCCGCACTCACCGCCGTGGATCTCGTCCAAGAGCCTGAGGCCCTCAGATCGTAGGATGCACTTCATCGATACTCGGTGAGGCGGACCTCCGGTGGGTTCACGACCCGGCGATGGCGTAGTTGGCGCTCGCCTCGTGATCTTTTCTCGCCCGCCTTGTCCTCGGTGCTCGATGCTGGAGGAAGGCAATGAAGTCGAGGTGCGGTCATCTTCTGCGTCGACCATGAGGATCTCGCGGCCTGCAGGCGAGGTGATCTCGTCATCGAGCGACTTTGAGTCGGGGATGAGCTTGATGGACGGTTTGAGTAAATCCTGGATGAACACACCGGCCGGAACCAGTGCGCGCTTGGAGCCAAGCTCGGAGAGGACATCGGCCGTGACGTTGTTGTTGCGGCAGACGTGGTGGAACTTGAGCCCCTTGAAGTGGCCCTCGAGCTTGCGCACCTCGGCCTGATGAGGCATCCATGGTATCCTTCACGGCCGAGTCTTTTGCCGACTTGGTCGATGACGACCTTGGAATCTCCGTAGGCCAAGAGGCGCTTGATCCCAAGGGAGACGGCGATGCGGAGCCCGTGGTTGAGGGCCTCATACTCAGCACCGTTGTTGGACGCCTTGTAGTAGATCTGCAGGACGTACTTGAGGTAGTTGCCCTTGGGGGAGATGAATAGAACTCCCGCGCCGGCTCCTTCAAGGTTCAGGGAACCGTCGAAGTACATCTTCCAATGCTCAGGTCGCTCCGACGGCGGAGGCTGCTGGATCTCTGTCCACTTAGAGACGAAGTCTGTGATGACTTGGGACTTGATGGCCTGCCTGGGGTAGAACTCCAGGTCAAACTCACCTAGTTCGATGGACCACTTGACGACGCGCCCAGAGGTGTCACGACTCTGTAGGATCTCGCCGAGGGGAAAGGCCGAGACGACCTTGATCTTGTGGGCTTGGAAGTAGTGCCGGAGCTTTCGCGAAGTCATGGGTAGCACGTAAAGCATCTTCTGGGGCTGGCTATACCTGGTCTTGTTGTCAGACAGGACCTCGCTGACGTAGTAGATAGGTCGCTGGACAGGGTAAGGTTGCCCCTCTTCAGGTCGCTCAGCCACCAGGATCGCACTGACCACCAGGGTGGTAGCCGAGATGTAGAGTAGTAAGGGCTCCTTGGGCGCCAGGGGCACCATCACCAGGGGCATCGTGAGGAAGGTCTTGAGTTGCTCAAGAGCTTGGTCTGCCTCGTCGGTCCAGGCGAACTTGTCCGCCTTCTTTAGCAGCTTGAAGAAGGGCAGGCCTTATTCTCCGAGCTTGCTAATGAATCGGCCTAAAGCCGCCATCATACCTGTGAGCTTCATGGCGTCCTCTTGCGGTGGGTCGCTTCATCTTGAGGATGGCATCCACCTTGGTGGGATTGGCTTCGATGCCCCGGTTGCTGACCATGAAGCCCAGGAGCTTGCCGGACGGGACACCGAAGACACACTTCTCTGGGTTGAGCTTCTAGCGATAAGTGCGGAGGTTAGCGAAGGTCTCCGCGAGGTTGGCTATGAGCTGGTCCTCATGGGTGGTCTTGATGACCACATCGTCGACGTAGGCTTCTACGTTCTTGTTGATCTGGCTGACGGACATACATTGCCTTCTGGTAGGTCGCGCCAGCGTTCTTGAGGCCGAAGGTCATGGCCGTATAGCAATAGATGCCATGGGGCGTTATAAACGCCGTCTTGTCTTGGTCGGAGACCTTCAGGGCTATCTGGTGATACCCTGAGTAGCAGTCGAGGAAGGAGAGGAGGACGCTCCCGGCCGTGGAGTCCACGACCTGGTCAATTCGCGGAAGAGGGAAGGGGTCTTTAGGGCAGTGCCTATTGAGATCGGTGTAGTCGATACACATTCTCCATTAACCGGTTTTCTTTGGTACAAGAACCGGGTTGGCGAGCCACACCAGGTTTTTACACTCTCGGATAAATCCGGCAGCTAGGAGCTTTATTAGCTCTACCCTAATGACGTCCTTGCGATCTTTCGCAAAGCGGTGAAGCTTTTGCTTGACAGGTTTGGCCGTCTTGCTAACATCAAGGCGTCATATCCGATGGACTCCATGCGAATATGTCGGTGTTATCCCGAAGGAAGCTGGTGAGCGTAAGTTTCTATTTGGGGTCGAGCCCGTCGCCGATCACTACCGTCTTCTCTGGGTCGGTAAGGCCGAGGTAGACCTTCTTCGTCAAGGGAGCCGCGTCCAGGGCGGTCTCGGTGCGCTTCTGTTCTGGGACAGATTGGTCGACAGGGTCGGCCTTCTTGGCTTCAGCTACCAAGACCGCGGAGGTCGCGGCGGGGTCGAGAGCTTCCGTGTTGCACCTGAAGGAGATGATGAGGTCCCCTTTGATAGAGAGGACCCCGTGTAGAGCAACACCAAGTAGGTGTAGTGCGGGATGGCCATGAATCTGGCCAGCATTGGGCGGCCTAGGATCGCGTGGTAGGAGGACTTGAAGTTGGCGACCTCGAAGTTGAGGTACTCCGTGCGGAAGTTCGCCTCCGTACCGAAAGTGACCGGGAGGGAGACTCGACCTAGGGGTAGGGCCGCCTTCCCGGGGACGATGCCGTAGAAAGGCTCGTCGCACTCCGTCATCTTGTTGAAGTCGAAGCCCATCTTCTTGAGAGTGTCGATGAAGATAATGTTGAGGCCACTGCCTCCGTCAAGTGCAGGAGGCGGGGCTCCATCCTTGTGAGGCTCGGCCAGGCGGGTGGGACCGGTGCAGGATATGAACCCAGTGATCAGCTCTGGAGAACGTGATCGGCTGCTCAGACCATCGTAGGCACGATTGGCTGAGTGTGGACGAGGTGGACGTCGCTTGTCCTTCGGTAGCGCCTCTGCCTGCTTGGACTTGATTCCGCCGGACGATCATGTTGATCGCGCGGGTGGCGGCTGGAAAGGCCCATTGGGGTTGGGTCGGCGGAGGCGGTTCGCCTCATCGCGGGAGCCAGGGCGTGTCGTTGCGAGGTGGGTCGCTGCGAGGTGGCTCGCGGTGATCGTCGTACCGCTCGTCGCGGCGGTCGTCGCGTCGCCGATCGTCCGTGGCGGTAGTTGTTGTTGTAGGCGGTTATCACCGCCCGCCCGTCGTTCTGGGTCGCTTGGGGTCGAGGCTGAAGGCCCTCTTGAGCGAGAGCACTCGCGGAGGGTGTGGGTGGCCCCCTCATGGAACCCGCAGATCTTGTCGGCGCCGGTCGAACTCCCTTGGTTGAAGGCGAGCCTCGCCAGCCCTTCGACCTCCGGGACCTCGGAAGGTCTCTTGCGGAGCTTGTCCACCGCGGTGCGGATGTCTGGGCGTTACGTCAGGCGGTTACGGAGGGCGTCTTGGTGTCCATCGACTTGTTGACAATGATCATCAACTCTTTGACGTTGGTGGCACCGGACTCATGGATCTTCTCGAAGATCTTGGGGTCTTTGATCCCCTTTTTGTAGCTATCGACGATCTGGTCGTCCCTTACGCCAACGCACTCGTTCCAATTTTCGAAGAATCGGTTGTTGTTGTCGCGGAGCCGCTCCTTGGGCTTCTGCACGACCCGCCCTAGGCTGAAGGCGTTCCCAGGGTGATCGTAGGTCGCCTGGAAGTTCGATGTGAAGGTCTGGGACAGATCGGCCCAGGTCTTGATGCTGCCGGGCTCAAGGTTGTTGAGCCACAGCGAAGGGGACTTGCCCATGACCAACGGGAAGTAGGCCGTCATGTGGTCGAAGTCACCGGCCGCCTTGGCAACGACGTAGTAGGTCGACAACCGATCTTTGGGGTCGGAGCGCCCATCATATGGCTTGATGTTGGGCTTGAAGTTGTCGGGGTACTCCACCCTCTTGAAGCGGGCATCCAGCGCTGGGAAGGTGTTGAGCGCAAGGTCTTCACTGGTGCCTCTTGCTGTAGCGGTGTCTCGTGGCGCAGAGTGGACGCTGCGCTCCGGGACGACGACCTGGGAACGTGGCTGCCGGTCCCGGTCGACCCGGACGACAGCGGGATCACCGTGATCGGCGTTGTACTTTGCACGTCGTTGGTTCTCGATCTTGTGCTGATCGCGGAGCTCGCGCTCCATGATGCGATGGACGCCGCCAGGGGCACCGTACTCGCGGTCGTAGTCCAGGCAGCGGCGGAGCTCGCGCTCCTCTCGCTCCCGGTGGCGTTGGTCGACAACGGTGCGGGCGTCGCGTGCGCGCCTGTTGGTGTCGAGGTTGACGCGAAAGTCGCAGGCAGCAGCGGGCTGCTAGGCGGGTTGCTCAGGGTTGTGCTGAGCGACCTCCTCCTGGACGGGGGAGAGGTGGCTACGCGCAGGTCGATGGGATCGACTGCGCGAGTGACGAGTAGAGGATGACGCGGCAGACTTAGAGGCCCCGCTCTTCTCCTCCACCAGGGCGTTGGCGACCCGGAGGTACGCGCGAGCCTGCTCAGATTCCGGTGATTGGACTTGCTGGAGCCGAGTAATGGCCGCACCCAGGTTGGCCTGGGGGCTGTTGAAGGTCGCGATCCCAGCTTCCTCGAACTCCAGGTGTAGGTCGCGAGCGCAGGGCAAGGCACGCCGCTGCTCTTCCGCACGTCGCTCAGCGCGGTGGCCGTTTGCTTGGATGCGGGCCGCCTCCTGAGAGTTTGTCGCACCCAAGCGTGGTGGCTCGTTCTCCGAGATCACCATCACCTGACGGAAGATGACTTCTGGGTCGTTCGGGGTGATACGAACCCGGACCTTCTGGAACTTCCCGCAGTCCGGAGACTGGGTACACTACTAGAAAAGTGATTATTAGTGACGATTTGCTCGTGACGCTGCTAACTTTGGTCACAGAATGGTATGTATTCCATGACGAAATGTCCGTCTTCGTCATAAGTTGCATGTGACGATGAATTGGGTGAAAGAATAATGACAAAATATAATTTACGTCACAAAAGCAGTTGAGGAGATCGTCATAGATTATGTTTAGGTATGGCGTATGGTAATGATGAAACCTAGTGGTCACAAATTAGATTAGATATCATCATAATTTATTTGAATCGTTTGGCACAACTAATGATGAATCAAATTGGTCACAAATTAGTAGTGCACTAACGACGTGGGATGTGTCTGCCACACGGCCCATGATCGTGTGGCCCATCATCGTGTTTATTGTGTCGACCCATTTTCTAATTGTGTTAAACAAAAATAAAAGGCTTTCGCGGAGTATCGAACCAGGGACCTTGTGATACACAGGTAGGAGCTCTACCACTGCGCTATGTGGTCGTTCGTGTTGTAAGTATGCTGTTTTTTTATTTGTCACTTTATTAATGAATAATGGGCCTTTACCAGCATCGATCAGAAGTTGGGCCAATTACCTTGATCGCGGTTAGCCCTTCGTAGCGATCGCGGCCAGGTCGTCTCGTCCAGGGTTCTGTTGTGTCGCGATTGTGATCGTCGCCTCGGATCATCTCCGTGCGGCGAACTGCAGGTGATCCAGGGCGTCGAGCTTTTCTCCATCGACGCGGCGGCGACATAGGAGAGCAGCTCCAGCACGCGAGACGAGGGCATACCGGCAGAGGAGGCGCTTGCAAGGTTTGTTGAATTTGATGTTTAAATTTTTTGTTCAGATATTCATATGTGTTTGAAGGGTTTGTTCATATATGCATGAATGGTTTTAATTTTTTTTTTGACCCTATATGCATTTGATTATCAATTAATTGTTCAAATATGCAATTTTTTGTATTGTGTTCAGTTTTATCTCTGCTTGGTCGCTTTTTAAATTTTTGATGTTTTGTCAAAACAGATGGATAGAAGTCGGATATTTGGGAAAAAATTCACACCTGCATATTTGAAAGGAGTTGAAGAGTTTATGAAATTTGTTAGAGAAAGATACCCCGAAGACACTGACATACGTTGTCCTTGCCGCACTTGTCTTAATCGAAAGTTGTGACAGCAGAGTGATGTAGAAAACCATATACACATCTTTGGAATGTCAGCCACATATACCAGGTGGATTCATCATGGGGAGTCAGCAGATACTATTGAAGTTGAGAATACAGAGCACCAGGATGTTGAAGGTGATCATGACTATGGGATACATGTGGATGTGGGTGATGATGGTGATCTTGACGATGATCTTGGAGTACCAGAGATGATTGGAGATCTATATGCTCAAGCAGAGGCTGATGGAGAACAGCCAAGGTTTGCAAGAGTCCTTGAAGATGCCAAGAAGGCACTTAGCCCGGGATCTATCCATTCGAAATTCTCTTTTATGGTGAGGATGTTGTATATCAAGTCTCGTTATCGAATCGCAAATGCAGATTTTCCACGATGATGAACTTGATCTCATCAGGATACCCTAAGAGTGAGTTGCCAAAATCTTATGATGAGGCAAAGAAATACCTTCGAGAGTTGGGCCTTGGATACGAAAACATACATGTGTGCAAGAACAATTGTGTGTTGTTTCGGGATTCGAAAACATCAAAGAATGCTAAGTTGAATGTGTGCCCAGTATGCAAGGAGTCGAGATGGAAAGACGAGAATGGGACCAAGCAGGTTCCACACAAGGTATTGAGGCATTTTCCACTTTTGCCTAGGTTGAAGAGAATATATGCTTCAAAGCATACTTCTGAGGAAACAACATGGCATGCAAAGGTGAGGACGCCAGTGGACAATGTAATGAGTGATCCAGCTGATGGGGATGCATGGAAATACTTTGATAGTAAGGAAAAAGACTTTGCAGCTGACCCGAGGAACTTGAGGCTTGCCTTAGCTACAGATGGGTTCAATCCATTTGGCAACATGAGTACCCAATACAATATGTGGCCAAGGTCCGACTCCATCGAATCTCCCACCATGGGAATGTGTGAATCCAAAGAAATTGTTTTATGTCTTTACTCATCCCTGGTCCAAAATCTCCAGGAAAGGATTTTGATGTTTTCCTTGAGCCCCTAATTGAAGAACTGCTAGAGCTATGGAAGGGTGTCAGTACCTATGATGCATGTACTGGTAGGAAGTTTGACCTTCGTGCTGCTGTGCTATGGTGTATACATGATTTTCCAGCTTTGAGCACGTTGTCTGGGCGAACAACAAAAGGGTATTATGCATGTATTCACTGCGACAAGGATCCGTTGTCTCGGGCAATAAGGAATAAGATATGTTACATTGGACATCGTCGATATCTTCCAAGGACACATCCATGGAGGAGAAGCTTGGCTTTTGATGGTAAGCGTGAAAACAGAGATGCACCACAGAAGTTCACTTTGGGTGAGGTCCTAGTGGAGCTAGAGAAGGTGAAAGATGTTAGGCCAGGGAAGCCAGTGAAGGAACCTGAAATCATAGGTAAAAAAGGAAGCGTGATGTGGGTCCAAAGATTTATACCCGCAAATCTGCGTTGTGGAGATTGCCTTATTGGGAACATTTGAAGTTTCCACATAATCTTGATGTGATGCACATAGAGAAAAACGTATGTGAAAACATTCTATGCACATTACTCAATGTACCGGGGAAGACAAAGGACACACATAATGCTAGGCTAGATCTGTACGATATGGCATCAGACATCATTTGCACTTACAGGAGAAAGGCAACAACTCAGTCAGTGCTCCACCTGCTCCTTATGTCTTGGGGAAGGAGCAAAAAGTCCAGTTTTGCAAGTTTCTAAAAGGTATCAAGTTTCCTGATGGATATGCTGCTAACCTAGCAAGATACATAAGCGAAGACGGTTCAAGGGTGGTTGGAAAGCTGAAACACATTCTTGCCACATACTCCTGCAAAGAATCATACCTGCTGGACTAAGAGGACTGGTGCCTAACGATGTGTATGAAGCAATTGCAGAGCTGGGGACATTTTTTAGAGAGCTATGCAGTAGAAATCTTAGGATTGATGTTGTGAAGCGGCTAAAAGAACAAATTCCATTGATCCTATGCAAGCTTGAGAAAATATTTCCCCCTGCATTCTTTGATGTCATGGTGCACTTGTGTGTCCATCTACTGCAGACGAGGCACCGAGAGGTCCTGCTCAAGATGGTT
Organism: Cenchrus purpureus; assembly: GCA_022644695.1. Lineage (NCBI taxonomy): Eukaryota > Viridiplantae > Streptophyta > Magnoliopsida > Poales > Poaceae > Cenchrus > Cenchrus purpureus. The sequence continues at coordinate 192,030,968 of CP053461.1, read as the reverse complement.
GGATGTACCCAATAGAAAGGTGACTAGGCACTTTGAAGAATTTTGTAAGGAGCGAGGCCAAGCCGGAAGGATCAATTCGAGGCATATGTGGCAAGTGACACCTTGACCTTTTGTTCTAGGTACATGGAGGATATGGACACTAGATTCAAAACGGAGGATGACATTGGTGGAGAGGTGCCATTGGATAATGACATCTCTGTTTTTAAGCATGGTGTTACTCTTGTTGGAGGTAATAGGGTCCAGTACATTGATGATGATGTCATGGATAAGTTAGTTTGGTATGTCCCACATAATTGTGAAGAAGCTGATGAATATAAGGAGTATTTTTAAATTACTTTCTGAATTGTTTCTGATTATACAAAATTTAAATTTGATTAATCTTGTCCTTGCAGGTTGTACAGAGACGAGCTGTTACATGAAGGTGCACAACTAATAAGTAATGTTGATAAAATGGTTGAACAAGGTTTTGCCAAGTGGTTTAGGCGCCACGTAAGTAACTACACAGATTTAGTAATTAAATGCATATGTAATTGTTCAATTAATTATTTTATTGTGCAGATTGAGATGAAACGCAAGGATAATCCAGATTCGGTTAGCGAAGGATTGTGGGCACTATCTTGTGGACCATGTCTACGAGTTAAGTTTTCTGCAGCTTGCAAGATTAATGGTGTTCGGTATAGCACAGCGGATCGCGAAAAGTTCTGAGACACAAAATAGTGGTGTGATGACTCGGTGAACATAATAACAACATCATAGATTTTTATGGAGTACTTAAAGAGGTAATTGAGTTGCAGTATAACTCGAATCTTTAAGTTCGTCGCACTGTGGTTATATTTCGATGTGATTGGTACAGCCAAGAATGCAGGGGGAAAGGCCTTCAAGATGACGGACATTTCAAATCCATCAATGTGCAGTCATTATGGTACAAGACCGATCCTTTCATCCTATCATCTCAATCGAAAAAGATATTTTACATTGAAGATACATCTTTAGGTAAAGGTTGGCGAGTTGTGCAGAAATTTGAACATAGGAATATTTATGATGTGGCTGAAAAGATGAGGCTACCATGATGTGCATCGGATGATTACCATTCGAATCTCGAGCATGTGGTGCAAGAAGGTGGCGATAACGTGCCATTGCCAAATATTCAAGGTGGGGAAGCCACTATAATTGAAGGCAATTTGCAACAATTTATAAGAAACAAGAAGCAAGCTGCAATTATTGAAGAAGGTAGCGAGGATAAGAAGGAGGATGAGACAATGCTGCAGTATTGTAGTGATGATGGCAATGATAACAATGACGACATGTCCCCAGATGATGAAGATGAAGATGAAGATTTCTAGTATAATAAATGTGTTTATCCAAGTATAAGTAGTTGATATCATTTATACTATTTGTTTCGAACAGCCAGAGTTTGTTTGAGATTTCAAAATTTTGTTATGACATTATGGATTTCATATGTATAAATGCTTCAGCCACCAGATTTATGTATAAATGCACATGAACAAGTTTTACTCAGATTTTAACTGGTCGAAATCCAGAAAAAAAAATAGATTGAGGAACACAAATGATAGGGATTAACAAGCTAATATCATATATTTATAGGTATGTACATGCCACCCGATGAAGGTTACTTGTATTGTTGCCACATAGGGCAATACTAACTAGGCACATTTGAAACATTCCAATTTACAAGCTAAAGCAAGAGAGGCACAAAATAATCAAGCCTTCCAGCCTGCTACGGCACAACTAAGTAAGAGGTTCCACCAACATTCAAAATCATCCATCACTGACAAGCCTAAAGCCTAAAGCCACTTGAACCCTAAAGCCTTCTCAGAAGTAGCTATGAGTGCAGCATGCAGTCTTGCTTTCCTCTTCTTCTCCGCATTGAGCTCACCCTCAAGCCACTTGACATTTTCCTGAGACTCTGCCACCGCTTTTGTATCCAAGTCCATCTGTTGAAAAATGAGCAGCATGCATATGTAAGTACAACATTACTGGACATATATACTAAGCATGCATATAATTCAACATGCTTATCAGTTATAGATTACTAAAAGAACAGTTTATGGATACACTTAAACAAGCATATTCAAGCATATTTAAGCTCTGCCAGTTATAGATTATGGATGACTATAGCAGTAACTCGAAGTTAAAAAGTTGATGACTGCAGCAGTCAACTCACCTTCTCCTTCCCCTCGGCTCGAGGTCATCCGTGATGGGCTCCTCCCACTTCTCCTCTATCTTGACCTCTGTCAGCAGCTCCTTCCCCTTGTCTATCAGCAGCTTCTTCCCCTTGTCCTCTATCTTCACCTCTGGCAGCTTCTCCTTGCCCTTTTGAGGCGCTGCGTCTCGGCCAGCGCCGCGGTCTTGGACGAGATCCCCGGGCATACCGGCCTGCATATTTGATAAGCAAGACCATGAATCAGCCAAGTCAAATTCTGAGATTTGATAAAGAAGACCATATTGTAAACTGGCCAATAAGTGAGCATGACTAATTCCTACACTTCCTAAAATTTCTTAATTAATCCAACAAAACAAAACCCACAAATCATATAATAACTTTGCACATATCATTTCCCACACTCTGTGTACAACATGTGCTTGATATGAACTATGCATAAAACTAAATCTGTGATTCCATATCTTCTCCTGACAAATGCAAGCGTCGTGACTAATTGAAAACCCTCTCAGAGAATTTGAGACCCACAAATCATTTCAAGCACACTGTGACAAAGATCAACATCATCCGATCTAGTGCTAACTATTTTTCAGTGACTAATCGAACTATAAAAGAATCTACATAATCTCCTTCATTTCTTCAAAATCTGCACTACATAATCAACATCATGGAAATAGAAGATTGAACCTCGTGCAGATCGAACGTTGTCCGGCGGAGCCACCACGGCATGGCGAGCCATGGAGAACCTCGAGTCGGTTCTTCTTGTCATCTGGGCGCAAGATGGGGATGTGGTTTGCGGGAGAGGCAGGAGGAGGCGAGGTGGTGTGTGTGACGATTAGGGGACGATTTGGGGAAAACCGCTTTAATAGATAGATGTGGTGGATTTGACGCCTTTCACGTTTTAAATAGAATAGAACCTCACATCTATACACCTTCGTAGCCCAATGGCAATGCGCTCGAATCTAACACCACAACTCCCAAGTTCGAATCTGTGGAGCCTTTTTGTTTTATTTTTCTCGTAATCACTTGAAACTTTTTGACAACATATTGTACCAAAAGGAGGAGCTCCTGCAAATTTTGAGATTTTTAAGCAAGATTACAAGTTTTTACATTTATTCTTTATTAAATCAACAAATATTTACAATAATAGGCCAACTTGGTCCGAAAATTCCAAAACTTCACCCAACATCATAGATTGCATCCATAGCATCCCAAAAAGTTTCAAATGATTTCAAGCAACTGGTACTACACGTCCCACATAGGGATGAACATCTCCTGTCACAATGACATGTGTGAGACATGTATGCTTCGATGGGAAGTGCATCATCACTTTCTCAGAATCACTTGAAACTTTTTGACAACATAATGTACCAAAGGAGGAGCTCCTGCAAATTTTGAGATTTTTAAGCAAGATTACAAGTTTTTACATTTATTCTTTATTAAATCAACAAATATTTACAATAATAGGCAAACTTAGTGCGAAAATTCCAAAACTTCACCCAACATCATAGATTGCATCCATAAGCATCCCAAAAAGTTTCAAATGATTTCAAGCAACTGGTACTACACGTCCCACATAGGGATAAACATCTCCTGAGTCACAATGACATGTGTGAGACATGCATGCTTAAAGTTGGAAGTGGGCATCACTTTCTCAGGAATCACTTGAAACTTTTTAGACAACATAATGTACCAAAAGGAGGAGCTCTGCAAATTTTGAGATTTTTAAGCAAGATTACAAGTTTTTACATTTATTCTTTATTAAATCAACAAATATTTACAATAATAGGCAAACTTGGTCGAAAATTCCAAAACTTCACCCAACATCATAGATTGCATCCATAAGCATCCCAAAAAGTTTTAAATGATTTCAAGCAACGGTACTACACGTCCCACATAGGGATGAACATCTCCTATGAGTCACAATGACATGTGTGAGACATGTATGCTTCAAGGGGAAGTGCATCATCACTTTCTCGAATCACTTGAAACTTTTTGACAACATAATGTACCAAAAGGAGGAGCTCCTGCAAATTTTGAGATTTTTTAAGCAAGATTACAAGTTTTTTACATTTATTCTTTATTAAATCAATAAATATTTACAATAATAGGCAAACTTGGTCTGAAAATTCCAAAACTTCACCCAACATCATAGATTGCATCCATAAGCATCCCAAAAAAGTTTTAAATGATTTCAAGCAACTGGTACTACACGTCCCACATAGGGATGAACATCTCCGGGTGAGTCACAATGACATGTGTGAGACATGTATGCTTCAGTGGGGAAGTGCATCATCACTTTCTCATAATCACTTGAAACTTTTTTCACAACATAATGTACCAAAAGGAGGATCTCATGCAAGTTTTGAGATTTTTTAAGCAAGATTACAAGTTTTTTACATTTATTCTTTATTAAATCAACAAATATTTACAATAATAGGCAAACTTGGTCTGAAAATTCAAAAACTTCACCCAACATCATAGATTGCATCCATAAGCATCCCAAAAAAGTTTAAAATGATTTCAAGCAACTGGTACTACACATCCTCAAAACGGCTTACATGTCTAACTAAGACCTATGTGACTATGTGGGACTATGGCCCCCTTTGTGAGATATTCGTATCACCACTATCTCCAAATCATCTTCAACTTTAATAGGGTGTTCATGGACACAAACTAAGAGGTTTTCTGCAAAAAAACAACAACATAGAAACAAACGTCTTTTTACAAAGTATATAAAAAAACTGTCCAAAAAACGGGCCCCTTACGATTCGAACCCGGGAGCCAAGTCTTGGCAGTCAATTGGCCTTACCATTGGGCTATTTCAGTTTGTTCGTTATGAGTCAGGAGGCAGTTTACTTAAACAATATGAGTAGACTAACAAAAAAAAGGGCGCCAAGATTGGCGCCAAACGTTTTCGGTGCCTTTTGTCCCGAAAAATAGTTGCGCCTAAATCGCGGATTATTAACCTCCCTCCCCCACTTCTAGTCAAACCTCCCCCATACTTTCTATCTTCTCCTCCCATTCCTCGAACTGGAGAGGCCGCCGCCACAAGGACCCCATCGCGACGACCTCCTTCCTCATCCTGTAAGTTGGTTCCACGCCGCATCCACCTATCCCTCTCTCAACGACCCACCCACGTATCTCTCCCCATCAAACCTCTCACTCACAACAACGAAACCCTAACCACAGCCACCCCAAAATTCGATTTAGTAACACGCCGCCCCCTATCCCTCTCTATCACCTACATTTCTCTCCCATCCACCTCTTTTGATTCCCGAACCTAACCCTAAGCACATCCGCAGTCTCAATTCCCAACTTGGCCACAAGCTCAATGGTGGCCACTAGGGGTCAACATAAGAACGCACACTGCGGTATGTGGAATAGCAACTTTATTTGTTAAACGAGATCTACAATTTCGTTCAAGTACAACGCAATTTTGTTGAAATTGTTGAGGACTTGTCTGCGCAGTACCATTCTGTTTACTTTATATTGTTGCAATTGCTTGTGTCAAACCAATCTAGTTCTAGATAATAGAATTTGTGAAATTGTTCACCATGCTTCTTTTTCAATTCTATTTGTCCGCCATTATAATTGCATTTGACTGATTCATGGGTCCATTCTTAAGTTCGGTGTGCTAATAGAATTTTTCGTCCATCCATGTATGTTGATACGAAAATAGTAGTTCAGTCCCATCTATGTACATACTATTTTCATAGAGTTATAAGAGTGTTTGGTTCAAAGGTCATAACTGTGGGATTTAATATCTAGGACTCCAGAAATAGTTGTACCTCTTATCTCAGACCTTAGACCTCTGAAGTAGTTTTATTACCTATAACCTATTAGTTGAGGCCTTTTAAAATTTCTAATACACCCATTTCTTGTCATTCAAAGAACCAACAATAGCTGAGGACTATGAGAGAATCCGAGATAGACAAGTTGCGGAGAATCAAAAGATCTTTGAAGACCTCGGATTGAATACACTAGCTTCTGAACTTAATAACTCCTTGCCCCAAACTGCACAAAAGAAGGGGAAAAAATAGCAACCAAGGGAACAGATAATGAAGATTCATCATCATGAATCATCATCATGTTGTAGGTAATCCTTTCCCAAGGGCCGCTGGACAAGCAGATGGCGACTCCCTCCTCCACCTCTCCTCGGGCGATCTCTTGTGTGGTGCTCTCCGGTGTCTTCCCTCCGGTGACCGGCAATGATTTCCCCTTCTGATCCCTCGACTCGTCCACCATGGAGGTCCCATCGGATCTTATTGGGAAACTGGATTTGAACCCCGGGAAAGTTTTCCAAGAAAAGTCCGCACGCGTCATCGTCAATCCGTGCATCACCCTTCCTCTTCCTCGGATGGATCTTTCTTTCTCTTGGCTGTCTTTCGTCGCTTCACCGTCCGTCTGACGGAAGATTCAGTGGCATGGATGTTGCAATCATGCCTTGGTGGTTCTGCTGCTGGTTTTCATGTTAAGTTTCAAAGTGATCGGCATTTTCGCTTCTCGGTCTCTTGCAAATCGGTGGGTTTCATGATTTACAACCTTAAGAGGTTCATTGGGGATTGTTTTGATGTCTATTTCTTTCTCTGGAGCAACGGGGCACCCCACTGGGAACGAGAAAAATTTCTTTGGGAGCAAGAGTAGTTGAAAGAATGGAATCATATACTTTCTAAGAGGCAGAAAAAGGCTCCTTCTCATTCTTCTGGCCGTCGTGTTCACTTTGCACCAAATTTGGTTCAAGGCTCTGCCCCAAATAAACAATAGCCTACTGCTGTGAATTCTTTCATTGTTGGTAAAATTGAGGTTCCCACTTCGGTCAAGATCTCCACAGTTTTCAGAAGAATTTCGAAAGATCTCAATCAATCAGATCCGGGTTCACAGCCTAGTTCTTCGGGTGCTAGTTCTGAGGTTCAAAATTCAATTTACCGGGCTGACAATTTCAGTTGTGCAAAGTGCCTTGCTTTGGGCCACCGGGCCTCCTCCTGTCGTAGCCCATGGAGATGTCGGTCTTGTTTCAATTATGGTCACAAGGCTCGCTGGTGTTTTACAAGGTCTAAACCGCAGCTCTTTTGGGCCCCCAAGTCTCAGTCGGTGCAAACTGCCAGCCCAGAGGAAACTGAAGAGTCACCTTCCCACGACCCTCCCTCTGATTGCCACGATTCCCGAGAAACTTGCAATAGCAATCCGGTTATTCCTCACCTTCCCCAATCTCTGATGGCGATTGTGCTCCGCCGCCTCCGCCTCAGACATCACCACCCAACTCACCTCCACCTTCGCCTACGGCCATGGCAAACTTCCCCAGTAACCCGATGTTGTTCACCCCGGCTGGCCTGCATGTGCAGCACGGTTGGAATCGCCCGGCTCGTGCTCGTGTCGCTCTCGGTGGCGAACCTCTGCGCTGCCATGAACAGTTTGCCATCATCACCTTGGAGCCCGAGCCAGAGCAGGATCAAGTTCATGGTCTACTCCAGCAAGTCAGTGAGTTTCTTGAGCAAAACTTTCATGTGCATGTGGTTTCATCGTTCCCGTCAGCTCTGGGATTGGGGCTTTTTCAGTTTGAAAACCCCATTCAACGTGAAGAACTATTAGATGCTTCCCCCCTAAACTTTGGTCAGTGGGTGTTAACGGTTCACAAGCATGATGAGGCTCCACGAAATTTCAGAACTTGTAACTACATTAGGGAAGCATGGCTTATGTTTCTGGCTTTTCCGTTAGATTATCAGATGCAAGATTATATTCAGGCGGCGGTTGCTCCCTTCGGCAGATTGATTCGTTGGTATGAGGGCCCCAATAAATCAAGAGTGCTTGTTCGCTGCTTACTGCTGTCCCCTGATCGTGTTCCCCGCAGCATTGTGGTATCTCAAGGAACTTTGCTTGGGGGTGCTGGACGCTCTTGGTCTGTTCCTGTGTTCATTTTGAATGGCAACTTCCCAGATGGTTTTCCTCAGGACAAGGATCCAGTGCCTGCGGACGGGGTCCCTCACCCAATGCATGGCCCAGTCCAGCATGGCAATGAGGATGCAGGTCATGGCTGGCATCAAGAGTTGAACGGGGCTGGTCACCATGTTCATGTTGATTTTGGTCTCAATGATCAGCAAATGGCTGATGTGCATCAGGAACTGCAGCCCCTGCCTCATGTTGCTGATGATCTACCTGGTTGGGATGCTTGGCCCGTTCAAGATCATCAGGAGGTTGTTATGGAACCTATGCAGGATCAAATCGATGACATCCAGTAGCAGGAGTCCATCTCCTTTGATCAATCAGGATCTTTAGCTGAGTATCTTAGAGCAAACGGCCCTGATATTGTTATGAATGTTGAAGATGTCTTGGCTGGAAAATACAGAGCTGGCTCATCATCCTCCTCTTCCTCGGAAGTGTCCTCCCAGCTAGAACCTGAAGTGCAGAGTCCCTCTTTTCAGGAGATGGAATTGCGAGCTTTCCAGCAGCTGGGGCATGTTGTGGTCCCTCTAGTTCTTCACCTTCCCTTAAGGATTGGCAGAGCTCTCCTACCTGATCCAAGTCCAGTGGTCATAGAGACAGCACAAGTTCAGAGTGCAGTGGACAACAGTCTTGCCATTGTGCCAGCATAGCCTCCCAGTTTTCATGCAGTCTTGTTGAATATCTGGGCACACCTAAATGAAGAAGAGCCTCAGCTATCTTTGGCTAGTCAATCTGAAGACTCAGTGCCTGCCAAACGCTGCCTTGAGCCACTGTTAGATGAAGTCTCCATGGATGGTGCCTCATCTTCTTATGTGAGCCGATGTAACATGAGTTTACCACTCGGTGTCCAAGAAGACAAGTAGGAAACCATTGGTCACTACTGCAACAAGAAGGAGCTCCAGGCTGCACACCCCAGAGGGCTTCAAGCATGTGCAACTTGATAAGACCCCCAGGAAGAAAAGGAGAGTTACTCGCTGCTCTCCTGGATAACCCACCTCAGCCATCTGATGTCATCCCAGCTCCGGTGCCTCTGGCGACTCTTCAAGACTGGGGTCTGCAATGCAATGTGTCTCCTAGTGAGGTCACATTTGAAGCTCTGATGTCAAGAAAGTCTGATGATGACAATGCTGCTGCTTAAGCCTATCAGGATCTCTTTGTGCTCTGTTGCCCATCAGTGGCCTTTCAATGTTATCCAAACTATCTTTATTTACTGCTGTCCTGTTAAAACTTTGTGGTATCTTTGGATGGACAACTGCTTTATTTGCTTCTGTGTTCCTTTTGTAAACACTCCTTGGTGCTGGTGGTTGATTTATCATTTGGTTTCTCCGGGTCTTCTTGTGGAAGAGCACCTGGTCCTATCCAGGTGCCGTCTCATGGCTTTTTTCTGGGATTGTACTGGTTGCTATCCTTTACTGTATTCCTCTACCATGTCCCCATGAATACACAAAATTGGAATATATTAGCCGGAATATTAGGGTCTAAATGTCAGAGAAAAGCAAGATGCGTAAATAAGATAGAGGAAAGTGGGTGCTCGGTCATTTGTCTACAAGAAACAAAATTTCGATCGGTGGATATGCAACTAGTCAGGAAATTTGCCCCACGACGTTTTGACAAATTTGATTTCATTGCCTCAGATGGGGCTTCGGGTGGTATACTAGTAATTTGTAATAGTGCTCACTTCCATGGTGCAACAATAGACAAACAGAGCTTTGGTCTCACCGTTTCTTTCACCTCTATCCTTAACTCAGCCACATGGAAGTTAACAACAGTCTATGGTCCCTATCACAATCCAGAAAGGGCTGAGTTTGTGTTCTGGCTACGATCACATGTTATTGCAGATGATGAAAATTGGATTTTCTTAGGTGATTTCAACTTTTATAGATCCTTAGAGGATAGAAACAAACCTGGAGGAAACCTCAATGACACTCTGATCTTTAATGATCTCTTGGGGCACTTAAGCTTAGTGGAATTGCCACTAAAAGGAAGAGCTTTCACCTGGTCAAATATGCAACAGGATCCACTCCTTGAACAGCTCGACTGGTTCTTTACTTCAGTAAATTGGACTATCACCTATCCAAATACCTTGGTTCTTCCACTGGCTAAGATAACATCAGACCACATCCCTTGTAAAATCACCATTAGTACAGATATACCTAAAGCCTCCATCTTCAGATTTGAGAACTTTTGGCCTCAACATCCTGGTTTTGCAGAGGTTGTGTTAGCAGGATGGGAGCAACTGTTAGAAACAACACTACCTCACCAACACTGTGGGAAAATCAAGAATACCGGATACAAGCTTAAGCTTTGGAGTAAAAGCCTTTCTCAGTCATCCCTAATTAAAACTTGTAATAAAGTAATCTTCTACATTGACTCTCTTGAGGAATGTAGGCGCTTGTTCTTGATGTAATGGAACCCCGAGAGCAATAGTCAAAATTCTTGCAAATGTTCACAAGTACAAAACATATGTTGGAGGAAAAGATTCATCAGAAAGATTAAATTGGGGATGAATGCACCAAGTTTTTCCATGCCATGGCAACAATATCCCATAGAAAAATACAATTACCTGTCTCAGAGATGCCAATGATAATTTGATCTATGATCATGAAGGAAAAGCAGCCCTTCTTCTACAAGAGTATAAAAATAGAATGGGGATTTCATTGCAGCCGGCTATGTTGTTTGACCTAGCTAATCTCATTTCCTTAAGAGTTGATCTTGATGGTCTAGTGGCTCCCATATTGCAGCAGGAAATTGATGATATAGTTAAGCTAATACCAACAGACAAAGCACCGGCTCGATGGTTTCAATGGCATGTTCATGAAGAAGTGTTGGGATATTATTAAAAGGGACTTCTATAAAATTTGTCAAGACTTCTTTGATGGCACCATTGGTCTGGAATGCCTCAATGAGTCCTTCATTACACTTGTACCAAAGGTGAACAATCCAGAAACTGTAAGTGATTTCAGGCCAATATCTCTACTAAACAGTACCATCAAACTGATCACCAAAATCCTAGCCGAAAGGCTTGAGTTGTAATTCTTCGATTCTTGCATGCTAACCAATACGGATTTATCAAGTCCAGATCCATCCAAGACTGCATTGCTTGGTGTTTTGAGTACATTCATAAATGCCAATAGAGCAAAAGGGAGATTCTGATTCTAAAATTAGATTTTGCAAAAGCTTTTGACACTTTGAGAGCACGGTGCAATTAGGGATGATGGAAGCATTGGGTTTTCAGAAATGGATGGCTTGGATGAGGTCCATTCTCTCGCACGTATTTCCTCAATTACATTAAATGGTGTACCGGAAGGAGATTTAAATGTAACCGAGGAGTAAGGCAAGGAGACCCTTTATCTCCTCTCCTTTTTGTCCTAGCCTGAGCCACTATGTGGTTAATGATGCTCTCAATAGCAACCTCCGTCCATGCCAATTCCTCATGCCTCCAATGATTTTCCAATAGTTCGATGCAGATGATACCATCCTGTTATTGCCAGCTGACAGAGCACAAGTTCTTCATCTCAAGGGTCTGTTGCAGACATTTGGGGACTCCATCGTTTAAGAGTAAACTTTCGTAAATCCTTCATGATTCCATCGAATGTTCCAAGACAAAATGCAAGATCTCTCGCCTTTGATTGTCAAATAGCCTCTATGCCTTTCACTTACTTGGGAATTCCAATGGGAACAACAAAGCCACGCATGGATGATCTTACCCCTTTGATGGACAGAGTTGAAAGGAGGTTAAATGCTTGCTCTGTCTTCCTTTCCTACAGTGGCTAGAAATGCTAAACAGGTCCTTACTTCTACAGTCACCTACACTATGTGCTCTATCAAGTTGCCTATGGGGGTTATTGAGAACATCGACAGAGTGAGGAAACAATGCCTTTGGAGGGGGAATAATCCAGAAAAGAAAGGTGGTAACCTTGCTGCTTGGCACATGGTTCCGCGGCCAAAACACAAAGGGGGTTTGGGTGTAATAAATCTAAGATTGCAAAATGAGGCTCTACTTCTCAAGCAACTCAACAAATTTTACAATCAGGTAGATGTACCATGGGTTAACCTGATCTGGACAAGATATTATCAGGTAAAGGTCCCACATGCCACCTCTGAAGTTGGATCCTTCTGGTGGAAAGATGTCCTTCGACTACATGTCTTATACAGAGGGATTGCTAAGTGTACCCTAGGGAGTGGCTCCACAATTACCTTTTGGGAGGATCTCTGGTGTGGTGAGGTTATGGCTCAAAATTTCCCAAGACTATACTCATTTGCCCGAGATGATGCAATCTCTGTCCAACAGCTCATGCAGGCAGAAGATCTAGACACACTGTTTGAACTGCCTCTCACACCTGAAGCCTTTGATGAAATGATGCAGCTGCAGGACATGTTACAAATGGTGCAGTTTGATCCATCTGAGCTTGATTCTTGGTCATTTATTTGGGGTAACCAGTCTTACTCTTCCAGGCGTTACTACCACATGGTGTTTGCCAATCTACCCTGCTCACCAGTCTTCAAAGAACTCTGGAAAACTATATGCACAAATAGAATCAAATTCTTCATGTGGTTGGTTTTAATTGACATGCTGAACACGAGGAGCATGTTATTAAGAAGAAACTATAATGTGCAACCCAATTCCTGGTGTGTCCTTTGCTCTGCGCAGGTTGAGGAAGATATTGACCACCTTTTTTTCTGTTGCCCTTTTGCTTCAACCTGCTGGACAAAGCTTGGTTTCATTTGGGATATGAACTTATCTGTTTGCGACAGAATCATCGAGGCCTCAAACAACTCTGTCTCTGAATTTTTTATGGACTTTTTTGTCTTGGCGGCTTGGGAAATTTGGAACCTCCGAAACTCGGTCATCTTCTACAATGGTACCTCTACAGTGATCTTGTGGACTAGGAAGTTTAAAGCTCAGGGCTACCTCCACCTCATGAGAGTGAAGGAGGATAAACAAGCTTCTTTTATTACCTTATTAGAGACAGTAACTTAAGTTTTTTTCTCCTCCTCCCCCAGTTTCTGCTTGTAAATATCCCCTTTTTTATTTAATGAAATTTGCTGTGGGGAACTCCCCCACAGTCTTTACGGTTCAAAAAAAAAGATTCATCATCATCGGAGTATCTCGTTGATGCGGATGATCAAGGAGATAGTACTGATGATGATGACCCTGAATCTAATGAGCAGCCACAACCCATGGCAAATGAGGTGCTTCTTCTATCTTCAATGTAGTCCATGGGCCATACTAGCATTGCAATTACATGTTTATGTTCTGAAGTATGCTATAGGATTTAGATGCACATTCTTTGAAACATACATCTTGTTTAATATATGCTATTCGTTATTAATGCACATGACTTACCTGAGTTTCTTTTCCCCACAGATTCCCTCACCGCGTAGTCGCAAAATTATCTCTTCAAAGATCAAGAAGTCTAATCCCACAATGGCACCTGGGGTTAGATATAGTAAGAGAGTGAGGGCAACTCACGGCAAGTGTAGCCTTGCATCCAAACATCAAGGTCAAAAGTTAGCATGTGCAGAGCCTACAACAAGCATCGATGACACTACACCGTAGAAGAAGCCAATGGAACAGTAAGCATGACAACACAAAGATCGAGGAAGCCAATGTCACACCGGTCATGACAATGCAAGAGGAAGACATTGTAGCTGCCGATGACAATACACTTGTCAAGGCAAGTTCTATTTTTCCAAATAATTATGACATCTCTTTGTTCATCTTGCGAAATTAAATCATTTAACCAAATGCAATTTCTATTTTGTAGGTTCTCAACAGAGACGTCCAAGGAGGCCGGACCCTGGAAAACAGCTGGATAGGATGACTAAAGCTATGGGAAGAAGATTGCCCATAGTTGTTGATGAAGGAAAAAAAGGCCACATGAACCTCAAGCCGCCAAGTTTGCTTGAGGCCGGCATCATCGTCGAAAGCATTCTGTCCTTCCACATTGGAAGGATTACAAGAAAGACGACAAACACTTCAAGACCTTTGAGGGGCAGCTAGCTGTAAGTGCATTACTATTCCTATTTGAAACTTTCATACATGCTTAACCTTATTTGTCTAACTAAGTATCGAACTATCATATGCCTAGGGTCGCTTGGCTGTTAACACAAACCATGCCCCAACAAAGGTTGCTATGACCGATATGATGCGTGTTGCGATAAAGAACCAACGTTATCGCCTCAAGAAGCGATACTTCAATGGTGTACCTGCAAATGAGGTTCGGACAACTTCTCCTGTTGGATACATGATCGATGCGTAATGGAGGGCCCTTGTTGCAAAGTGGTCTGATCCAAAGAATATGGTATGGGTATACAACAATATATTCTTCATTCACTTATTTTCCAAAGACTCTTAACATTCCGAACTTGTGATATCATCTCACATGTTGAATCTCTTGTAGGAAACATGTGAAAGAACAAGCACTACCGCAGTCAAGTCCAGTATCATCAGGCTCGTGTTCTCGTCTGCTATGTGGCACACTTACATGCATATGTAAGTAAAATATTACCTTATTCACTTAAATGCACATTGCAACTGAACAAATTCATTTTCATTTCATCCGAGATTACTTTCTTTGTGATTTTTATCAACTACACGTATAGAAGAATAGAATCATAGATGACCCCAACCTAGATCGAATGAAGCAATAGATGCGGTGGAGGCCTTCAAGACTTGCCATACCAGCCCAAACGTGGCATGAGTGAGCTGGCAAGAGAGGCACTTGTAAGTGCATAGGGTCTATCTCTACTACTTGATATTTAATTCTAATTGCATTGGTTCTTGGTCTTATCAATTATCATATTACTGTTTCTAAAGGTATTTACATGTAACTGTTTTATGTTCCTAAATTTCGAGGATAATATGGAAGCTTTGAGGGCTCAACCTGTTCTCAAGATGAGATGCCCTGCATCAAGTGTGCAAGTCGTGTCGAAGGTGCTCTCCGGCAGCTCCAACCGTTTCTTGAAGAGTGTTGGCTTCCAAACACCGCCATCCACCAAGTCAGGTTCATCAAATGACAGTGAGCTTCGGGAACAACTTGCAGCTGAAGCGATGGCAGCTGTTCAAGGTGAACTAGACGACCTCAGGAAGAAAATTCAAGAAGCTGAGGAAGAGTGGGAAGACACAAAAGGAGCCTGGAGGAGTACAAGAAGATTACAGAGAGAAGAACACCAAGGAGATGAGACCAATTTGCTCCTCAAGAAGCTCTTGTCCCTCCATAGAAATAGTTCTTCATCCTCATGAACACAACTCTTGCTCAGAACTGCTGTTAATTTGGTTTGGTCGTGTTTGAAACTTTTAGTTATGTTTGGTCTTGATTTGAAATGTGATGTTAAGTGGTGTTGTCCACTCACTTGTATGCACACTAGAATACTACTTTTAATCTTATGGAATGGTGTTCCCATTCTAGTATCATCTGCATATTTCAATTTCATTATAAACTACAATTTATCTATGACCAAAGTGATGACACATCTGTGACCATAGTTATGTTATATCTATGACCAAATCAAGTCCAATCTGTGACTATTTATATGGCAAATTTGTGACCAAATTACTTCAAAGTGTGATGATGGGAAATTGTATTCGTGATGCGAACATGTATTCAATGACGATTACAAACTGATGACGTCACCTGCCACGTCAACAATGTTGCCACCATCCACGCCGCCAGCGATATCGAATGACGCGTGGCGGTGACGCCAAGCAATGACATCAGCTGCCAGCGCAGTACGCCGCCGCCGCCCCCAAACGGCAGGTTATGACGAAGTTCCATGACCAAACTGATCGTCACAAAAAATAAACGCCGTTAACGGCGCCGCCGCAAGACGCCGTGCATTCATCTGTGACCAAATGCTTTTGTCATAAATTGAAATCAGTTCTATGACGTTCAAAATATCGTCACAGAATGGAAGCACATCTATGACGAAAAATTGGGTTTCGTCACGGATGACCAAATGTGACGCGACCTTTTTGACGAAACCCAAATCATCACAAAATCGTCACAAATGAACATCAGTGACGATTATGGCATCTTCAGTGACGTTATGGCAACGTCATGGATAACAACATCCCTACTAGTGGTAGGTCGCTTAGCTCGGTGGGGGAGCTCATTGTCGATCTTCTTCCGCAGGCAGCACCCACGTAGGGTGTGCTTTGCACCCTTGTGGTAGGTGCAGGGCACGTCGAGGGGGTTGCGCCGGGCGCGAGGCGCAGGCCTTGGGTTGCGTGAAGATCACCGCCCAGATTGGATCTGAGGAGGCGTGGCGAGTTGGCTCAGGCGAATGCCGGGCGCAGATCCCGTGCCAAAGGGGAACACGTCGTGGTGTAGTGCTGTCTGCGCCGAGCGCTGAGCTCGTTCGCAGATCTTCAAGGTTGACGACTTCGGTCAAGGGAACGCGCGTCGTGGCGTTGAGCTGCGTTTCCCTCATCGATCCGATGATGTTGTCCATCCCCTGGACGAGGTCACAAGGTTTGGGTGGGTGGTCTCCACACTAGATCGTGAAACAGGGACGGTGGCGGGAGGCGACCTTCTCGTGAGGTCGCCGGAGGAGTCGAGGTCAGAGGAGCGGAGAGGTCACCGTGAAAGATCCAAAGCGATCTCCACGGGTCGGCGATGAAGGTGCCATGCTCGCCGGAAGACGACGCCCGATTGGGCCACCATGTCGCTGGAGTTCCGACCGCCCTACCGGGCGCGCCAACCTGTCAGGGGTGAGACTCGGACAGATCCGCTAGGGGTTGCCCTAGTGGTTTGCAGTTAATGGAGGATCGGGACCTAAGAGCGTGGGTGGTTATGCACGTGGTGCACACGGAACTAGGCGAGTATGGCGGCGAAGAAACGAGGAGACAAGGGTTTATACTAGTTCAGCCTCGAGAGTAAAACCCTACGTCCGCCAGGTGGTGGATTATGCGAGGATGAAGATGAGTTGTCCCTGTGCATGGAGCCCTAGGCCGCCTTATATGGGGGGGACGGGCTAGGGTTTGCATGCGTAGGTCGGTTGACCCGTGTCGGTCGGTTACAAGCTAATAAGCTTATCTCCGGATTACAAGGAGTATCCCGTGATACCGGAGTTACGTGCGCGGCGCCAGTCGCCGTGTCTTGTCTTGCATGCCAAGGCTTCGCGGGTCTTCCGGGAGCTTTGATCAGGTCGCTGGGCCCACTTGTAAGGTCGGCGGGTCTTCTGGAAGGTTGGGCCCACTTGTCAAGGGCCTCTGGGACCCTGGCCGGTGGGGACCCATGGGTACCCATGTCTCTCACTATGAGAGACACCTTGCACTGCACGATCACTGAGATATCCTTGTGTGTGCTAACTCTGGAAGGCTGGACACTCCAGGATTTATCCCGGACAGTCCGGACATCCTGTAGTGTCCGGGCCTGGTTCGGATACTCCGGGTCTTAGAGCTGTAACGGCTCTTTTCTGGGTGAGGAGGTATTTATACCCCCTCAACCCTATCCATTCTCTCTCTCTTGCCTCATTTCGAACTGTAGCATTCAGAACACCTTCTCCCTCCTCTTTACTCCCCTTGGCACTTGGTTGTTGAGCTTTGGTGGGGATTAAAGGAGGAGTTCAAGGCTTGAGCAAGTGAGAGTGCTAGTGAGCTGATTTCCCATCTCTAGAGCACCTCGTTCTTCGCTTGGTTGTTAATCTCGTGTTTGTTACTCTTGGAGCTTTGAGCTCCTAGCCGGCTAGGCGTTCCCTTGGAGCATTCAAAGGATTGTGGCTGCCCAAGGAAGTTTGTATTACCCCGTGATTGAGTAAGTAACCCTAGCTCGATCTTTGTGGTTGCTAGGGGGAGGAAAGTGACCTAGGTGTAAAGGTCCACCCTTTGTGGGTTCCTCAACGGAGACGTAGAGCTCAAGGTGTGAGCTTGAACTCCGGTAACAAATCCCTTGTGTCTCTTGTGCTTGTTGCTCTTGTTGTATGCTTGAAATCCTCTTGAGTACATTTCTAGGGTTTGTGGCCGATCTACTCCGTGGTGAGGTTCCCACTATTTCTAAGTGGTGGAACAGGCTTATATCTCTGTATTGCATTACCTATTTTCACAGATTTGAGTTTGGCAAAGTTTGATTGCAGTTGATTTAGTCGCCACCTCAAAGGCCGGACAATCCGGACATTTTCCGGATACTGGATTTCCGGAGTATCGAAAATATCCGAGACTCCGACCTTGGTCCGATAAGTTGTTTTAAGTTGTGATTTTTCAGAAGCGACTATTCACCCCCCCCTCTAGTCGACCTCTAGATCCTTTCAGATACTATGCGGGCAAATGAGAAGGAGCCACTTAGTCCAACAGGATCAGACGCCACTATTGATAACCCTTTTGCGCATGAGAGACCAGATCCTAAGGGTATGGGCAGACCTCATCGTCGAGGAGATCCCAATATTCAGCACAAGACCTATGAAGGAGGTGGCAAAGGCGTTCACAAAGGGTTTATGCCCAAGATGAATTTCCCTCGTTTCAATGGAAAAAACCCCAGCATCTGGAAAAAACAAGTGTGAGGATTATTTCACGTTGCTAGAAATTCCTGAATCCATGTGGACCACTGCTACATCCCTGCATATGGATGAAAATGCTGAGAGTTGGCTTCAAGTCTATAAGATGAGAGTGGGTTTGGGTTCCTGGTAGACTTTCATGCAGGATGTACAAGCAAAGTTTGGTGCCTATGATTATCAGCATGCCATTGATGAGTTACTGGATCTCCAACAAACAGGCTCTGTGGCTGAATATGCTACTGAATTTGAAGCATTGCAGTACCAAATTTCCATGCATGACTTGGGTATGGGTGATGCATACTTCATCAGCCAGTTCATCAAAGGATTGAAACCTGAGATCAGGTACAATGTGCAGGGACAAGTACCTCACACCATGGAGAGAGCCATCAGACTAGCCCAAATCTAGGAGACCATCCAAGAGAAAAACAAACAAAAAGGGCAGAAGGGCTTTACCAGTGGGAGGCAATCCTCTTTTCCTCCTCCCAGACTGGAACAGAAACCACATAGTGTTCCTGCTATGCCAACCAAGGAAAGGCAGTTGAGGGATTATTGTAGGGCTAACAACCTGTGTTACTACTGCAGAGAGGCTTATGATCCTGTACATGCTGCTAAATGCACTAAAAGACCTAAATCCCAAGCTAATGCATTAGTTCTGAATGAGCTGAACATTCAGTTAACAGAAGAAGTATTACAACAACTTGATATAGAAGATGCCCTCAATGCAGAGTTTTGCTCCTTGTCTCTGAATGCAATATCAGGTACAGAGGAAGGAGAAGCCTTGAGGTTAAGAGCCCTGGTGAAAAACAAAGTAATGCTAATACTTGTGGATAGTGGCAGTTCCCACAATTTTGTTAGCTCTAAGTTTGTGAGAAGATTGGGTTTGCCTACCAAGAAGACTACACCCAAACAAGTCAGAGTGGCCAATGGGGATATCTTGATCTGTGATGAATATGTGCCACAGATGGAATGGTGGATACAAGGGCATTCATTTGTCACTAATATGAGGGTGCTTAATCTGCAAGCTTTGATGCCATTCTGGGCTATGAGTGGCTGAAAACATTCAGTCTTATTACTCATCATTGGGATACTAGAGTCATGGAATTCCAATATAACAATCAGTGGATTTCATTACAAGGGGTGCTCCCTACTCATCCTCAAGTACAGGAATTGCCAATAGACAAGTTGGTTAAGTGGTGGGCTGGTAATGACATTTGGGCTCTGGCAGTGGTGGATGTTGTGCCACCTGAAGACTCAGAACAAACAGTTCCACCTGGTATTCAGAAGGTCCTGGATGAATATCAAGATGTGTTTGCCACACCACAAGGGCTTCCACCTGAAAGAGAGTATGATCACTCCATCCCTACTCTACCTAATGCTATACCCATTAATTCCAGACCATATAGATATTCTCCTCTTCATAAAGATGAAATAGAAAGACATGTTAGGGAACTGTTAGTTGCTGGGTTGATCACACCAAGCTCTAGTCCATATGCTTCACCAGTATTGCTAGTGCAAAAAAGGATGGTAGTTGGCGTTTTTGTGTTGATTATAGGAAGTTGAATGATATCACAATCAAAAATAGGTTTCCCATGCCTGTGATAGATGAAATACTTGATGAGTTAGCAGGAACACAATATTTTTCCAAACTAGATATGAGATCTGGCTATCACCAAGTCAGAATGAAGGAGGATGAGCATAAAACAACTTTCAAGACTCATCATGGTCATTTTCAGTTCAGAGTCATGCCTTTTGGGCTTACTAATGCACCTGCTACATTCCAGTGCTTGATGAATGATGTTCTCAGTCCTTTCTTAAGGAAATTTGTCCTGGTCTTTCTTGATGACATTTTGATATATAGCCCATCTCTGGACAAACATATTGAACACCTGAGGTTGGTTTTGGCTAAGCTTAGGGAACATCAACTCTTTATGAAACTCAGCAAGTGTTCCTTTGCACAACATCAGTTGGATTACCTGGGCCACATTATTTCTGACAAAGGTGTGGCCACTGACCCAAGTAAAACATCAGCTATGGTGCAGTGGCCTATTCCTAGTAATGTGACTGAGCTGAGGGGTTTTCTGGGCCTCACAGGATATTATAGAAAATTTGTCAAGAATTATGGTTCTATTGCAAAACCTTTAACACAGCTTTTAAAGAAGAAACAGTTTATGTGGTCATCTGATGCAGAGCAAGCATTCAATCATCTGAAGCAAGCAATGGTTTCTACACCAGTTTTAGCACTTCCAAATTTTGCTCTTCCATTTATTGTGGAAACTGATGCTTCAGATAAGGGTGTGGGGGCAGTCCTGATGCAAAATGATCAACCAGTGGCCTTCTTGAGCAAGGCATTGGGTCCTGCTCATCAAAAGCTATCCATCTATGAAAAAGAGTTTTTGGCTCTTATTATGGCTGTGGAAAGGTGGAGACCATATTTACAGAGGCAAGAGTTCATTATCAGAACTGACCACAAAAGTCTTTCTTATTTGTGTGAGCAAAGCCTACAGTCTGATATGCAGAGAAAAGCTATGACTCGACTGATGGGTCTACAATTTCGAGTGATTTACAGGAAAGGGAAGGAGAATTTGGCTGCTGATGCATTGTCTAGGATGAATCACCTGTTTGCTATACAAGCTGTCTCTGCTGTACAACCACTGTGGGTACAAGAGGTGTTGAACTCATATGTTACAGACCCAAAGGCTCAAGAATTGCTGGCTAGATTGGCACTGCACAACCCTGATGAACAGGGATTTTCCCTTGACCAGGGTATTATCAAACAATGCACCTAGGTGTGGATTGCTCAGAATTTAGCTTTACAAACAAGACTGATCACAGCTATGCATTCTTCTGCTATTGGTGGTCATTCTGGAGCTATGGCCACATACTATAGGCTTAAGAAGTTATTCTATTGGAAAGGCATGAAAGCAGATGTGGTGAATTTTGTTAAGCAATGTGCAATATGTCAACAGGCTAAACATGAGCTGTTACATCCATCTGGGCTGCTTCAGCCACTACCCATTCCTCAAGGAGCTTGGCAGGATTGGTCCATGGACTTTATTGAGGGCCTTCCACTGTCTGATGGCAGCAATGTGATTCTGGTTGTGGTGGACAGATTCACCAAATACAGTCACTTCCTTCCCCTCAAGCATCCATTTACAGCTCAAACTGTGGCAAAAGTGGTGCTGGATAATGTGGTTCAACTACATGGGTTTCCAAAAAGTATTGTGTTTGACAGAGACAAAGTGTTTACCAGCTCATTTTGGAAGCATCTGTTCACACTGGCTCAAACCCAATTGCTTAAGAGTACCTCTTATCACCCTCAAACAGATGGGCAAACTGAAAGGGTAAATCAATGCCTAGAGATGTATCTAAGATGTGCTGTGAAAGACAATCCTAAAGGGTGGAAAGCCTGGCTATCTTTGGTTGAATTCTGGTATAACACCAACTTTCATACAGCTCTGGGGTGTTCTCCTTTTGAAGCACTATATGGCTATCCACCATCCTTGGGGTTAGCATTACCTGAAACCACTACCATTCAGGAGACTGGAGCCCAAGTGCTATATGACAGGCAGGAAGTTTTGGAGAAACTGAAGCAACATCTAGCTACTGCACAAAACCGCATGAAATTGCAAGCTGACAAGAATAGATCAGACAGACAGTTTCAGGTGAAGGATCAAGTTCTGTTGAAGCTACAGCCATATGTGCAACAATCTGTTGTGAGCAGACCCTTCCCTAAGCTATCATTCAAGTTCTTTGGCCCCTATGTGGTGCTCGAGAGAATTGGCACGGCTGCATACAAGCTGAAATTACCAGAGGGTAGCCTGATTCACCCGGTGTTCCATGTCTCCCAGCTGAAGCCATTCACTCCCAATTATACACCGGTGTTTGCGGAACTTCCAACGCTGGTGGATCTTGGCGCTCAGGATTTACAGCCCGAAGCAATTTTGGAGCGTCGTCTCGTCAAAAAGGGAAATCGGGCAGTGCCTCAGGTTCGTGTCCGCTGGAGCCATCTAAATGAGGATTCCGCGACTTGGGAAGATTTCTATGTCCTGAAGCAACGTTTTCCTGATGCGCTTGCTTGGGGACAAGCAAGTTCTGCAGAAGGGGGAGGTGTAATGCACCATGGCGCATAGAAGACGGGAAGAGCGAAATACGTTTTCCTTATGAGAAGTTTGAAAATGTAACGTGTTCGTTTAGGACTGGTGGTTGCGTGTGGGCCCTCGTGCCAGCGTGTGTTGCCGTGTTTAAGAGCAGGAGCTCGTGTAATGCAGGGACATATGTCTGTTAATTGAGAAAAGTAAGCTCGTTGAGCTCCGGCGTCAGGGTTCCTTGCCTGGCCGTTCTACCCTGATTCCCCTTCTGTGTGCCGCTCACATTGTCGGCGATCCCGCTACGGCCACGGGTTGTTACACTCCTCCCCTTGTGCTTGGCTCGCAAGCATGTCCGCCACCTCTACGTCATTCTTTGCTCACGACGCCGGCCAAGCGCAAGGGGGAGACGCGAGCGGAGGATCAGAGGACGGAGGAGGGAGCAGAGTTCGTGGAGCCTGGAAATCTGGGAGGAGCCAAACAAGCGATTCGATTTTAGCGTTTGCTTTAGAGGCTACCGCTGCAGCAACCGCTAGCTATATTGCCGGTCCAGGAACGAAGCTTTGAAAGAATGAAAGTTGCTGCTGCGCATAGTCTAAGACGAGCGATTAAACGTTTGAATTAAATTTCTCTTTAATTACCGTGCCTTGTTATGTGGCACCGAATCAGAAGATTGAAATATGTATGCTGCCCCAATATCTATGAGTCCGTTCGGCTGGCTTATCTTGACTCATGCTAATATGTATGGTTGATTTGTTGTGAAATAAAAAAAAATCTTATGCTGATATGTATGACTGATTTGTTGTGAGACGAAAATACTGCGTAAGAAATCGAAATAAGCTGAGAATAGACTAAACAAAAGGGTTCTATATACTGTTGTGACGATAGAAGACATGCATGATGTCTTCTTCTTCTAATTTATTAATGTATATATATGGAAGCAAGACATGCATGTTGCATCATGATCTTATCTTCATCATCAACTCTCTCCAATGCGGCTAATAATTCACGCAGGCCGGTGCCATGTTGTTGTCCAGCATAATGTCCATCACTGCACACGCTGGTAGCTGTCAGCACTGTGCACTGATTCGATGCCGTTGCAGTGTTTTTTTCATTCAACTGGTATATGGTGCGTGTGTCAACAACATGAACATCGATCGGGGGGTCATGATCAGGCGCACAGCAGGTAATCCAAAGGAAGGCGCCAAAAACCAGATGGCACATGACAGAAAGCTTGATCACGCGGCCCTACCGCTAGATCGATCTTTACCCGACACACGCGCAACGCACGGATTCCAGTAGCTCTCGAAGCACAGGTGCACATTGTTTGCGGACGAGACTGGGACACGCCGACACGTACGTGGAAGCACAATATCCTTTTGTTTTTCCGAGGCCACGCTAATAATAATATTATTCCAGCCAATATAATACTTCATCTATCTCAAAGTGTACATGATTTTATTTTTTTTTAAATTCGTGCATATGATACATTATGCATCTGACCATACATCATATTTAAGTGTATAAAAAATATACACCTAAACAAATCAAAACAACATACAATTTGCAACTTAAAAAAATCATAAAACACACACCACCGGTAGCTATAAGTATCGTTTTCGTACGACCTTATAATCTCCTTTTGCTTTTATATGGATTCCAATATAATATTTCTGTGTTGGAGTGTACATCATAATTCCCTGTTGCATAATAACACAATGCTCCCCCCACCCCACCTCAGTGACGGATCTAGGAATAAATTTAGAGGGGACTTTCTTCTCCTTCTTCTTTCTCTAGCCTCTCCTTCCCTCATTGTTCTTCCTCAAATTTGTATAAGAAACTTAAAGGGGTTCCATTGAATTTCCAGCGGTAGGAGGGGTCGAGCCCTGCCCGCCCCACCGCTGGATCCGTCACTGCCCCGCCCCACCCCTCCTAACTTCACGTACGTCAAAAATACCATATAAGCATTGGAGTCTACTCGGCATATTTTAAAACAGCTTCTGCTGATTTATACCATTAATTTATTGTGACCGAAAATTACTGCATAAATGAGCAGAAACACTACACAAAATGAGAAGTCGAACGGACTCGACTATAGCTATAGTGCTCATGCAACATTAGGGAAGTGAAATTTGGAAGGGTGCTGAGAGACATGGGTACCCATGGGTCCTCATTGGTCAGAGTCCCAGGGGTCCCTGACAAGTGGACCCGACCTTTCAGACGACCCGCCGACTTTACAAGTGGGCCCAGCAACCTGATCAAGCTCCCGGAAGACCCGCGAAGCCTTGGCGTGCAAGTCAAGACATGGCGACTTGGCGCGCCGCCGCCTATAGCTCCGAGTATCACGGGACACTCCTTGTAATCTGAGAGATAAGCTTCCCACAGTTGTAACTGACCCCGACACGGGTCAACCGACCTGCGCATGTAAACCCTAGCCCGTCCCCCCATATAAGGCGGCCTAGGGCTCCATGCACAGGGACAACTCATCTTCATTCTCGCATAATCCACCACAACTGGACGTATGGTTTTACTCTCCGGAGGCCTGAACCAGTATAAACCTTGTCTCCTTGTTCCTCGCCGCCATACTCGCCTAGTTCTGTGTGCATCCCGTGCATAACCACCTACGCTCTTATGTCCCGATCCTCCATTAACCTGCAAACCACTAGGGCAACCCCCTAGCGGATCTCCAGTCTCACCTGACGCCAGTTGGCGTGCGTAGGCGATCGGGTACTGTATGCGACATGGTGGCCCCAATCGCGTCGTCTTCCGGCGAGCATGGCGGCCTTCCTCGCCGACCCCGTGGAGATCTGCTTTGGATCTTTCACGGCGACCTCCCCTGCTCCGGCAGTTTCGACTCCTCCAGCGACTTCCGAGAAGGTCGTCACGGCGTCTGTCGCCGTCCCTGTTCCCGATCTAGTATCGGAGACCCACCCACCCAAACCCTATGACCTTGTCCAGGGGATGGAAAACGTCATCGGGTCGACGAGGGAAACCTTGGAGATCTGTGAACGAGCTCAGCTCGGCCAGCACGGCGCTACGCCACGCGCACGTTACCCTTCGGCCTGAAGTCCGCGCGCCGGCCTTCGCCTGAGCCAACTTTCCACGCCTCCACAGATCCAATCTGGGCGGCGACCTTCATGCAGCAAGGCACAGGCCTCGCGCTCGGCGCGACCCCCTCGACATGCCTTGCACCTACCACAAGGGTGCAAAGGACACCCTCATGGTGTCAGCTGCGGAAGAAGATCGACAACGAGCTCCCTCGCCGAGCAAAGCGACCCACCGTCTCGGATCGGGAGTTCGGAAGGTCCGAGTTCGCATCACCCCCAACGACTCGGAGGTTGTCTTCCGACAAGTGATGGTGATCTCTGAGAACGAGCCACCACGCTCGTGCGACCAACTCTCAGGAGGCGGCCCGCATCCAAGCAACGCCCGTCGCGGCGGCGGCGGCGTGCGGAAGAGCAGCGGCGTGCCTTGCCCTGCGCTCAGGATCTACGCCTGGAGTTTGAGGAAGCCGGGATCCCGACCTTCAACAGCCCCCAGGTCAACCTGGGTGTGGCCATCAGCAGACTGCAGCAAGTCCAGTCGCCTAAAGCTGAGCATGCCCTCGCGTACCTCCGGGTCGCCAACGCCCTGGTGGAAGAGAAGAGCGCGGCCTCCAAGTCCGCTGCATCATCCTCAACCCGCCACTCGCGTAGTCGATCTCATCGACCTACGCGCAACCAACTCTCCCCCGTCCACGAGGAGGTCGCTCAGCACAACCACAGCGGCCCGGCCCGGCTGACGCTCCGCGACCTTCGCGTCAACATCGACGCCAACAGGCGTGCTCGCGACGCCCGCACCATCGTCGACCAATGCCACAGGGAGCGTGAGGAGCGCGAGCTCCGCCGCCGCTCGGACTATGACCGCGAGTACGGCCAACCCGGGGGCGTTCACCGCATCATGGAACGCGAGCTCCGTGATCAACACGAGATCGAGAACCAGTGATGCGCCAAGTACAACGCTGATCATGGTGACCCCGCCATCGTCCAGGTCGACCGGGATCGGCAGCCACGCCTGTTCAGTCGTCGTCCCGAGCGCGTCCCACTCCGCGCCAAGAGAGGCTGCCCCGGCCTGGAGCTCCGGTGACGACCTTGCGCTCAACGCCTTCCCGGCGCTGGATGCCCGCTTCAAGTGGGTGGAGTTCCCCGACAACTTCAAGCCCAACATCAAGCCGTATGATGGGCGCTCCGACCCTAACATCTGGCTGTCGACCTACTACGTCACCGTCAAGGCGGCCGGTGGTAGCTTCGACCACATGACGGCCTACTTCCCACTGGTGATGGCAAGGCCCCTTCGCTCTGGCTCAATAACCTTGCGCCTGGCAGCTTCAAGACCTAGGCCGATCTGTCCCAGGCCTTCACGTCCAACTTCCAGGAGACCTACGATCGCCCGGGGAATGCCTTCAGCCTGGGGCGGGTCGTGCAGAAGCCTAAGGAGAGGCTCCACGACTACAACACCCAGTTCTTCGAGAACCGGAACGAGTGCGTTGGCGTCAGGGACGACCAGATCGTCGACAGCTACAAGAAAGGCATCAAAGACCGCAAGGTCTTCGAGAAGATCCATGAGTCTGGCGCCACCAACGTCAAGGAGCTGATGATCATCGTCAACAAGCTCATGGACACAAAAGACGCGCTCCAGAATCAGTTCGACATTGATAACACCGGTACATCTGGCACTGCAGCGGACAAACTCCGCAAGCGAGCTTCCGAGGTCTTGGCGGCCGAAGGGCGGCGAGCTTCATCCTTCAACCAAGCAGAGTTCGACCTGGCGCTCGACAGCACCTGCGGGTTCCACGAGGGAGCCACCCACACTCTCCGCGAGTGCTCCCAGTTCAAGAGGGCCTTTAGCGCCCCCACGGACCCCAAGCGACCCAGGAACGACGGTGGGCGCCGCGACAACCGCCCCTACAACAACACCTACCGCCGCGACGACCGGCGAGATCGGTGTGACGACCGCCGTGATGTTCAATACGACGATCACCGTGAGCCACCTCGCAGCGACCCACCTCGCAACGACCCTGCTCTAGTAGCTCCCCGCGACGAGACGAACCTGCCCCCTCCACCGGCATCGGGCAACCCCAATGGGCCTTTCCAGGCCGCAACCCGCGCGATCAACATGATTGTCGGCGGAATCAATCACGCCAGAGGACGCGGCGTCCATCTCGTCCACACTCATCCAATGGTGCCCCACGTGGGCGGGATCACGTTCTCCAGGGCTGATCATTGGGTCCACATCCCAGATCCCGGGTCCTACCCGCTCGTCGTCGAGCCTACAGTGGATGGAGCCTTGCTACCCCAGACCCTGGTTGACGGAGGCAGTGGGCTCAACATCATCTTTGTTGAGACCCTCAAGAAGATGGGCTTCGACTTCGAGAAGATGACGAAGTGCGACGAGCCCTTCTATGGCATCATCCCCGGAAAGGCGGCCTACCCCTGGTCGAGTCTCCTCCCGTCACTTCGGAGGAGGCGAACTTTCCGCGGAATACCTCAACCGAGGTAGCCAACTTCAAGTCCTCCTACCATGCGATTCTAGGTCGCCCGGCGTCTTGGCGATTCATGGCCATCCCGCACTACACCTACTTGGTGTTGAAGATGACGGCTCCACATGGGGTCCTCTCCATCAAAGGGGACCTGATCATCTGCTTCAGGTGCAGCACGGAGGCTCTTGACCTTCTGCTGCGACCCTCACCTGCCTCCGCCTCGCGGTCGCGGAGGCCAACAAAGTCGACCTGCCGACCAATCCGTCCGGGCGAGCGCGACACGCCCTAGACGCGGCTCCCTCGGCGAAGTCTCCCTCGGCCTTGCCGACCCGAGAAGATGGTCATCGGCGGCCTCGACCCCAAATAGAACTCACGCTCACCACTTCCTCGGGATAATCGACATATTCGCATGGAGTCCGTCGGATATGCCGGGTGTCCCCAGGGAGCTGGCTGAGCACGCCTTGGATGTAAGCAAGACGGCCAAGCACTGCAGCAAAAGCTTACGCTGCGAAAAGATCAAGGACATCATTAGGGTAGAGCTAATAAAGCTCCTAGGCTGCGGATTTATCCGAGAGTGTAAAAACCCGGTTTGGCTCGCCAACCCGGTTCTTGTACCAAAGAAAACCGGTCAATGGAGAATGTGTATCGACTACACCGATCTCAACGACACGCCCTAAAGACCCCTTCCTCTTCCGCGCATCGACTGGTCGTTGACTCCCACGGCCGGGCGTCCTCCTTTGCTTTCTCCGCTACTCGGTATCACTAGATAGCCACGAAGGTCTCGACCAAGACAAGACGGCGTTCATAACACCCCATGGCATCTCTTTGCTATACGGCCATGACCTTCGGCCTCAAACGCGCGACCTACCGAAGGCAATACGTGTCCGCCAGCGGATCGGCAAGAACGTAGAAGCCTACGTCGGCGGCGTGGTCGTCAAGACCCACCGACGAGGACAAGCTCGTGGCGACCTCGCGGAGACCTTCGCCAACCCTCCGCACTTACGGAAGCTCAATCCAGAAGTGCATCTTGATTGTCCCGTCCGGCAAGCTCCCTGGGCTTCATGGTCATCAACGGGCATCGAATCCAATCAAGGTGGATGCCATCCTCAAGATGAAGCGACCTACTAGCAAGAAGGGACGTCATGAAGCTCACAGGCATGATGGCGGCCTTAGGCCGATTCATTAGCAAGCTGAGAGAAAGACCCGCCTTCTTCAAGCTGCTAAAAAGGCGGACAAGTTCGCGGACCAGGAGGCGGACCAAGCTCTTGAGCAACTCAAGACCTTCCTCATGACGCCCGGTGATGGTGCCCCCGCCCAAGGAGCCTTTATCTCTACATCTCGGCGACCACCACGTGGTCACGGTCTGGTGGTGGCGACACGAAGAGGGCACCTTACCCCATCGACCTATATACTACGTCGGTGAGGTCCTGTCTCGACAAGCAAGACCGGTACAGCCAGCCCGGAAGATGCTCTGCGCTACTCATGACTTCACAGCTCGGCACTACTTCCAATCCCACAAGATCAAGGTCGTCTCGGCCTTTCCCCTTGGTTAGATCCTACGGAGTCGTGACACCTCTGGGCGCGTCGTCAAGTGGTCCATCGAGCTAGGCGAGTTCGACCTAGAGTTCTCGCTGAGGCCATCAAGTCCCAAGTCATTCGCACTTCGTCTCGGATGGACAGAGATCCGGCGCCTCCGTCACGGAGCGACGAGCATTGAAGATGTACTTGATGGTTCCACGAACCTCGAAGGTGCCGCAGCGTCTTGTTCATCTCCCCTAAGGGCGACTACCTCAAATACGTCCTGCAGATCCACTACAAGGCGTCCAACAACGCCAGTACGAGGCCCTCATCCACGGGCTCCGCATCACCGTCTCCCTCGGGATCAAGGGCCTCCTGGCCTACAGCGACTCCAAGGTCGTCATCGACCAAGTCAGCAAGGACTCGGCTAGGAAGGATATGATGGATGCCTCTTGTCTTTGAGGTGCGCAAGCTTGAGCGCCACTTCGAAGGGCTCGAGTTCCACCACGTCTGCCGCAACAACAATGTCGCTGCAGATGTCCTCTCCAAGCTTGGCTCCAAGCGCGCACTGGTTCCGGGTGTGTTCGTCCGGGACCTCATGGCCGTCCATCAAGCTCATCCCCACCAGTCGCCGATGACGAGCTTACCTCGCCTGAAGGTCGCGAGATCCTCATGATCGACGCAGAAGATGACTGGCGCCTCGACTTCATTGCCTTCCTCCTCGAGCACCGAGTACCTGAGGACAAGGCGGAGTGAGAAAAGATTACGAGGTGTAGCGCCAACTACGTCGTCGTCGGCAAGGAACTCTACCAGAGGTCCGCCTCCACTGGAGTACTGATGAAGTGCATCCTACGATCTGAGGGCCTCAGGCTCTTGGATGAGATCCACGGCGGTGACTGCGGCAACCACGCCGCCTCTTCCAACCTGGTAGGCAAAGCCTTGGTCCGGCTTCTCTTGGCACGGCCATGGCGCCGATGCCTGTGTCGCAAGGGATGCCAGTTCTTCGCTAAGCAGCAGCACCTCCCGGCTCAGGCCCTGAGGACCATCCCTCCATCGTGGCCCTTTGCAGTGTGGGGTCTCGACTCTGTGGGACCCTTCAAGACCACCCCCGGCGGCTACAAGCACATCATCGTGGCGGTGGATAAGCTCACCAAGTGGATCGAGGTCTGTCCTGTATCCAGCGTCACATCGAAAGAAGCGGCCAAGTTCATCGAGGAGATCACCCACCGCTTCGGGGTGCCAAACAGGATCGTCACCGACCTTGGCACAGCCTTCACAAGAGCCGAGTTCTGGGACTTCTGTCAAGATAGCCTGATCTATGTATACTACTCCTCGGCGCACCAGCAGTAACGGCCAGTCGAGCGGGCTAATGGCATGGTCCACAGCCATCAAAGACCGTATACGGCTCGGCGCCCCACGCCACTAGGTGGCTCTCGAGCTCCCTCATGTCCTCACGGGGTCTCGGGACCCAGTCGGCTCACCACTGAGGTACTCACCCTTCTTCCCGGGTCTATGGGTCGAGGCCATCCTCCCCGACGTGGCCTTGGTGCTCCGCATCCGTAACTTCATGAAGGGAAGTAGAGCAAACACGCCGGCTCGACCTCGGCGGGCCGAGGAACATCGTGGTGGCTCAGCTCATGCGCCACACCGCCACGAAAGCATGCTCGTCGCTACCACAACCGCAATGTATGCGGACGGTCCTTAACGTTGGTGACCTAGTCCTACGGCAGATCCAGAACACGAAGGACATGCACAAGCTCTCCGCACCTTGGGAAGGCCCCTTCATAGTTAAGGAGGTCATTGGATCGACCTATCGCCTCCAATGGGGCATGGCGGTGTCCCAACCCACTGAACATCGAAAGCATTTACGCCGCTTCTATCCTTAGAAGCCTTGTATCACAATAAAGCTATGTACTCTGCCCTTTGTAAATTTAATATATATATATATATAAAGTTTGCTCTTTCGACCTGCTCGATTCTTCACCCTCCCTTCGACACGCCTGGGCTTGGCTTAAAACCCCCTGCTCGGGGCTTGGCTCTAAGCTCGGCTCTTCACGCTCGGGGGCTTGGCTTTGCCAACATAAGGGTTGCTCGACCTAGGGTTTTTACCTTTCTCTTTACCAGTGTTCCCTTACCATAGCTTCTTATGCATTTTATAAGTATTCCTAGGTCGTGGGGTTGCTTGACCTTGGGTCCCCGACCCCCTCCGCGCACCGGCCGCACTTAAGCCTCCCACATCGAGCCGTGTGGTCGGTAAGCCGTTCCTCCACTAAGTTGGGTTAGCGGAGGAAAAGGGGTCTCGCAACTTTGTTACCTTTGCGTTCTTATAAAGAGTATACCAAGTCAAATAAGGGATCACATGACATGCCTTTTTCATTCATGCAATATTTATATTACATCAAAAGTCCTGCACCCATTGTTACTAACTGCTTCCACTAAGCTACATCTCTGTGTCTATTTTCTTCATGACCTCCTCTCTGTGGCGGCCTAAATCTCGTCGCTGGCCACCAGCTATGCCAATTTGATCTCCTCCTTGACCTTCTCAAGGTCGAACGACGGTTCGTGGTGCCTCACCACGGCCAGTGTGGTAGCAGCGGCAAGCTTGCCACTGTCCGCCAACAGGGCCTTCACGCGACCCTCTGCCGCATCCAGCTGCGTGACGAGCTCCTGCGACCCACCTTCGACCTTGGGGACATAAACGTCCACAAGGTACTCGGCGGACTCCTTGAGG
This sequence comes from Cenchrus purpureus, assembly GCA_022644695.1. Lineage (NCBI taxonomy): Eukaryota > Viridiplantae > Streptophyta > Magnoliopsida > Poales > Poaceae > Cenchrus > Cenchrus purpureus. The sequence continues at coordinate 191,998,497 of CP053461.1, read as the reverse complement.
TCGTCCAGCTCCTTCTCAAAATCTGCAGTCATCTCTTGATGGTCAATAAGGGTTTGCATCGCTCGGCCAAGGTCGATCTCAAGATCCCTGCGCACCCCAAACTCATAAGCTGCTTTACAGGTGAAGTAAGACTCACTGGCGACGACCTCCTGGTGTTTCTCCTTGAGGACCTTCACCTATTCCTTCGACTCCTTGAGGTCCTTCTTCAAGGCAGTCTCCTTCTTCTTGGCGTCTACGAAAGTCAAGGTCAGCATGAGTTCACCACGATGTACAACATCAAGACAAAAAGGCGTCCATCGACGTACCTGCGGTGGCGATCTTCAGATCATCCTCTGCTTCCTTCTCGACTTTGCTTCAAGCCTCTCCCGCCTAAGGCCTCGATGGCGGTCCTTCAAGATCGCCTCGTCCTTGAGGGTCCTTATTTCCTCCAGCCTCGGTCTTGGCACAGCACGGCCTCGCCGTGTGGCCCGCGTGAAGCTTGGCGCCCTCTACTAGCAGGTCCGCCCTCGCCTGCGAGTGCGCGGCAAGAGTCTGTGCCAACACATCAAGAAAGATCGTCAAGCCAAGCCGCCAAAGTGAACTAAAGATGTCGCCCCAAGGCAACACCAGCAAACCATAAGCGTCCGACCAATTGTCTTCGCCGCCTCCGTGATCTTCGCCTGCGCCGCCTTAAAATCATCAAGGTCTTTGGCGTCGGCCCATACGTCGTCCTCCAGCATAGAGGCACTGCCGTTCTCGACTTTCCCTTCCTCCTCCGGTCTCAGCCAGCCCGGACTCGACTCAAAGTGTCTTGGCTAGTCCTCCTCTGCTCGTCACCGGGCCGGCTGGCTACCTCCAAGATCTCCCACGGTCTCTGGGACCCCGCTGGTGGCGTCCCCGGCTGAGGTCGCCGGTGATTGCCCTGCCGACAACTTCTCGAGCTTCCGCCCCAAGGCCCCCTGCCCTGAGGCATCCTTACTGGTACGACACAGCGGGCGTCCCCCTACCAAAGCAATACAAAGTCGTCAGGATGATGTACCAAACAGTGTGCAAAGGATGGGAAAAAGCAGAAAATCGAACTCCGCGACGCAGCCATCGATTTCGCTGAACTGAACGGCCCTAGGCGGCCCGCCTTGGCTTCTTCTGTGACCCTTGGTCGCCCGCGCTTTCCGTGCTCGGTTTTGGCTGTTGCTCGCCTACAACGCCGAGCGTGGTGCCATCTTCTCCCGCGGCCGCTACATCACCCGACCCTGTGGCGACATCGCGCGACCCCGCATCGTCTTGCTCCTCGTAGACGACCTCGGTGTTAGTCGTGGCCGTCTCCGAGGATGCAGTAGCATCCCTCCTCTTCCTCTTCTTCTTCTCCGCCTCGATGGTGGCAGAGACGATCTTGGCACCCTTCTGCGCCGGGATCTTGCCAATGACAGCATCGCGGTCATCGTCACGGAGCTCCCCACGGGTGGATCCTCATCATCACTACCCCCCACCGACGAGTCAGAGAGGTAGTTCTCCAGTACCTTTGGCGGTGGAGCCTGCACGTCCTCCACCGCCCGGACCTTAAAGTCGCTCGCCCGTCGCAGGCTGGGCTCCAGAACAAGCCTTCACGACCGCAACAAAGCGACCTTCTCGAAACAGGGAGTGCAAAAACAAGAAGGAATCAAGGTCGATTATCGACGTACCACTTCGGCGGGCCGCTTGAGAGAGAACGCCTTGGGGAACGTCCGGTTCCGGATCACCCCATTGAAGAGTTCCCTCACCCTGCCACCATCTCCTCCTTGAGACCTTACTGCGCTACATGGGTTGGGTCGGCCCGATCGTAGGTCGGTGCACCCGATCCGGATCGTTCGACCTCACGGCCGAATCGATGGCCACCGCACCCCTCTCTTCCTTCCTCGTCTTGAGGTCCTCCGGCTTGATGGTGTCCATCTCCGCGACATAAGTCTGGTTGGTCCACTCAGCACCGGGACCGAGCCGACCGATGTCGCCCGGTAGTTTGGGGTTGTCAATGTAGAACCCCGCCTCCCCACAGGTGTTATCCGCAGCTCCATGTCAATGTACACCGTCTTCATGTGACGGCGTAGCATGAAGCCGACGGCGCCGACGACGCCATTCTTCCCCGTCTTCTTCACCTCGAAGAAATACCGCCACAGGTCGAAATGTGGCAGTATTCCCAAGTACACCTCGCACAAGTGAATAAATGAGGATACCGTGGTGATGGCGTTGGGGACGCGGTGCGTCAAGTCGATGCGGTAGAAGTGCAGTAGCTTGCGGAAGAAGTCGCCCGCCGGGACTCCAAAGCCGCTCGGCGGTGCGACGGCGACGGTCTCCCCGGTTCCCTCGGAGGGGAACGCCTCGCCGGCGGCTGGCCTCCAGCCCACCTACTCCCGGGGCTTCAACAGCCCACGCTCCACCAGGTTCTTCAACTGCACCTCCGTCACCGTCGAGTGCTCCCACACCTTCTCCAGTGGCGGGGCAAGCTCTGGGGTCATTTCTTCTTCCTCGAAGCCGATGGATCTAGCTCTAAATACCACCAGCGACTTCTGGCGCATGCGGTGGCGCTGGGCACGGTGGATCTAAGCACGGCGGCGCCGGCAAATCTATGCGCTAGAACTTCTGGCGGCGGATTGGAAACCCTAGCTCTTGCGGGGAATCGAAGCGAGTGGGGTCCTTGACCCCTCACTCGGCCTTTTATAACTAGGCCACATCAATGCGGTGGGCCGCGGCGCCCCAAAACGTCCCTTCGGATTCGGCGACATAACCGGCGACCCAACGGATACATCACCTAACGGCTCTTTCGGCCTAACCACGTGGCGAGCTGGCGTCGGGAATCTATGCCCATTGGATTTCTGTCCAACAGTCCGGTGTCCATGGACTCGCTATGCCTCACTTCAAGCCCCCCCCCCCATCATTTCCTTTAAGATCTCTTGACCTCTGACGACCTCCGGGTCCATAATGTTACCTACATAAGGTCGACAGGCACTACCCTTGGTAGGTCACCCCAGTTTCCAATCTTGGGTTCATACCCTTGTTTACTCATTAACGACCTCCGAGTCAAGTAGTACCTCTCTGAGGATTGCTAAGGTCCTGCTACCTACTAAATTGCCTTAGTGGCCCTACCAACAGCCCTGCGCTTAATGGCTCCACTGCCCGTTGGCGACCTCCGGGTCAAGTAGCACCTCCCTAAGGTCGCTAAGGTCCTGCTACCTACTCACGTTGCCTTAAATGGCCATACCAATGGCCATGCGCTTAATGGCTCCACTGCCCGTTGGCGACCTCTTGGTCAAGTAGCACCTCCCCGAGGTCGCTAAGGCCCTCACGCTCCAGGTCGTGCACCCTAGGTTTTCCAGGCTGACTACCTGCGTTGTGTCACTACACAATGGCCATGTTGACTCAGTGCCCACGAGCTTCGTCTCTGAAAGGCCTCCCAAGGCTGCCGGACCTTGGTATCCGTACCATTGCACCGGGCGCCTCACAAACACCAACATCATGGCATTCCTCATGACAAAATTATATTTACCTTGGCCAAATTACAAGATACAAAGATCTTAAAGGTCTGAATTACCTTCCAAAGTGCTTACGACTCAGTCTACACCAATAAGGCTTGTCGAAGCTTTCTTCTAACCCGAGAACCTACTCGGCGGACCTCTCACTCGTGAGGCAGCGCCTACACACAGCCACCTCTACTCGCGCACCAACCGATCTCCTGCGGACATCAAGTCAGCTCCCGCAAGATTGCAGAAGGTCCGAGCTTTAACACCAACCTCGCCGGGTGGAGCCACACTCACCGGCATCACCTCGAGCGCCTGAAAGTGTCGGGCCGGACGATGCAACTGCTTCATTCTCCTCCTGGGTTCCTCGGCGGGACTGGGAGAAGAGGCCAATCGAGTTCTTGAGCCTCGCAAGCATTCTTCTAGCTCCAAGCATGAACTACTCCAACTCTACATTCTGGTGGGCGGACACAAGCCCCTGGCATGGCAATATTACTACGTTGGGACATCTTGGATCACCTCTGAAGATTGGTGCGGCTTGCTTCAAGCCCTGGGCATCTATTTATACCACCAAGTCCCTGCCACTATGTCATATCCGCAAGCCAACTTGCGTGGCGTCCTTATCCTCAAGATCACTGCATCCTCGTGGAGCACGAGGTTACTGTTCGCCCGTGGGAGGCATTGGCGCGCTTGTTCCCTACCTGACCAAACACTGGAGCAGCTTTTGTCTCTTGTGGGTGATTGTGACACTGTAACTCGTATGCCGCCGTGATAGTACACAGCGTGACTCGGTTGCACCAAACACTGTCGCTGCTGCCCTGCAGATTCTGGAGCTCTTGTCCTCTAGCGTCGATCTCACAAGAGCATCTGTTTCCTAAGCGGAAGGCCGTAGGTACGGATTATTTTTCTCTTCTTCTTTGGAGCATCAAACCGGCCATACTGGTCGCTTTACTTCTCGGGAGCTACTACACTAGTGCGTCTTCGATGCCCTATTTTCTTTGGGTCGCCTCGACCTAATGGAAGCCTGCTTCCATCACATCTCTGCTCGACCTACCCTTGGTAGGCTTGTTGACCTTTCTGAAAGTCGTGACTGCTACTACAATATGCCTGACTCCGATCAGGTCGGCGGCTCTGCAAGCTCTACGCCTCATCTTCACTTCGACCTTATGGACCTTCGACCCAGAAGCTCGACGTTCAACTTCATGCACGCATCGGAGGGGTTTCTTTTCTTTTTTTGATCCCCGTGCACCCTTCACGACCTCGACGGTGCCGCGTCTTGCTGATCTTCGACACGACCTCGCCTTGACCGCTGTGCCTACACGTCGATCGGACGCTTGAGAGACATGGGTACCCATGGGTCCCCACCGACAAGGGTCCCAGGGGCTCCTGACAAGTGGACCCGACCTTCCAGAAGACCCGCCGACCTTACAAGTGGGCCCAACAACCTGATCAAGCTCCCGGAAGACCCGCGAAGCCTTGGCGTGCAAGTCAAGACACGGCGACCTGGCGCGCCGCCGCCTATAGCTCCGAGTATCACGGGATACTCCTTGTAATCTGGGAGATAAGCTTCCCACAGTTGTAATCGACCCCGACACGGGTTAACCGACCTGCGCATGCAAACCCTAGCCCGTCCCCCCATATAAGGCGGCCTAGGGCTCCATGCACAGGGACAACTCATCTTCATCCTCGCATAATCCACCACAACTGGATGTAGGGTTTTACTCTCCGGAGGCCTGAACTAGTATAAACCCTTGTCTCCTTGTTCCTCGCCGCCATACTCGCCTAGTTCCGTGTGCATCCCGTGCATAACCACCTACGCTCTTAGGTCCCGATCCTCCATTAACCTGCAAACCACTAGGGCAACCCCCTAGCGGATCTGTCCAGGTCTCACCCCCTGACAGGTGCTCACAACTCAACTTTGCTGTACACGTAGGACCCGGAGATGGAGGAGACACAATTTTCACTACCATAGAGAAAAGTTTATCATTGTCGGTCCCAAGCTGGCCTTCACCATTGGTTTGGGAACTGTTGCGGCACACCACCTGTTTTTGGAACCGACGGTGATAGTTACTAACAAAACCACGTGGCACCTTCGCCTGGTCGCAGCCCCCAGATCGAAAGAGAGACTCAATGTGCTCATGTAGCCCGCTGCTGCCGCAGCTTGCTCGCTCACCATCACCTCACCCGCCGGACTTGACGCTGCCACCATATCTCATAGTTGTCGCTGGAGCCGTCAACCCCACCACCGGATCTCTACTTCTCCACCTCGCCCCACTGCCGCTCCTCACTAGCGGTGAGGAGAGCTGAGGGGGAGGAGAGGGGAAGCAAGTGGAGAGGGAGAGAAGGGACGGCTGGCGAGAGAAGGAAGAGAGACAAGAAGGGAGGAGCTAGGCAGATCAGAGGGATGCGACGTATATGAGAGAGGACGGGAGGCAGAGAGTGAATAAGGAAAAATGAGGAGAGAGGAGCCGGAAAGGAGGGACATACACATAGGCTTGTTAAAATGAAATTTAAGAATCAGGTCTGCACCCTATTTCACTACTGGATGGTGTTAAAGACAGACAGTGATAGTATTATTAGTGGTTTTAGCCACCAAACTGGTGGTGATAGTAAGCATATCATCACCGACTTTGACTGTCGGTGCTCCTATCTACTTCTAAATCGGTGGCGAAAGGATATCAGTTCATATAAAACTTGGAGTGATCACAACATCTGTAATAGTTAATAATGTTTGAGCTGCGGTGACTTCATGCATTCGTTAGTTCATTCTTGTTTAGAAGAGAGCAAAGTAGCTTCTCAATACAGTTCGCGCACTACCGGAAATCTCAACTTTGCCGAGTACAAAAGGATTTGCCGAATGCGATCCTTCGGGCCGTCAGCAAACAAGTTCTTTCTCGAGTGTCGTGCGAAAAACACTCGACAAAACAATTACACTCAGTAAACCACCTGTTTCGTAGTGACACATTACATCATAATTCATAATTATGATGCTATGTTTTTGTCTGAGCCAAAACAGGTGAAGCTGCACCAAAAGGATCTCTTATTGTACTCCCTCCGTCCTTCTTTGTTTGTCACTTGGAAAGAGTGACTATGAGAGAATTGTACTTGTTTCTCCAGCGACAATAAAAATGGGACAGAAAGAGTAGACCCGAAGTGCAAATCAGCATTTTCTTGCCCGGGCTCCTAGCAGAGGGATCATGTATTCATGTTCCAGGCCAATAATAAAAAAATAATAATACATAGATACATATATAAAAATATTTCAGTAACAAATGCCAGCTAGTCTGAAGGCCCATAATTGAATTTTAGACACTATATAAACAGTCCCCCTGCCCCGTTCCCGCCTCAACCTAGCTTCCTTGCTCATAGAAGCCTCGCTCAGATCCAATCCAACACGACGCCGCTGACAAACCGAGCTGATGGACGAGTTCTCCATAAACAACCAGGCGGGCGCCTGTCGAGCAACAGGACTTGGTCCTCATGACTGGCAACGGTCTGTACCTGAGTTACTGGGTCCTTCGTGATCCAAGTAGTGCTCCTAGTTTGTAGGCAGTAGTTGGCCACGATCGGCCTAGGAACCACATGTATATGTACCGGCATTCAGCAGTAAAATGATTGAGCTTTTCCTGCATTTGATCATCTTCATGGTATCAAGAGACTCTACGATCTAATCCCTGGCTTCCGCTGCCCTCCCAACCCGTTCGCTATGTCTTCCTCAAGCTCCAGCACCACGAACCCCTTTGCAGCCCCTGTTCCTGAACCTCCGTCCGCCGCTGCCATTGCCAAGATCTCCATCAAGGCTCATGTTCCGGTCGTCCTCGACATGGATGAGTCCAATTTCCGGCAATGGCGCACCTTCTTCGACCTTACTTTTCACAAGTTCGGCCTCACCAATCACATTGATGGTACACTCGACGCCATCTTGATGCAGGATGAAATTGAGTGGCTCCAAATCGACTCCTGCATCACGTCGTGGCTCTACACCACCATCGCCAAGGACATCATGGACACCGTCTACCGTCCCCGGCAATCGGCGTTCTCCGCTTGGTCCGGCATCCTCGGCCTCTTCCTCGACAACAGCCTGCAGCGTGCTGTATACGCGCAACAGGAGTTCCATAGCTTGTACCAGGGTGACATGACCATCGCTCAGTACACCGGCAAGATGAAGAAACTCGCCGACACTCTCTACGATGTTGGTGCCGCCGTCACCGACCAAGCTCTCGTCATCAACGTACTACGTGGTCTCAACTCCGACTTCAGTTCGGCGATCACATACCTTGGCGGCAAAGATCCTCCCCCGACCTACCTCTACACCCGCTCTTATCTCCTTCAAGAGGAGAGTCGCAAGCGTCATACCCGCAAGATGGAGGCCGCGATGGCTCTGCTCGCCACCGGGTCCAGCGCCTCCAAGCAGAGTAACGTCCCCACTACCCCGCCTGGTTCTAGTGGTGGGGACCGTCGCAAGAAAGGCAAAAAGCCCGATGGTCGCGGCCGTTCCAGCGCCTCTGATGCCCCTCGCCAGCCCGGCACGCCGCAGCTGGCGCCTGGCACACCGCAGTGGACAGGCGTCGTTCAAGCCTGGCCAATGCAGTGGCGTCCCCCGACGACAGGTGTTCTGGGGCCGCGCCCCGGCGTTGTGCCGCCCCAAGCCATGACCGCCGCCTACGATCCAACCCTTCATCGTGAACTCCCGGCAACCATCGGTCGCCCGCCCAGCGCCATATACCAGTGCGACGTCCCACATGGCATCGAACTCCAGTATACTCTCCACTTCTTCCTCTACCTCCTCTCCCTCTACAATCATCGTCGGGAACGGTGCACCTCTGGATGTCCAGAGCACCGGTCACACATCTCTTCCCACCTCATCTTCTTCTTCACTTTTTTTGAACAATGTTCTCATCTCTCCTGATTTGATCAAGAATTTAATCTCTGTTCGTGCTCTAACCCGTGACAATTCCGTCTCTGTTGAATTTGACCCTTTTGGTTTCTCCATCAAGGATCTGCGCACGAAAACGATTCTTCTCCGCTGTGATTCCTCCAGCGAGCTCTACCCCTTGTGTTCACCGGCTCCTGCTGCTTCAGATCACAGTCTCCACAATAATTTTCATGCCTCCGTCACCATAGAGCTCTGGCATTCAAGGCTTGGACACCCTGGAGATGCTGCTCTTCGACGGATTCTGAACTCCTTTGGATTCTCCTGTAGCAAATCCGATAAACACACATGCCATGCCTGTCGCCTTGGCAAGCATGTGCGTTTGCCATTTAGTGATTCAAATAACATCAGTGCTTTTCCCTTCCAGTTGTTACATTGTGATTTGTGGACCTCACCAATTCCTAGCAATTCTGGTTTTCACTTTTATCTAGTTATACTTGATGATTTCTCGCATTTCGCATGGACTTTCCCTCTGCGCCATAAATCTGATGTTCTTCCCACCCTCATCTCCTTTCATGCTTTCGTTCGCACTCAGTTTCGCTGTGATATCCAATGTTTTCAGACTGACAATGGACGAGAATTTGATAACATTGCCGCGCGTGCGTTCTTCGCCAAGCATGGCATCTCCTTCTGTCTTACCTGCCCCTATACATCGCAGCAAAATGGCCGTGCCGAGCGCGTTCTGCGAACCATCAATGACAGCCTGCGCGCTCTCATGTTCCACGCTTCCGTGCCTCCTTCGTTCTGGCCTGACGCTCTCGCCACTGCCACATACCTGCTCAATCGCCGGCCATGCCGCCGCCGTGCAAATCACACCCCTTTTGGCCTGCTCTACGGTGTTGCGCCATCGTACGATCACCTTCGGGTCTTTGGTTGCCGCTGCTACCCGAACACGGCCGCCACCGCGCCGCACAAACTCGCTCACCGTTCTGTCGCTGCGTTTCCTTGGCTATCCTGCTGAACAAAAGGGATATCGGTGCTATGATCCTTCTACTCATCGAATCATAACCTCACGGCATGTCTACTTCGACGAGGATGTGTTCCCCTTTGCGCAGGTCTCCACGTCGTTCGTACCGCGCAGCTCAGCGTCTCCACCGGCAAGTGCGCGCGCCCACACGCCCCGGCCTGCTCCACACCAGCTCCCGCCGCGCTCCGCACCGATCCCCTCGCTTCAGGAGTCGTTACCGCCTCTCGCGCCACGCCGTGCCCGCACGCCACGAGTCCTGCCCAACCACGCCACGCAGAGCTCTGCGGCACGTTCCACGGAACAGGCGCTTCCCGCTCCGCCAGCTTCGCCACCACCTCCTGCGTCATCAACAGATTCGCCAGCTGCGCCGCACTCCCCGCAACTTGATGCTGCTACTAGCCTGCGCCACCACATGACTACGCATGCGCGTTCCGGTGTCGTGCTCCCCAACACCCGCTACGCCAATGTCGCAACGGCCACATCATCATCTGCACCAAGTTCCGTACGCGTCTCGGCCACACCCTCAGCTCCACCAACCTCCGTTCATGCTGCACTTCGTGATCCCGATTGGCACCGCGCTATGCAGGAGGAGTACGACGCGCTGATGGGCAATGGCACCTGGACTCTTGTGCCGCTACCGCCCGGCGTTCATGTCATCACCGGCAAGTGGATCTGGAAGAACAAATTGAATCCCGACGGCTCTCTTGAATGCCGCAAGGCCCGGTGGGTCGTCCGTGGCGATACTCAACACGCTGGCGTGGATTTCCATCAGACGTTTTCTCCCGTCGTCAAGCCGGCCACGATCCGCACCGTTCTGCATCTGGCTGCCTCGCGCAAGTGGCCGGTCCACCAGCTGGACGTCAAGAACGCGTTTCTCCACAGCGAGATCGCGGAACGCGTCTACTGTCGCCAACCCGCCGGCTTCGTCGACCCTGCTCACCCTGATCACGTCTGCCTCCTCGTCAAGTCCCTGTACGGCCTCAAACAAGCTCCACGAGCGTGGTTCGATCGTCTTCGCACCTTCCTACTCACGATTGGTTTCCGCGCTGCCGGCTCCGACGCGTCGCTGTTCGTTCTCCACCATGGCGGCGACACGGCGTACCTCGTCGTCTACGTCGACGATATCATCCTCACCGCATCGACCGACGACCTTCTACGCGCATCGTCCAGCAGCTCTGCGGTGAGTTCGCAATCAAGGACCTCGGTGATCTGAGCTTCTTCCTCGGCGTGCAAGTGTCGCGCGACGAACACGGCTTCTTCCTCACTCAAGCTCAGTACGCCGAGGACGTTCTCGCGCGTGCCGGCATGCTCAATTGCAAGTCTGCCTCCACTCCGGCGGACACAAAGCCAAAGCTCTCCATCACCAACGGCAAGCCTCTCGATCCAGCGGACGCGTCGTTCTACAGGAGTATTGCTGGCGCGCTCCAGTATCTTACACTGACACGGCCGGACGTGGCGTACGCCGTGAATCAGGCCTATCTCTACATGCACGCGGTGCGCGATGTGCACTGGAACTTGCTGAAGCGCATCCTGCGCTACTTGCGCGGCTCTCTACAGCAAGGCATCTGCATCTCTGCTTCTTCGTCATTGCAGCTCACCGCATACTCCGACGCTGATTGGGCAGGGTGTCCCGACACTCGACGATCGACCTCTGGATATTGTGTCTTCCTGGCGACTCTTTGGTGTCCTGGTCATCTAAACGCCAGACCACTGTCTCAAGATCAAGCGCTGAGGCGGAGTATCGCGGTGTTGCTCATGCAGCGGCTGAATGCTGCTGGTTGAGGAACTTGCTCGCTGACTTGCTGGTGGAAGTCCCGAAGGCCACGATCATCTATTGTGACAACATCTCGGCAGTCTACCTCTCTGAGAATCCGGTTCATCATCGACCCACCAAGCATATTGAACTTGACATCCACTTCGTCCGTGAGAAGGTCGCCATTGGACAGTTGCGTGTTCTTCAAGTGCCCAGCTTGCAACAGTATGCTGATATCATGACAAAGGGCTTGCCAACGCCGCTGTTTGATCAGTTCAGGTCCAGTTTGTGCATCAGCTCTGGTGATGCTGCAACTGCGGGGGGGTGTCGAGCAACAGGACTTGGTCCTCATGACCGGCAACGGTCTGTACCTGAGTTACCGGGTCCTTCGTGATCCAAGTAGTGCTCCTAGTTTGTAGGCAGTAGTTGGCCACGATCGGCCTAGGAACCACATGTATATGTACCGGCATTCAGCAGTAAAATGATTGAGCTTTTCCTGCATTTGATCATCTTCAGCGCCTACCAGATTCACGCCCTCCCAGGCCGCAGCCGCACCTCCTCGTTGCAGGAAACCGAGCTGATGGACGGGTTCTCCATGGACCAGCAGGCGGGCGACTACCAGATTCACGCCCTCCCAGGCCGCAGCCGCAGCTCCTCGTCGCCGGAGACGAAGGAGACGCCGCTGCCGCCGCCGCAGGAAACCGAGCTGACGGACGGGTTCTCCATGGACCAGCAGGCGGGCGACTACCAGATTCACGCCCTCCCAGGCCGCAGCCGTACCTCCTCGTCGCCGGCGACGAAGGAGACGCCGCCGCAGCAGGAAACCGAGGTGGTGGACAGGTTCTCCATGGACAATCGGCGGGCGCGTACAGGATCATGCCGTTGCCGGGCAAGACGACGGAAGGTTCTGAGACCCCGACGATCGACTTTGGTGCCGGCGGGGAAGCCATGGACGATGTGGCGTACGAGGTGACCGGTGGCTCCGGAGGGGGTAAAGCCATAAGGGTGACCGGTGGTGGCGGCGGCCGCGGCGTACTGGTCTTCGGCGACGACGAAGAAGTCGGGCAGCACAACTTCGCCGACGCGGAGGGAGGCAGCGGCACGAATGCGACCATTGCGGAAGCCACCCACGCTGCTATGAAGGTCGCCAAGGAGGCAGCCGACGACGTCGTCGCCGCCGGGTCCAAGTTGCTCTGAGCGAGGTACATACAGTACCGGTACGCGCTGCTTCCTGTCTTAATTTGCTGATTCATATGCATGCATGTATCTGTGTGTTTGCTGATTCATATGCAATTTTTTTTTCAAGGAATTACACTGAGAGAGCATGCATGGAGTTTCAGGGAAGGCGCTATGAAGATGAAGTATCTGTTGTGCTTAATTTGGTCATTTGCTGTTGTATTTTACTGTGAGTGGATCCCGTGGAGCACACGGGGACGAGAATAAATAAATGGTGAAAGTTTGTAGGGAGGTCTACTACCAAGCCTCCTGACAGCAATAAACTTAATGTATTTGTGCACTTCCTGCATATGAGAAATAAAGCTTTTTCACTTCTTCCTGCATATGGTCTCTATCTATATATGTGTGTGCGCGCGCGCCGCACACACACCGATCGATTAATGATGTCTCAACACATTATCAGGTTATCGAGTTCTACAAAACTTGAATGATAAATATGAACGATCAAGTTCTAATAATGAACTTATTCTTCTTGAATGATTCAAGAAGAATCACACATGTTACTCTCTCTTCCCAAATTATAGGTTGTTTTGGACATTTTAAGGTTCATAGATTTTTTTTCATACACATAGACATATATATTGTATATTTACTCCCTCCGTTCTTAAATATATGACGTTTATGATAAGAAAACTAGTTCAAAATGAACTAATTTTCTTGTCCTAAAAGTCATATATTTAAAGACGGGGTAGTATATTCATAGCAAAAGAAATAAACTTAGAAGAACCAAAAAAAACTTATAATTTAAGACGCAGTGAGTACACAACACACAGCCACACCAGGAGGCAGGACCTCAAGAGCAGATTCAACGTGAGGCGTCACCATTGGTATATCAGTTGTGCAGACAGAGAAAAAGTATACCAGTTGCAGGCATCACCATTGGTATCTTTTAAAACGACAACCCTTCTCATCCCTTTTGCAGTTCTACCTGGAATCAGGTGTAATGGTTGTAGCATGGGTTCAGTTAAAGTCATTACAAAACACGACACACGAGACAATCTTTCTTTTGTGAAATGATTCAATTAAACAAGTCATAAGTGCATCATATATTCATATATGAGCAGGAAACCTCAGTGTTTTCAGAACAGGTAACTTAATACTGTTTTCCCTTTCATTATCTAATAAAATTCTGAACAATGGTTCCTTGGCTCAACCTGCTCCCCATGTGAAGTTGCCTTTGTTTGAATCATAAACATAATGTCTAGAAAAGAATTTACCTCTCCACCATTTCCCTGTGTAACCTGTGTCATCCGGATCCAGAGTAGGCAAAAGAAAAAAAAAACTGATTTGAAAGTAGAAACAGCGAGCAGTGAGCAGCAGAGTTTTGTTTTCTGCAAGAAAATTCGGACTGAGAAGCCTGACTGGCAATGGACATTTCATCGTTGAAACGCTGACAAGGGCCACGGACCAAGGATAAAAGAGCTGTTTGGGCCCAGCTTCGGGGTTGGGTGTAAATTTGTAAAACAATGTATATAAATCTCTTTTTTTAGGGAATGTATATAAATCTCTTCATGCGAATGAGTTTGTAGTCCAATGGTAGAAGGGTCCAGTGGGACGCTACCCACTAGGGTTCAAATCATGGTGCTTACACCTTTTCTTGGATTTATTCTGAGATTTTTCGGCGTTATGCATTAAGTGGTAAGCGACGTTCCCGTCGACGACGAGGCGCCAGTGGTGACTTCGAGAATCTTCAGATCTACCGGTGCTCAGTCCTTCGGAGGTGCTCATAGGGGTAGGGTTTGCGTACGTGTGTTCATAGGGGTGAGTGTGCGTGCGTGTTGTGAGCGTCTGCATTGTAAGTCCTTCGGAGGTGCTCATAGGGGTAGGGTTTGCGTACGTGTGTTCATAAGGGTGAGTGTGCGTGCGTGTTGTGAGCGTCTGCGTTGTACTGTGTCATTCTTAAAAAATATATAAATCTCTTCACGATTTACAATTCAATAATTGGCATTCTTTCATTGTTTATAAGGAGTTTCGGTTTGCAAAGCTCACCGAGTAAAAGGCAAACTGCAGCTGTAAACACAAAAGCAGACTCGGTAATAAGGGAAAACAAACCCAGTTCACCGAGTAAAACTTTGCCTTCCTGCACAAATCATTCAATTGAACTAAGCAAGTCAAACAATCTTGGCATTCCACAAGTACTTTGTAATTTCAACTCGCAACTCAGGAACTTCAACTGGTGGCATCAAGTTTGACTTCCCAGCTGTCTGCCTTCTGTTGGGGAAATGGGGCTTCGGCGAGCTTATCCCTTCGGGCCGCCCCAACGAAGCTAACGTAACCAGACACCCCTTTCTGTGTTGGGATGATGCAGGGCACAGGGAAACAGGCCACCGGCGCCAGGAGCATGCCAAAGCCGGTAGCGAAGAGCGTATTCGCTTGGCTTCGTCGCCACCTGACGAAGGGGTCGCGGCTGTCCACGACGAAGGGGTAGCGGCTGTTCGAAGCGCCGCTCCCGCTGCACGAAGGGCCACGGTGCGGTCGATGAAGGGCCTCGGTGCGGTCGCGCGAAGGGCCCTGCTGTACGACACACGAGGGGCCGCCGCCAAGCACCGTACGAGGGGTGGCGTCAGCTGAAGCCGTACCAAAACCACTTTCCTGTAATACCCCGAATATGCTAGGGATATAGTAGTTGGGTAGGGAAAAGGTGTAATGTGTGTCTCAAAAGGTAAAAAAGGGCCTATAAATAGGAGGAGCCATTGTAAGTTGGGACACACAAGAAGAGAAGAGAGAAATACAGATCCGTACGAGGGTGTTTCTTTGAGACCGTTCTATACTCTTGGCTGGGCTTCAGGACCTTCCGGCCTGACTTGACCCGGTTTGAGAGTGTGTACTAGCCTTCGGTCCCTATCCCACCAACAGTGGTGCCCACCTCGTGGAAGGACTCACGCTAGATATGGCTAGAGGGGGGCGACCTTCGGAGGAGGCCACAGAGGGGCACCGAAACCAAACGACCGAAGCGGGAGGTGACAGAGAGGAAGGCCAGATTGAGGATACAGCTGAGGGGGAGTTCGAGGTCAGTCTGGAGGGGCTGGGAGTGCCGCAGACATCGAGGCTCTTCTACGCATCCGCATCCTTTAGCCGAGGCCAACACGAGGGCATTTCAGGAGCGAGAGGCTCAACCGTCCACCTCGCAGGTGCAGACTAGGCTGCAGAAGGGTCGTGCAGCGGCGGCGTCCAATGGCAACGCCGAAGAGGAGCTGCAACGGTTGGAATTTAACCTCCGGCAAGCCGAGCGACACTTCGCCGGGTTCCAGCCACCTCACCCACCGCACGTAGGGAAGACCAGGCTCACCCGCAGTCCGAGGAGCCAGTGGCTCCGGAGCAACCGCAGCCAGTCGCGCACGCACCCACCTGGCAGACTGTGCAGGCATTACAATTGCAGTTAGACCAGCTGAAGCAGCGAAGGGATCTGGAGGAGGATGTTGGCTCAGGGCGAACACGCGCGCCTTCGCGTCTGGAGGCCGAACCCTTTGCGAATATAATACCAGTCTCGCCACTATCCACCGAGTTGGAGAACGCACCATGGCCGCGCCGTTTCAATGCCACTACGTTGCCGCACTATGATGGCGAGACCGATCCGAAGGAGTTTCTCCTAAAGTTCGAAGCAGCTGTCGAGTCCAACGGAGGGGACTCCTCCACAAAGGCGAAGGCCTTCGTCCTAGCTCTCAAGGGACCAGTGCAATATTGGTACACCAACATCCCGAAGGGCCACATAACCTCCTGGGTGCAGCTTCGCAACAAGTTGCTGGCCAATTTCAAAGGGTTGCAAGTAGAAGAGCTCAACTCCAACGACCTCGCGAACCAGTGCCTTCAGGGTGAACGGGAGTCCTTGCAGGAGTACATGCACAGGGTTGTCAAGCTGGTGGCACGGGCTCCAAGGGTGTCCGAAGATAGTGTCGTGGATGCAGTGGTCGGGGGTCTTCGGGTAGGACCATGCCAGGAGCTCTTGGACAGAGTCAAGCCCAAGTCTATCCAGGACATGTTCGAAACGATGCAAGAGTATTGCAAGTCCGACAAGGGACGATGAAGGCGTCTTGACCGCATGAACGCGGCAAAAAAGCCGAAGCAGCAGCAGCCACAGTGGGATGCGCCAAAGCCCTGGCACAACGCTCCACCGAGGCATCCCCCGAGGCAGGTCAACAATGTTCACTCGGGCCACGGGCAAACACAAAGCACAAGCCGCGGGGGCAGCAGCCACAGGGGCGGCCGCGGAGGCCACTCGCAAAGAAGCCGAAGACCAACCAAGGAGCAGTTTTTCTGTTGGTTACATGGCACGAAGGCCAACCACCACACTCATCAATGCCCGTCCGCAGTCCAGAAGAAGGTAGAATGGTTGGCCGAGCAGCAGTCCGGGGGCGTAAATCACGTCAGGGCGTCTCAGCCACAGATAATGTACGCCATGCCACCGCCCGCACAGCACCAAGTATTCCAGCCTTTGGCGCCCCAATTGCCGCCGCCTCCACCATTGCCTTTTCACAGCTCCTCGGTCTTCGTCCCATCGTGGCAGCAGGCACCTACATCGCAAGGCGGCCACGGGCCAGCCAACTATCACCTGCCGATGGTGCCGAAGGTAGAGGCGCACTTTGGGCACTCCGAAGGCGATGCTCAGGGATGAGTGAATGTCATCAATGCCATCTCAGGGGGCTCACACGAGCCAGTCCACGAAAGCAAGAAGCAGCGGCAAGAATACTACCGAGGGGTAGCACATATCTGCTCGGGAAAATACTTCCACTTGCCATGGTCCCATGTCCCAATCTCCTTCACATCGGCAGACGTCCGCCTTCAGCATTACCCTCACAACGACCCCCTCGTCGTGAGAGCCAACATAGGCAAGAACTCGACACGGTTCGCAGGGAACGATGTGGGTCGTGTCCTTGTGGACAACGGCAGTTCGGCCGATATATTGACTTGGGAGTGCTTTAAGGACATGGGGTTCACGAAGGACAACCTGCAGAAGGCGGAGCACCCTCTCTATGGCTTCGGCAACAAAAGAATTCAGGCAGTGGGAAAGATCAACGTCAACGTCTCTTTCGGAGAGGGGGCCTTAATGAGGACCGAGGTCATCACCTTCGACGTCATTGATTTCCACTACCCGTACAATGCCATCTTTGGCAGAAACACAATCAATAAGTTCGCTGCAGTCATTCACCAGGGTTACTTGTTACTGAAGATCCCAACCGCCGGCGGAGTGTTGTCGGTATATGGCGATCAAGCAGCAGCGCGCAAGGCAGAGCAG
This sequence comes from Cenchrus purpureus, assembly GCA_022644695.1. Taxonomy (NCBI): domain Eukaryota; kingdom Viridiplantae; phylum Streptophyta; class Magnoliopsida; order Poales; family Poaceae; genus Cenchrus; species Cenchrus purpureus. The sequence goes on along the minus strand of CP053461.1, from coordinate 191,980,908 downwards.
AACACCTCTGTGCTGGAGAGGTAGGTGCACATCATAGAGGAAGGCCACGATCGTGACAAGCTCTCGCAGCTAGACGAAGAGGCAGAGCGCCAGATGCGCGCAGCTACGAGGTCCTCTGAGGGCGAAGGGATGACATCAGGGGAAGAGACTAAAGCAGTCCCAATATGCGAAATCAGCGAAGCCGAGGAGGCCAGATTAATGGTATTCCTTCGGAATAATCAAGACGTCTTTGCGTGGTCCAAGGGAGACCTCACGGGGGTGGACCGCTCCGTGATCAAACACGTCCTTAATGCAGACCCAGCAGTCAGGCCAAGAATACAAGGGCAACGTCCAATGTCCGAAGCGCGGTGCAAGGCAGCAGAGAGCGAGGTGCAGAAGGTGCTCGACGCAGGGATCATCAGAGAAGTGCAATACCCAATCTGGGTAGCGAATGTGGTAATGGTGCCGAAGAAGAACGGCAAAATACGCATGTGTATTGACTTCACGGAGCTAAACAAGGCATGTCCGAAGGACCCTTACCCGTTGCCCCGAATCAGCATGGTGGTTGACCAGGCGGCAGGCTGCGAAATGCTCAGCTTGTTGGATTGTTTCTCAGGGTACCACCAGGTTTGGATGCACCGGTTCGACGAAGCCAAAACCAGTTTCACCACTCCATTCGGTGTCTATTGCTTCGTAAGGATGCCCGAAGGCCTGCGCAACGCTGGTCCAACCTTCAACCGCATGATGAAGATCATCCTCGGTCCGCAGCTAGGCAGAAACGCAGCAGCTTATGTTGACGACGTGCTAATCATGAGCATAAGGGATAGCGATCATATCGCGGACCTTCGGGAGACCTTCGCCAACTTACGCAAGCACAGGCTAAAATTGAACTCGAAGAAGTGTGTCTTCGGAATACGCAAGGGGCGCCTGCTGGGTTGCATGGTATCCAAAAGAGGCATCCAAGCTAATCCCAACAAAATCGAAGCCCTGCGCAACATGCAGCCACGGAAGTCCCGGAAGGATGTGCAGAAACTTACCGGCCGCATCGCATCTCTGGGCAGATTCATTTCCAGGGTAGCCGAGCGCAGCTTACCATTCTTCAAGGTCCTAAAATCCAACATACGCTTCGAATGGGGCCCTGATCAGCACCAGGCATTTGAGGACCTTTGCAATTACCTTGAGCAATCAACAGTGTTGACCAGTCCCACGCCGAAGGCTGAGCTGCTCCTGTACATTACCGCGTCCAACACCGCTCTGAGCGCGGTCCTGGTGGAAGAACGGGTCCAGGATGGACAGCTACAGTAGATACCCATCTATTACGTGTCCGAAGCCCTGAGCGGATCGAAGCTGTTATACTCAGAGATGGAGAAAATGGCATACGCCGTCCTCATGGCGAAGCGCAAGCTCAGGCATTATTTCCAGAGCCACAAAGTAACTGTTCCGACCTCATATCCACTTCGGGAAATGTTTGAAAACAAGGAGTCCACCAGATGGCTGGGGAAGTGGGCGGCAGAGATTGCAGAGCACGTCATAGACTTCATCCCACAAAGTGCAATAAAATCGCAAGTACTGGCAGATTTCGTGACAGATTGGACACCAGCACGGCCCGACGCTGAAGCCAAATTCTCTGAGCTGGTGTGGGAAATTCACTACGATGGTGCGTATTGCCACGCGGGCTCAGCAAGAGCGGCGGTGCTCAGGTCTCCTTCGAGCATAAAACTGCTGCGCGCTTCGCTCGATCACCGCGGGATTGCACCAATAACGTGGCAGAGTACGAGGGGTTGCTGTTGGCATTGCGCAAAGCGCGAGCAGTCGGGGCACAAAGGGTTATCATCTTCACTGATTCCGAGCTCGTATCAGGACACATCGGAAAAACTTACAAGGCCAAAAACCCAGCTATGACGCAATACTTGCAGGCAGTGCGAAGCATGGAGAAGTACTTCTTGGGGATCACAGTCAAAAGCTTCCCGAGGGATTTCAACAAGGAGGCAGACTCGACCGCGAAGGTGGCAGCTTCACGGGACCCCTTGCCTCCGGATGTGTTCTACGAAGTGGCAAAACACAAGTCCATTCGCACGGATGAACCCCCGGTCAAGTTTGTCAACGCAACACATAGTGAAGATTGGCGGGCACCGCTGGTAGCCTTCCTGAAAGGTTACTATGAGCCAGAGGACGAGACCGAAGGGCGCAGAGTGGCCCTTCGCGCTCGTAGCTACCACCTAAGGGGTGAAGACTTGTATCGCGCGGGCGTATGCGCCCTAGACCTTCGTTGCATCTCAAGAGATGAAGGCATTCAACTACTGAGAGATATTCACTCCGGCATGTGTTCCCATCACCTCGGCACCAGATCACTTGTTCAAAAGGCTTTCCGCCAGGGGTTCTACTGGCCCTCGGCGGTGAAAGACGTACACGAGATAGTACAGACATGCTCCAGCTGTCAACGACACGCGCCGTACAGCAAGTTCTCGGCAAACGAAGTGCAGCTCATACCTCCAGTTTGGCCGATGGCGCGATGGGGTATCAATATTGTGGGGCCGCTGCCCACGGCGCCGAGAAATTACACGTACACAGTGGTGGCAGTCGAGTATTTTTCGAAGTGGATTGAAGCGAAGCCAGTCATAAACATAACCTCGGCAACCATCCAGAAATTCTTCTGGCAAAACATTGTATGTCGCTTCGGGGTACCATACGAGGTCACTGTGGGCAACGGCAAGCAATTCGACTCTGCCACTTTCAGAGAAATCTGTGGTTACCTCGGTACCAGGCTATGTTTTGCCTCGGTCTATCACCCGCAATCAAACAGGGCCGTGGAGAACGCAAACGGCCTAATCTTTACCGCGGTCAAGAAAAACATCACTGACCTACCGAAGGGCAAATGGGCAAAGGAGTTGCCACGTGTCGTGTGGTCGCACAACACATCTACCTCACGAACCACAAAGTTTTCGCCTTTCAAGCTCCTTTACGGAGAAGAGGCCATGACACCCGAAGAATTAAAATTGGGCACATGGCGGGACCACCCTTCGACATCAGAGGCAGCAGGGGCTTCGGTCCAGACCATCGAGGAAGCACGACTGCAAGCGACAGACCACCTCCAAGCATACCAGCACGAGACGAGGCGATGGAAAACAAGGGTCAAGCGGGTCGTGCAACCCAGGGACCTAGTCCTACGCAAGGACCCGAAGGGGGACAAGAGAGGCAAGATGCAGAGTAAATGGCAAGGCCCGTTCCTTGCAGCGCAAACATCAAACCCTTCGGCGTTCAAGCTATACCAGCTCGACGGCACAGAGGAGCCTTACACCTGGAACATCGACATGCTCCAGAAGTACTATGTGTAGTTAGAGTTATCTTAAGCACTTTGTAGTTTTCTCTTTTGCATTTTGCAGTTAGATCATTGAGTTTTTCTTTTTTCGGGTCCGTACTCTTTTCCTCACAGGGGAAGCCACCCAGTTCCTCACGGGACGAAGGTGGTGTGAGGTTTTTAATGAGGCGGATCCCGTGTACCCCCTTGTGAAATATAAACAAGGCTTCTGTTCCCCCAAATAACTACTCGCATACTTACCCTCGAAGCTGCAGCGTCCCCCCGGTTCGGAGGGCACGTAGTCTTCGAGCTAACCGTGTATCACGAATAGGTGGACGGGAGACGTCGAACTCGACGAGGGCTCGACGTCGACCGCCCACCTATGGCTCCGTTCGAGTAACTCCAGCGAAGGCGTGCGGCCGTATCGCCGCCACGGCGAAAGGTGTAAGGCGAGGGCCGGGAATCGGCCTCGCACTGCCACGACAGGCTTCACGATACCGCGAGGGCCACGAGTTGGCCTCGCCAAGCCACGACAGGCTTCGGGACAATGCGAGGGCCGGGAATCGGCCTCGCACAGCCACGACAGGCTTCGAGTTAGCGCGAGAGCCATGAGTTGGCTTCGCCAAGCCACGACAAAATGAGAATACAAAGTGGCATCGTCCAGACCACGCAAGGCTCCGCGTCGTCGCGAAGTTCGACTTAGAAAAAATAGGCGAAGGTACACACGGCCACGAGGCAGGAACGGGACCAGGACAGCTTGCGTAACAGAAACGGGTGCCGAAACTCGGTTTTCACCCCATCGCGGCAACAACTCATTTCTGCTTCATCCATCTACAGCTAACAGAGCGTGTAACTTCGGGCAAAGTCCCAAGCGAGACCGTTCGTGGTGTTTTGTGGCCGATGCTTCGGGGGAGAGTTCCGAAGTTAAAGAACAAGCATCAGCCGACAAAACCCACGGACAAGCATCAGACGCAATCACTAAGAAACGCACACAGAGTATATATAACGCTTCGAATGATATAACGGCCATCAATGGCGGCTTACAAATTTCAACTTAAAATTGTACGGGGATTACATTGGCCTCATGGCTCCTTAATTACAACTTCACAAATCTCATCGATCAGACGAAGCGCCGCGATGTCAAGTATCTCTAGCGCCATGTGACGAAGCTCCACTTCAGACGGCATGCCCCCTGCGTCGCAAAAGAACAACGTCTCAGGTCGCAAGTCAGGGTCCTTCGTCTTTTACTATGAAGGGGGCAGGTTCGGGAGGAATTAAATACACATATTCGGGGGGGGCCTATTGCCCCCACCTCCATGGGCTCATCCTTGGGCACCACAAGAGCTGTAGGCGAACTGGAAGAATCCACTCTCCAGAGGCACGCTTGGCCCCGCCTCCGGCAAGGCGTCCCGCCAGGCGGGATCCTTATTGAAATCAGCGAAGAAGCGTTTCGAATCGTTATTGCGAGCATCATACAAACATAAGCGATACGCTAAAAAATCGTCATACGTGACGCCGGGATGACGGATGCTAAATTTACTCCATAGCGCGGGAGACACAAAGAATGGATCGACCATAGAAACAAAAGCACCTTCGGGTGTCCGCGCAGGTGCCAAGAATGGGACCTGCGCAGAAGCACCTTAAATCAGTTAAGTGTTTACAAAAAAGCTGCTCAAGCAGCAGTTGCATCCTAACATGTGCAACCCTACAGCGTAGGCACCTCGGTAGGCTTCGCAACCGTATCACCAGCAGCTTCGGAAGTTCCAGCTTCGGGCGGGGAAACCACTAAAGTCTCGGTGGGTCTGCGGTCCACGGGTCGTCGATGCGAGGCCTCGGAGAAGCCGCCCTCGTGTTGGAGGGAGACGGACTTCGCTCCGCCCTCGTCAGCAGCGTTCACGGCCGAGAGGTAGCTCTCATGATCACAGGGTAGCGACCCTCGGTCCAGCATCGTCCGCCGAGACAGCATTCGACGACAGGGCCTTCGGAGGATCATTGCCAGCATCTGTAACCTTCAGGGATTCCTCGCGCACCGCTTCCTGTCCTGCAGGCTTCTCACCGACAACGCCAGCATCGCCCGGTACGACATCCTCGGGCGCGGTCAGGGACGGAGTGGCAGCCGCGGGCGCCGTCAACGACGACGAAGACTCCAGCACCCACAAGCCCGCATCTGGCAAGTTCGGAGGCGATAGACGAAGGCGAGACTCAAGTTTTGTGTTGGCGACACGGACTCGTCTTTAGCTTGGGGGCTATCTGAAAAATACAGTTCACATCAGCAACAAGCGGTAGATTAACCAGTTAAACAACGCCCGAATGGCAACGGATTAACACAGGAAGCAAAGCGCCTCGTCGGTAAGCCGGACCCGATCGTGAAGAAGCTGCTCATGAAATTCTTCGAGATATTCTTCGGAAGCACCGGAAGAGCGGCAGCGGCTAATTCATCATCCGAAGGCCACGCGAAGTCCGCCTTCATCAAAAGGCGTAGGTCATTCTTGCTTATGGCTTTCTCTGAAGAAGGGACGCCTGGGGGTAAGAGTGAGCAGACGGAGCTCGTAAGCGACCGTACAGCGACTGCAGCACTCAATTCCTCGTGTGTCTTCGCGTGGGTGCCCAACAAGTCGAAGCACGACTCCACCCAGTCATAAAAGTCATCCAGAGTCGGGCCCTCGAAGTTCAACTGTGATGGGCCAAGTTCAAAGCGGTCGAGGACATCCATGATATAGCCATGTAGAAGCTTCGCTATCCGCCGGTGCTGCGCACGATACTGAGTCAGAGAGTTCTCGAGGCCGGTCGACCGTGCGACCTCCCCGCACTGCGATGACGCTCGACCTTCAGAGCATCGCGGCTCGCAATCAGATTTTCCATCTCGATGCGCAGGAGTGTCAGTGCCTCCGACGAAGTGCGGGCTAGTTCATCTTTCTCCTTTAAAAGCTTCTCGTTCCGCTCCTTCTCCACAGTGACCTGGCCTTCGAGATGTTCCACCCGGGACCGAAGGTTGTTCAGTTCCCTTTGGGTGGCTTCATCAACCTCCTGATCGTGGCGGAGCTGACACATAAGACAGCGCGAAGCCACAAAGCTCTTCAGGGCAAGATCCCCACAGTTTGCAGCCATTTCCGTTGTCCCAATCCGACCGAAGCTCTCCTCTTCGTGAGGAAATGCGGCTATCATCGCCTCTCGAGGAAGTGCGCTCGTGATCGCCACCTGAGCCAAGGAAGCCAATGTGGGTGCCGCCAACAAGCCTGGCACCTTCGGGGACGCCAAGTCGTAGTGCAGCCTCACGCGGGTCCTCCGCGACGACACGGTAGTTGCTGCTGTCTGGGTCATCATCCTCACCATTGCTATCTGCCGCAAGGCCTTCGTCCGCGCATCGAGCCTCATCCTCCCCCGCGGTGGTATTTAGTGCCGGATGAAGAAGGGGGCGCGGAAGCCGCCTTAGCCGGCCGCGGGCTCAGTCGGCGTTCGCAAAGGGTCCGGCGGCACGTTCGTCGACGACGTGATCTTGAGCTCCCCCTCCTCTTCTTCCTCGCTCTCAGCTTGTTGGGGGCTAAGAGGCAGGGTCAACTTTGTTTCGACGCCGTCTTGGAGGGCAGTAGCGGAGGGGGCGGCGCAATGACACCAGGCGTGACGAGAGTGGCCTCGGGAGCGACCCGAACCCTCTTCGTAATCGGCTCGGCATCGGAGGGACCCGCCTCCCGTTTTGGGCGCTCAAGACGTCACCACCACGTCGGTTTGTCTTGGCGCGGCCGAGGAACCTCGCCTTCTCACGCCAACGGGGGAGGTGGCGGTCGTCGTCATGGCGGCAGCGTGGCTCGGGGCCTTCTTAGCGGCCGGGCGCGGTGTTTCTTGAGCTGGCCCGGAGCCTCGAAGAAGGCGAACACACGGTTACCGCACGAATTCTTCAGTCTAGACACCAAATCCTTGAACTCTTGAGGAGCAGGCCAGGGATGAAGTTGCCCCGCTCTTCGCCATTTCGCCGTCGAAGCGCTGCAAGGAACAAAGCTGCGCGTCATAAGTGAGGAAACATAAGAACATATCAAGTGCGCGGCAGCAGTAGGGCACATACCTGGCGTCAGCGCAGCCGATGGGGCACGGGATGGAGTCGATAGCTCAGGCGTCGTGAGAATGACCCAGCCATCTTGAAGAGGCCACTTGCCGACGATTCCTCGACTATGTCTCGGTGCTGTAGTTCGAGCAAAGCAAAGTATATTGATAAATCGCCAGGCGAAGGGTCCCGACGATAATTGTCCAAGACCACAGGAAGCTCACGCACAACCAGTGGGTGCAGAGAGCCGTCCGCCTTCGGATCCACCTTGTGAATCTGACCAATGTTGCGGCCAGTCCTCGGGCCACTTGTTCCTATATGCGGTGACGGGGCCCACGACTCCGGCTTATGCCAAGTTCGATCATCCGTATTGGCGGTCTTTCTTCACGGCCCTTAATCTCCATAGTGACCACCTTGCGCTGGTAGTGCACCTTGTGAGCCATAGCGAAGCCTTCGGCGGACGGCTTGATCTTGATCGTCGACGGAGATCCACATATACACCGCGCACGGGGCATTCGGGTGGTGATGCAAATAAATGCCGAAGTGCTGCAGAATCTCCACCACGGCAGGGTGCAAAGGAAAGCAAAGGCCCGTGTAGAGCAAATCACGAAAGATTACAACTGATCGTGCGGCCTTCGGCCTCCTTGCTTGGGCAGGCGTCACACGAGCCTCCTCGATGTCAGCTCAGCCACATCACAGGGAATAATGTAGCTTCACCCGAAGCGTATGGTTCGGGGAAGTGGGGCTTGGGGCTTCGGTCCCATGGTTACGAAGCAGGAAACAGATCGGCGCAAGAGAACAGTAAAAAGCAAAGGCGGCTGATGGGGAAAGGTGCGGTGAAAGGCTGCGTGGCTAGGGTTTACCCGTGAGGTCTATTTATACCAGTGGACTACCCCCGCCTCCCGGGGCCAAAAGACGTCCTTGCCCTGCTGTGTACCACGCGGAGGAAACGTTGTCAGGTCGTAATTGTCTTTTCGTCAGCTGGGCCGCCCCTCGGGAGTTCCGAAGCCCATTACCAATAAGAATTCGTAAGTTCGGCCCATCTGGATCAGTAGGGGACGGCCCTCACTGACGAGGGGCTACTGTTGGGGAAATGGGGCTTCGGCGAGCTTATCCCTTCAAGCCGCCCCAACAAGCTAACGTAACGGACACCCCTTCGTGTTGGGATGATGCAGAAGCAGGCCACCGGCGCCAGGAGCATGGCAAAGCCGGTAGCGAAGAGCATATTCGCTTGGCTTCGTCGCCACCTAACGAAGGGGTCGCGGCTGTCCACGACGAAGGGGTAGCGGCTTGAGCGCTGCTCACACGAAGGACCACGGTGCGGTCGACGAAGGGCCTCGGTGCGGTCATGAAGGGCCTACTGTTGACACACGAGGGGCCGCCGCCAAGCCGTGAGCGTCGGCCGGCGATACCAAAACCACTTTCCTGTAATACCCCGGAATATGCTAGGGATATAGTAGTTGGGTAGGGAAAAAGTGTAATGTGCGTCTCAAAAGGTAAACCGCCTATAAATAGGAAGAGCCATTGTAAGTTGCGACACACAAGAAGAGAAGAGAGAAATACAGATCCGTACGAGGGTGTTTGTTTGAGACCGTTCTATACTCTTGGCTGGGCTTCAGTACCTTCGGGCCTGACTTGACCCGGTTTGAGAGTGTGTACTAGCCTTCGGTCCCTATCCCACCAACACCTTCATCAAGTTTCCAATAGATTGCTTAATGTCCAACAGAACTGGCCAAATGCAATGCGAAACGGCACCTGCTATTGGTAAATTTGTTGCACTTGACAAGCCAAGAAATGTGATACTATACCTATTGATTCAGTCTTACAACATAGTTCGTTAAAAAAAAGTCTTACAACATAAGCGACAGATTAATTCAATGCCCAACTTGTTGCAACCTATTCGGAAAACACATAATTTGTTGTAATTCAGCAAGAAATGGTTTGATTCCCACAGAAAAATGGGAAATATTCCTTCATACCAAGCGAAGCGACCTTAGCTAAAAGTTGCATATGTAAACTTGCTTTTTCACACAGAACAGACATGGAAAAAAAGATAAGCATGTGCTCCAGAGGTGTGAACAAAGGACAGGGACAGACTGCAACCTTCAATACAGAGACTTTAACATAAATTGCTTAGCATGAATCCTTAACAAAATATCTGCATCACCAGTCAACCTTGCCTGCATGCACAAATCATTTAACCGAAGCAGATGAATTTTGTGTGTGCTGATTAAATGTTTCCTGAAATTCAATTTGATCACCATATGCCTGTCAAACTGGAAATACTAGATGTAGAATCCCTGCATCCAACTATAGTGTCTTTTTCATAATACGAAAGGACAGATTTTTTTGAAAACGGAAACAGATTGATTTTTAATTAGCATACATGCATATTTTACCCCCACTAGTTGCTGTCATTCATTAACAATCAGTACTGACTAAAAGCATAGACAAGAAACTAAGATACTAGGATATTAACAAATATAATATATACAACATGAAGTTGCCTTTAGATAAAAGCTTGTACACTCATTTATAGAACTACTTACTAGCGGCATGAATTTAGAAAGAAACACCAGCATCATCAGTCAATCTTTACTGCCTGCACAAACGGTTTAACAGAACCAGCTGAACCTGATGCTTGCTGTTTCAATATTTCCATAAATTCACTGTCATGTGACCGACAGATACCGACAAAATATAAGCCCTAGCTGCTGAGCAACTACTATCTATCAATTCTTTCCGAATTAGCAGTAGCAGTGTAGCACCCTGCAGATGACAAAGATAGACCTAAAACTTTACAACTGTGTCAAAATTGGATAACCACTTCTCTTCTTAATCCACTGAAAGGACTGGTTTTTACCGAGCATACTTACATATTTTGCTCCCTCTAGCTGGAGTCATTCTTTAACGACCAGTACCGACTAAACCTTAGGCAAGAAACTATGATACTATTGTATTTTAACACATATACTGATATTCAGAAATGATGCGGGCAACCAAACTGCCAGAATAAATTGTTTAAGTTTTAACCGGACCAGCTGAAACTGATGCCCACTGTTTCAGTATTTTCTTAGACTCACTTTCATCTGTTTATCCGACAGATGGATACTGACAAACTATAAATCCTACCTGTTGAACAACTATTTATCTAGCTACCATTCCAAGTTAGCAGTAGCACCCTGAGCATGCCAAAGATAGGTGTAAAGTTCGACAAATCTGCCCGAATTGCATAGTCACAGTTCAATCTAATCTGAAAGGTTGAAAGGACAAGTTTTTACCAAGCTCCATACGTCTTCTACCCCCCCCCCCCCCCTAGTTGCAGCCATTCGTTAACAATCAGTACTGATATAGAATTGCTTACTATCAGCATGGATTTAAAAAGAAACATCACTCGGTCAATCTTGCCTGCCAACACAAACCATTCAACTGAAACAGCTGAATCTGAACATCACCTTAAATTCATCACTGTCATCTAACCAACTGGTAATTAACGACCATATATAAACCCTAGCTGCGGAACAAGTATTATCTAATTACTCTTTCCAAGTCAGCGTAGCACCCTGAGCATGTCAAAGATAGGCATAACATTCAACAAATCTGCCCAAATTGGATAACTCAGTTCTTCTTCATAGTCTGAAAGACTGAAAGGACAGGTTTTTACCGAGCATACATACATATTTTACCCCCACTAGTTGCTTCCATTCGTGAACGATCAGTACTGAGTAAAGAAAAGCTTAGATAGATAAGGGTACCATAGGATTTCGACACATACACCGATGTACGGGATCAACACTGATGCGGGCAGGGGCAGGGGCAGGAGCAACCGAACGCGTCCATGGTGAAGTGCACGTAGAGGGCCACGGCTATGGTCTCCAGGAAGAACTCGACCATGACGGCCTGCTCCCACCGCCGCGTCTCACACAGGATCGCCGCCGCCGAGGCCGCCACCATCCGGAGGAGGTTCCCCGCGGCGATGACCCCGGTGGCGCGGCCGCGGGCCGCGAGGTCGGTGTCGCCCGCGGCGACCAGGCGGCGGAAGCCCTCGATGGTGATCCCGTTGCCGATGACGTTGACGAGGTAGTAGAGGGAGACGTAGCGGACGATGCGGGTCCACGTCCAGGCCCGCGCACGCGGCGGCGCTGGCTTCTTCTTCGGCTCCATCCCCGCGGCGCCGCTCTTGATCACGTCGAGGGCGAGGTGCGGCGCAGGGGTCGCTGTCGGCTTCACCGTCATCCCGGCGACGGAGGTAGCGGTCGCGGCGGGCGAGCGGGGGTGTGAGTGTGAGGAGGGAGGAGGACGGCGGGCGCTTGTGCTTGCAAGATGACGGTGCGGCCTGCGGCGGCTGGCGTGGAGTGGGAGAAGCAGCCAGCACAGCCAGGCAGGGCTATTCGTATGCTAAACTAGGCCCATCAGGCCCAAATGGCCTATTAGGCTCATTGTGTCAATTTAGGACCATGTTTGTTGGAAAATAATTCAAATTCGTTTTTTAAGTTCAATTTTTGTGGATGATCAATAACACGGTAACCCGTGTTATAAAATCACTTTGAGAGTTATGTACAATATTTTTTGTATGCACTTTTGTAGTCGAGTTAAAATCATACCGGATGCTTCCGAATCCCAACATATATACTTTTTATAATCGACACTCCAAGCGCCCGGACTTTTGATGGGATTTTTTCCCATCAGATGCTCCTCTCTGCAACATCAAAAAAAAAATCTACAACATAAAAAATTTATAGTCGCAACATGAAAAATAACTACATTGTTCAACGATGTGATAGAAAATTTTCGCTACAACATGAACATTATATTTCATGCAATATTTACCATGAAATATAAGAAAATTACAACATTGATACGTAACTATTACAATATATGTCGAATCGTCTAATTTTATTAAAATTTCATTTAATTTATTATCATTCTAGACGTCTGTATTTTAGCATTACTGCAACTGTAATTGAGTTCAACCGAAATAGGATGCACGTATATAGCTTGTGATCGAGTACTCCGGGGAAGTATGCATACAAGATGTGTTGTTGCAGAAATATGGTGCAATGCTTTACCAATGAATACTTTTTTTTACAAAAATGATAAATCATTGGTTCTTCTTTGATGTGGACTGAGGTGTTCACACTCTGCAAAACCATAGAGGATTTCATTCAAACTTCGGTGCATCAGCATGATTTTCTGCCAAGTTTTTGCCAAACTCCCAACAGTGCACTTCTTCTTCCAAAGACCATCTAGTCAATGGTAGGACGGTTCAGGTGACGCGTTACCGCGTGTTCAAATCTGCACCTTTTCTGGATTTATTCCGGATTTTCGTGCATTAAGTGGTAGCGGCGTCCCTCGGCCGACGACGCGCCTGGTGACTTCGAGAATCTTGGATCTGCGTTTCGCCCTTGGAGGTGCTCATATAGGGTTTACGTCGTATTCACAGGGGTGTGCGCGGTGTGGCGTCTGCGTTGTCTTGTGTAATTAAAAAAAAAAGACCATCTGATATCTGGGGTCAGCTGATCTGACCACCACTCTTTGACTATTCAAGGCTACCCTTCCGCGGATTCCGACGATCTCCGAGACTCCGATCCCGCGGCGGCGGCCATGGAGTTCGTCGACCCCTGGGACTCCCAGTCCCGCGCCCGCGTCGTCCATTCCGGCGCCAACTCCACCTCCTCTCCCTCTTCCACCACGGACAGAGCATCCCCCTCCCTCCCCCACGCCGCATCTTGCGCCGCCGCGGCCGTCGCGCTCCTCGCCGCCGCGTACTACCTACCCCCGGTCTACCAGATCTTCTCCTCCCTCCTCGTCTGGATCGCCTCCTCCCTCCTCCTCGCACCCTTCGCGCCCTCCTGGGCCACTGGCGGCGACATCTCCGTCGGCTGGGGCCGCCTCCTTCCCGCCCTGGAACCGGTCCAAGATGAACCTATCCCGGACCCCGCGCCCGCTACCCGCCGCGGCCGTCGCCAGAACCCGGCTCCGACGGCCTCAAAGCCCTCGGATCCGGTTGCTGCTCCCGTCCAATCGGCTGCGTCGCTGCAGCCGCTGCAGAAGGCGGCGGCGGCTGCCGGTGGGGCCGCCGTGGACGGCGGCGAGAGGGAGGAGGACGCCGGCGAGTGGACCGACCAGGAGCTGGAGCTCCTCCGGCGGCAGATGGTGAAGCACCCGGCCGGGGAGCCCCAGCGCTGGGAGAAGATCGCTGCGGTGTTCGGCGGCCGCCGCACGCCGGAGAGCGTCATCCGCGCGGCGAAGTCGGGCGCCGCGGCGGCGGGAGGGGGCTCGTTCGAGCAGTTCCTGCGCAAGCGGAAGCCGCTCGACCCGAGGGCCGACAGTGCCGACGCCGGTGACAATGCTGGCGGGGGTGTGGAGAGTGCTGATGGCGCTTGGAGTGCCGGGGATGACCGGGCACTGCTGAATGCGCTCAAGGAGTTCCCCAAGGACACTGCAATGAGGTGGGAGAAGGTGGCGGCTGCTGTGCCGGGGAAGACGAAGGCTGCGTGCATGAAGAGGGTCACTGAGCTCAAGAGAGACTTCCGGAGCAACAAGGCGGCATCATAGGACAATGCCCCTGCCTGAGAATTTTGGTAGAGTGAGACAACCATTCTTCTCTGCAATTGATATTTCAGTGCTGCTACTTTGTCGATGATCATGGTAGTGTGAACAATTAGGTAAAGGCATTAAGCTCAGTCTTTTGTTTAAGGCCTCGTTTAGTTAGGAACTGTCGTAAATGTAAGAGTTCACTCCTAGCCTCCTAGGTGGCTGCCTAGTACTGCTGTTAAAAGTCTGAAAGCTCAGGCTATTTCATTTTGGGGTGTTCTCATGGTGCAAATTCTGTATGCCGTACATGTGTAGCCTAGCCTATTGAGTATTGATAGAGATAATATTACAGTTTATCGAGATGATATATGGTTATCTTGGCTTAAATTGATTTAAGATATATTGCTCCTGCTGAAGACATTTTACCCCCTCTATTTTTAAATATCAGGACAATCTAATTTTGAATTAGTTTGTTTGCCCTAACATCATATATTAAAAAACAATGGTGGGCCATAATGATACTTGAATTGCAATTAGCTGATCTGACAGTATGATGCTCATTAACCTTACCAAGATAGTTAGCCAATTTTATGCATTAATACGTGATACACCAGCATTCTTCTCTGTTCCGCTATTGGTTGTTGCTATTTTTTCCCCACAAATGAAAAACACCTGCAGGATAGGAGTCTTGGAGAATAGCTTACCTGTTATATTGGATAGTTACTGAAACTAACAAGGCAGTTAATCTGAATATGCTGTAGAATTTATGTTTAGGTGAAATTGATACTTTCTGCCACCATTTTTATGATCCATATTTTCAATAAAACTCTATAAGTAGGATTGTGTAATAAAACTACTCCATGAGGGCCACAACTCTTGGATACACAGGTGATATATTTTTTTTGTAGGACTGGCAAAACTCATTGTAGTCAGATCAGGGATAAGAAAGGATTTCAAAAACAGATGGTACTATGGTAGTTTGGTTCGATACTTTCTATTTGAAGCAATCACATGTTCTTTTCCCGTCAACAAGATTACGTATTTCCATTCTACGTAATGGAATTTGGTTCAGCTTCATCTAAAAAATGGGCTCTTTTCCCAGAAAAATGTCATTAACATGTTTGCAGTCTAGCTCATAAAGGATAAATAACTATATATCGTTGAAAAGATGTAAGAGTAAAAACTGTTAGGAGAAAGAGACGCTCAACAAAATGGTAATGTGCTATACAAAGTTGCAACTTGCAAACTATCTCTTTATTTTCCTCCGAAGGTCTATATTAAGTGAAAATGTGCAATCAGCTTTGGTTCGGGCCACCAAATCAGCATGAAGAAATTCTGAAAAGGGTTATGATGTATGCCAGTCATACTATGGAGTGTTGTAGCATCTGTTAAACTTCTGATTCAAAATGTGTCTCAAAAAAAAAAATCTGATTCAAATGTGTTATTGACCTATCATTTGTTGAGATTTCCTCATTTTGATTACTTTAAACCTAGATGGAACTTGAACATCAGAACTTGTGATGATTCAGTGCCTGATTCAGAATTGTTGCACGTAGTTACACTATGCTTCAAATAAAACAAATTCTGAATGGGAAATAGCAAGCCGTGTATTTCTGGTCTAATGTTTTGTAACTTCTGTTCTATATCATGAGCATTGCATGTTGAGACTTATTCGAAATCCTTCTCAATATATTTCAGGTGTCAGAAACTCAGGTTGAATGAGGTGCATTGACTGGTGAGGACAAAGTTACATGGCTAGCTCCACTGAATCATGGAGATGCCAGTTGAATAATTGAGAGTCGCATACTTCTAGTACAAACCATGAAATTTTCCAATTGTAACTAGAATCGATCAGGGAAACCCTCGTGACAGCTGAGAGGTACTACTGGATAATTGAAACAGACGGATGGACAGGCAACACACATGACACTTCATGATTCATTTTATTTCTTCTTTTTTTTGGGTGGGGTTGTTACCAGGACCCCAAAAGAATGTGGATTTGTGTCTAGAACATCTGTACTCACTCAGTTCTGCAGTGTTTTTGTATACCACATCATGTGCTCAGACGAGGTAATTGCCAGTTTTAAGTAACCAAATCTGAAATGTACCAAAATTAAATATCATATGCAATAATTCCCCTTCTATTTTTTGGGGAACAATTTCCCTTTTATGGGAGCAGTTAATTAGGGCAAGAAAATGAAAATATTGTAACAAGGTCACCTTTGCTTCATTAGGGACCTGAATAGACGTGGTCATCCGTCTGTCGTGGGCTGTGGCTGGCTTTGTGAGCCCATAAGCAGATGGACGCGAGCTCAATCCTATCCGAAGAGGCCTAAACTTCCAGTCCATGGTCACCGTGCGAACTCGATCTACTACGACAGCCGACGGACTGACGGTGGAGGCGGCGACGGACGCAGATCCGGTGCCTTGCCTTCGTCGAGGCACAGCGTACCTTACCTCCTTCAAGGTGCGCGGAGGGCTACGGTTTGGAGGAGGCGTGGACTGCGTTGTGGGTCCCCCAGTGGCTAGCGCAGTAGTGGGCAGCACAGGGTGTGTGTGGCAGTACAGTACAACAGATCAACGGCATGTAGGCTAAGGATTTTTTTTCACTTTTCTTCACCAAAACAAAATAAAAATTAGGGTGCCGACATGCAGGAATAAAAAATAATATTAACAAACTAAATATTATTTTTCTAATATTAAATATTTACATTTTTAAAAGGTTGATAAATATTTGAGGGGTTTGCGAAGTGAGCATACCCTCAGGCCAAAAACATATCGTTTTAAAATTTAAATTTTGTTCAAAAAACATACCATTTTAACTCCATACTAAAAAGTCAATTAGCACCAAATATGGCTATTAAATAGGAGTAATCGAGGTTATTTTACCTTTTTAATAATTTATTCTAAATTTTCTAAAACAACACGTTTTTAGGACGGAGGGAGTACTTCAACTGAAGATTATTTGTGGTGGAACTTGTTGGTTTCGAACTTAGCATTTTGGCACGTCGATAGCGAGACACCAGTGATAACTTTATCAATTTCCGAATGCTCATAGAGTAGAGTTACGTGCATGTATTCGTAGTGTGAGTGGGTTCGTATTTGTGAGTGTATGTATGTATCGTGTGATTCGAAAAAATAATTAAAAAGTAAGAGTATCTTCAACAGTTTGTCAAATTTTACTTGGCAAATCTTGTGTTTTGCCAACTTACAAAAAGATATGACAAGTAAAAAAAAAGAGTCCACCTCCAACAATTTGGCATAATTCACTTGCCAAATCCAGATCTAACTTACATCAGGAACCCTGAGAGAGAAACAAAATTATGTTTCTACTCTTCCACCTCTTGAAAACTTAAATCAGGAAACTTGAGAAAAACAAAATTATTTTTATACCCTTCCACCTCTTCTAATACAGAAGGATGCGCCGCGGATCACTACGCGCATATATGCGCGTGCGGAATCAGTTTTTCCCAACTTGAGATAAATGGCAACATGAGATGGGGAACTGTTGGAGAAGATTTTTTTTTCTGATTTTGCCAAAAAAACATAACAATGCAACTTGAGATGGGGAACTGTTGAAGTTGCTCTAATGAGTCTAGCTCGCGGAAAAGCCGACAAATAGTTGGCATATTCAAAGAAATGTTAATATTTAATATTAGAAAAATAATTTATTTTGTCCAGCATGTGGACACCCTAATTTTTATTTGATTTTGGTGAAGAAAAGTGAAAAAAAGGAAAATCTTAACTGCACCTGGGGGTGTTTGGATGGAAGGGTAAATGGGGCAAATTTACCCCTAAGGTGCCAAATATGTGGGGCAAATGTGGTGGGGCAAATGTTTTGACCCCCGTAATTCCATTTACCCATAAAAGGTAGCAAATTGGAGCAAAATTGTGGTGGACCCAGCCCTCTCTCTCCCATCCACATCCACATTTACTCCTCAATCCAAACACCTCAAGGAGCAAATATTATTAGAGGCAAATGGAAAGGGCAAAACATTTGCCGTGAGGTAAACATTTACCCCTTGCATCCAAACAGGCCCCTGATCCGTTGGTTTGGTTTCTGGTTATCTTGCCAGCTCTTGCCTTTCTCTAATGAGCTGCGGGACCCACCAGGCCACCACACAGAACACGGCTTCTCCAAACCAGAAACCACAGCCTCCGCGTGCTTCGAAGGAGGTAAGGTACTTCGTGCCTTGAAGAAGGAAAGGCACCGGATCCGCGTCCGGCGGTGACCGCCGCTTCAGCGACAGATAGACCACGCGTCGCGTCGGTCGAGCGCAGGGGGTGAGCATGGTGTTTTTTTTCTATTTCTTTTTTATTATTTTTTTCTATTTCTTTTTCCTTTTTATTTTTTGTTCCTTTTTTATTTCTTCTTTCTTTTTTCTTTTGTATGTTTCTTTTTTCATCTTGTTTTTTCTTTTTCTATTTCTTTTTATTATATTTTCTTTTCTATTCATTTTTCTTTTTATTTTTATTGTTCCTTTTTTATTTCTCCTTTCTTTTTATTTATTTTTGTATGTTTTCTTTTCTTCTTTCTTTTCTATTTTCTTTTTTTATTTCTTTTCTTTTTGTATGGTTTCTTTTTTTCATCTTTTTATTTATATTTCTTTTCTAGGGATGGGGAGGGTCGATGGAATGTTTTTTCTTTTTTATTTATATTTCCTTTCTAATATTATTTTTTCTGTTTCATTTTTATTTATTTCTTTTTATTTTTCTTTCTTTTTGATTTCTTTGACTTTTTTCTTGTTTCTTTTTAATTTCTTTTTTCTTTTTATTGATTTATTTTCTATTTTCTATTTTACTTTTTTTATTTTCATTTTTATATATTCTTTCTTTTTAAATATATTTCTCTTAATTAATATTTGTTTGTTCGAGATGAGATGTAAATTTGTTCTGATTATAATAATATCTTATTCGGACTATAATAATAACTTATTATGTTTATAATACTAACTTGTTCTGACTATTGGTCTGATTTATTTTAATACTGTATTTTGTTTTTGTTCGAGATGACATACAAACTTGTTCTAGTTATAATAATAAGTTGTTCCGGCTATAATAATATCTTGTTATGACTATAATAATAACTTCTTCCGTTTGTAATAATAATTTGTTCTAACATTTGTTCTGATAATTTATTTATTTGTTCGGAATGACATACAAACTTGTTCTGGCATAGTATCTTGCTCTGATAGTTGTTCTCGTTTGTTCTGACACTTCATTTATTTGTTCTGGCTATAATAGAATATATAACCTTAATTAAAAAATACGAATAAAAAAGTTTGTCAAAACATAGTCAAGTGAGATATTATTTTGAAGATCTCAGTACAAGAAATCTATTTTTGAAATCGAAATTTAATTTAGACTTACGGTTTAAGATTTATAACTTTTTGGAACGGAATAGTTTCCTCCCGTGCTCCCCTCCCGCGCCCCACGCCGTGGGTCCCGCGCAGCCCCCCGCCCGCGCGCCGCTTGCTGGCCTGCAAATCATCACCGAAGCGATCTATAGTCGCACTTGGCGGCGACGGCGTCCCGCGAGCGCTGCCGTGCATGGAGGCGGGCGGGATGGGCCCTGCGACCCGTAGGATGGGGAAATAAGAGGTATGTATGTCAACTTTGCAAGTTTTTTTACATTGCCAAATTGAAAAAAAAAGTATTCATCACTAGTTAAATCGAGAAAATCCAGTGCATGTGAACAACATTCAAAATCCAGTGGCCCTGCGGTTCAATGCACAGTTGTGCTATGACCAAGATTGCCCCAAATTGTTCTAAAAAAAGATTGCCCCAAATTATTTTACATTGTCACCCCAGTAACATTACCTCTGAATTGTAGGTGTTTGAGTGAGTTGTAAACGAGAGAGACAATTGGAGAGAAACTGTGATCGATCAATCTCATTCATCTGTGATGTACATATATATATCTGAGGATGAGTAGTGCGGCGTCTGAGACGTGGTGGCAACCGCCGTGTCCGTCGCCGCCGTGATTCGATGATGGCGGTTGCCATGTATGGATGGATGAGATCATTTGATCTCATGGTTTGTAACACTTCCCCTTGATCGAATCCAGCCTTGATCATTCTTCAAGATATCTGTTTAGAAATCTCAGAAATATATATATGTATATCAAGTAAAACTCCTCAAAAACCCAGTGGGAAAAATAAGGAGAATAACCATGATATGTAGCTTTGTGTTAATATTACCTCATTAAAAACTTTGAATGAGAAACTCAAATGATAAAACTCATACAAAGAAAAGAGTGTAATATGATGGTATAACAAAGTTAAGTGTCATGGAGTGACACACCCCCTGATTCTTGCAAGTCTTTGAGCCGTCTCATACCAATACCCATGATGTATTTATGAAATGAAGAGTATGGTAAAGACTTTGTGAATAAATCAACAATATTATCACAAGACTTTATCTGCAAGATGTTTATATCCCCATTCTTCTAAAGATCATGAGGGAAAAATAATTTAGGGGCCATATGTTTGTTAAGATTAGTCTTAACATAACCTGTTTCCAACTGAATAACACAAGCAACATTATCTTCATAGATAATGGTTGGTGATTCCATTGAACCAATACCACAAGATGTAAGTATATGGTGTACCATTCTGCGAAGCCATACACATTCACGTGATGCTTCAAATAATGCAATTATTTCAGAATGGTTGGTGGATGTAGCTACCATAGTTTGTTTGGAAGATTTCCAAGAAATAGCAGTTCCACCATGCATGAAAACGAATCCTGTTTGTGATTTGGCTTCGTGGGGATCGAGATAAATAGCCGACATCAACATACCTGTTAGAGTCTGATCATCATTTCTCTTAAAGAAGAGGCCAAGATCTCTTGTGCCATTGAGATATCGAAAGACATTCTTAATGTAGCATACAGGTTTTCAAAAGCGGAAAACCCGGCTCTCGTGATAGTCCACGGATCGGATGCTATCACGCACGCGGGCATTCATTACGAGATAAATATCACGGTCATACAACGAAATCAGTACAAAATGTAGTATTTACATCCGAACACGGATCGGTATACGATTTAAGTACAAGCCCCTGGGGCTAAACGACAAGAAGAAACTCTACACAGCGGTAGCTAAGGCTTCAGGGCTTCATCCTCGATCTTCACCACAGGCATTCTTGAGCGCGACGGCAACCCTTCCTCCATGGTTTCTTCATAAATGGACTTTCGTTCCAAGTCCCATCCCACACTCACAAACTATCCCCAAGGATCGGGATAGGTTCACGTCACCAACCGTATGCAAGCTTTAAGTGGCCTAAAGCTAAAGGTATAAAAAGGTAACAAGGTAAGAGCTGGTGTTTCCTAAGCGGCGGCAAAGATCTCATAAAGAATAGAATCTCCAATTCCCACCAAATCCCATATCACTCATCCACAAACGGTTACACCTGGTCACCCAGATCACCGTCACCATCACCTAACTCCATCTAGGGTCGGTGGTGAGAACTCCCACTCCTCGCGCTCAATGATTGCACTCGGATCCGCGAGGCGAGGAGCAACTCTCCTCTCCCCGATTACAACCACGGCTCACCATACACTCTCATCCTATAAGGGGGAAGGTAGAAATCCCAAAACGTAAGAGTCGGAGAAACAACGGGCATGTCCATAACCGAGGGGCAGCGGCTATACGTATAGATCTAAACTCTGCAGGCGTGTACACCGATGACCCAACTCGGAATGGCACCGGCGGTAGCAAGTCGGCCAGAGCCCATCCTACCGAACGAACACCTAGGAGTTATGATCCATCCGCATCTGGTCTCGCTGTCCTTCGCAGTCCGCCCAGGCCGTGAAAATGCCCCCGTGTGGCCACACGGGGAACGCCCAAAGGGAAGGGACTTCACCGTAACCCTCTCACTGATACCCTCTATCCTACTGGCAGGTATGGTATCGCACTTGCTAGGGTCGAATGGCCCTATCTCCACTCTCGGCGAGGTGGTGTGTACGAAAGTCCCGTGTAACAGGCGACCCACTCGATTTCAGACCGGGGCGAGCTCCTATCCTCCAAGTCATCACAAAAACCCCAACACCTGTGCTCCTAAAATAGTGTACCCGCCATAGGTACCAAACTGGGCAACGTCCGAGAAGACGATCCCTGGCCCCCGATCCCAGATCGGGTTGTCTTGAGCTCACCCCCACCAAAATATCCCAAAACACCTTCTCCTGCCGGTTTTCCCCACACACGCCAAGAAACTACCACAATAATCCCAACACATGCATAGCAAGCTCGGCGTATCATCACGCATAAGTAAAGTAGTAGTAGTAGGTCAATCAAGGACAAGTATGTAAGAGAGGCTATGCACGGGTTCATCATATCCATTACTATGCAGTAAATAAAGCACTATCAGTTCTAACAGCCATGCCTAATGGGCATTCAAAGAAGGTCGGGCGTGAACACCTGCGTGTAAGTAGTTGTTGTAGTCCCCGTAGCCGTACTTGATCTTCTGGCTTGTCTCCTCGACTCCGGGAAATCCTAGATTCGGAAATATAAATAAATAACAAGGACCTATTTGCAAATAAACTCCAAAGAGAACCATTAAAGAACCAAATAAATCCAGACTAGCTACAAGCAGCACTAGTTTAATTTAAGGAAATCAAAGTAATTAGTTTTATATAAAAATAGTTGTAAGCTACTAGCTTTGCATACTAGAAAACAAACTAGAGAGAAGGGTTAGTTCAAGGTTGGGTTGCTGATCAAAGGCTAAGGGCGTTGGTGATTGCGCACAAGGTATTAAGCGCATCGAGATAGGTGCAACAGCGGAAGCTCAAGGTTGAAGAGAGGAGTAAGGCGAAGCAAGTTAGGCAAGGCATTATCAGAACAAGGTGTGCGGTGGCAGCACCGAGAGAAGGAAAGGATCGACTTGAGGTCGATAAAAGGATGGTGATGTAGTAAGGTGTGCTCGGGAGCACGGTGGAGCAAGTGCTAGCAATACGACGATATCCATGGTGTAGAAACTAGGTTGCAACATGGGGTTGACATGCTTTGAAGCAGATGCCTCTGCTCAAGGCACGGCAATCCATCATACGGCCTTCAGTTACTAACGCTGGGTACGTCGCGTGCTACACGGCTCGATGCAAGGCAAAAAGAGAGAGAGCGTGCATGCGGTTTGCGGCACAAGGCGGTGGAGGCGGTGCAAGCAAGGAAGGCAGTGCGAAAGCATCTTGGGGAAGTCATCCCGTCCGTGGCAAGCCGTGGCTAGTTGCGATTCGCGCCCACCCACAATAGCGAAGTGGCAGGCATCGGCCACGAATCCTTCTCCAAGTACGCGGGGCAAAGGAGGTTCGGTTCAAGAGCAAGAGCGGGAAAGGATAGGGTAGCAGCGAGCGTCTCAAAATTATGAAACCAACACAACTGGTTTCCCGGATAATTAGTTATGAATTTTTAAAGAAAAAGGGATTTATAAAACATTTATTAATTCATTTATAAAATCAGAAAATAATTTTATTAAAACCTTCTTGGTCGGCAGTCGTGATCAGCCAAGTTAGTGGGCCCAAAATGTTAGTAGCCCATTGGGCCGGCCCAGTTCGGCCCAAGGTTGAACAAGTCCAGCAGGCCTCCTTCAACTTGGCAGAGTTGCGCGAAGCTTGATGGGCGGTCCAGAGTTAGCCATCGCCTAGGTTGCTAAGTCCGGTAACTCCCCTTCAAAACTCCTGTGGTCTGGTTTGATAGGCAAGCCTGGGCTCCCATGGGCTGGAAGGCCCGGAACCCCCTAAAGCTGGTTCTCCTTAAAGTTTGCTACGGTCCTCCATCTCCTCTCCGGCGCCCTCGATCGATGCCGTGGCGAGGATTCAGCGGCACGCGATGCATGGCAGTGCGACGGGGTGGTGCCGGCGGACTCGGGTTGTGACCTAGGTGAGCATAGATGGACGCGGCGAGGCAAGGCGGGGTGATGCTCATGCCCAGGTGGGTTTTGAGTCGGCCTCGGCGCCGCAGGGGTGTGCGGCGTCACGGGCAGCCGGCGTCGGCAGCTTTGGTGGCGAACGGTGCGGTCGCGGAACCAAGCAGAGCGACAGGTCAGCGCGGGGCGGCGAGATGCAGCAGAGCGAAGGTGAGGTCGCGGCGCAGGAGGCCTGGCAGTGGCAAGCACGACAGGCGGGCGCGGGAGAGATCCCACGGACGCGGTTGGCTTGGGGCTTTGGCACGGAACATCAAAGCGACACGGCGTGGCACGGCGGGATTTGCGGCAGCGAGGCTCGGCGACAGCAGGGCAAGAGGACGGCAAGGTGTGCGGTGAGGTACCCTAGGGCAGCACGACGCAGCGGGGCAAAACAGCACGGAGCAAAAGCGTGCGGCGGCTCCTGCAGATGTCCACGACGCAATGGTCGGGCAGAAAACAAAGGCGGCGAGCGGCGCGTGGTGTCTGCACGAGGCGCGCGGGCCCGGCATCCGGCGGCAAGTCAGGGAAGGGCCGCAGGTTCTCGATGTCCAGTATCTCGTCATTCAGGGAAAACAGGAGTGCGCTCGGCTCGAAGACCGGCGACCTAGGCAGGCAAGCAGCTGGGTTTCGATCCCCAGAGCTTGACGTGCCGACAAACGTCGAACAGGTAGAGGGCAAGGTGGGTGCGGGATCGATTGGCTCACCGAGGGCTCATCGGAGGTCACGGTGGGGCAGGATGCAAGGCGGGGCCGTCCCCGGCTTCTTGTCCACGGCGGCATCATCAAGCTTCTTCCCCGGCTTGGCGTCGTCTTCTCTTCTTCGCCTTCTCTGATTCTTCTCCTCTCCTTCCCCTCCTTCTACTTCTCAACGCGAACAGCGGCGGCGGCTTGGAAAGCAGGAAGGGGCGTGCCGACTAGGGTTGGAGAGGACTCGGTGGCGGCGTGGGTTTTATGGCCTTGAAGGCCGAGGTCACGAGGCGCGCGCAAGGTGGATGGCCGGATGCGCGGCTGTACACGGACGCCGAGAAGCCTCTGTGCACAGGCGGCTGTGATGCGACATCTCGTCACTCTCATGTGCGGGTCCCAGAGCTGACGAGGGTGAGAGGGGAGGTGGCTCCCAGGTAAGCCAAGACCTCCCTGGCGCGGCGGGGTGCGAGCCAACGCAGAGGAGCGGCGGTGGCGCGGTTCGGTGAGAAGCAAAAGCACAGGAGCGGCTGAATCCGCGTGACACATGAAGGAGAATGAAAAACAGGGGTGAAAGGTGACTGACGTGTGGGCCCAGCTGGTCGGTGAGAGAAGAGGGAAGGGGTCGTAGGGAGCTTCTTTGTGATCTGAGCCGGTAGGCCGTCGACACCGTGGTTGATTCGGTGCATGCCGATTACGTACAAAGTTCATGGTCCTCAATGGACTTCGTAGGTGTTAGAGTTTAAATAGGTTTTGTAATATAGTTTGAGATATAAGTTTGAATTTGATTACAGTTCAAATTCAAACTCCACACAATTGAACACCAAATAAATTCCAAGAAAAATCCAAATCACCATTATACCATAATTTGAAATTAATTTTTATATGGTTTTATTTTATTTGGAATTTGAGATGAGAGCTAGCAATCTGGATAAAATTTGGTAGCACACATGTTCAAATAAAAAGTTTTAAAATTTTGCAAAAATTCACATATGGGAAAACATTCAAATTTCGGGGATGTTACACTTAACTCCAACCCAATGACGTTTGGTAGGAGCAGCGTTGTATCTTGCTAACAGATTTACTGCAAAGGCAATATCCGGCTGGGTACTATTAGCAAGATACATAAGCGCACCAACGGCAAGATATGGGAACTCATTCCCCAATATCTCTTCCCCATCTTCCCTTGGTCTGAATGGATCTTTCTCCACGTCTAGAGATCGAACCACCATAGGGGTCTTAGATGAATATGACTTGTTCATATTGAATTTCTCCAATATCTTTTGGGTATAAGCACTTTGGTGCACAAGGATTCCTGAAGGTAAATGCTCAAGTTGTAGACCTAAGCAAAATTTGGTTTGACCCAAATCCTTCATCTCAAACTCCGTCTTTAAATGATGACGTGCCTCATTAATGTCTTCCTCATTGCCAATGATGTTGAGATCATCAACATAGACTGAAATAATGCAAAAACCATTGGAAGATCTCTTAATGAAAACGCACGGGCAATCATCATTTTTAGTGTATCCCTTCATTAGAAGAAATTCACTTAATCGGTTGTACCACATTTTGCCCGATTGTTTTAAGCCATAAAGTGACTTCTGCAACTTGACGCAATACATGTTGCGATTTGCCTTAGGATTTGGTATATCGATTCCATCTGGAACCTTCATGTATATATCAGAATCCAATGACCCATATAGATATGCGGTCACTACGTCCATCAACTGCATAGATAGACGATTTTGTACTGCCAATGATATAAGGTATCGGAAAGTTATTGCACTCATGACTGGAGAATATGTTTCATTGAAATCAACCCCGGGTTTTTGCGTAAAACCCTGTGCTACAAGCCTTGCTTTGTATCTCACCACCTCATTATTTTCATTTCTTTTACGAACGAAAACCCATTTGTATCCCATAGGAAAGATACTAGGAGGGGTAGGCATTACAACCAAGAATACTTCTCTTTTGTAAAGCGAGGCTAATTCCGCTTCAATTGCTTCCTTCCATTTATTCCAGTCCGAGCGCTGCATGCACTCTACCTTGGTTTTGGGATCTGGATCATGTTGAAGGCATTCAGCAATTTTCTCAGCAAAATATGAGTCGACAATTGTAGCATTTCTATCAAATGTTTCTCCTGTTTCAACGTAGTTGATGGCAATTTCATCTACCCTTATAGACTCATCATGATTTCCCGAAATGATGTGTCTGGGGTCTTCCGATGTCCCAGACTCAGTAACGTGCACCACTGAGCTGGGTTGTGGATCATTACAATCCACTTGGTGTCTATCAACTGATGGTTGATTTGCATTCACCACTTGTCTTTTCTTCCTAACATTGGAATCTTTCTGATTGGCCGTACTTCTCCCCCTCTTACCAATGAGTGGGAGTTGAGTGGTTTTATTTGGTACCTCCACTCTTTCTGGCGCATTCCGTGCGGGAATGAAAGATTTAGTGACACCTTTATAGTTGGTGAAAGCATCTGGCAGTTCATTTGCAAGTTTCTGCAAATGTATGATCTTTTGAACTTGTAGTTCATTCTCTGTAGTACGTGGATCAGAGGCTGGAATACTTTTAGCATCCCAATCAATTTCCTGGCATTCTTTTTGGTACTTAAAGTCTCCCCTTAATACCGGGAAATGTTCCTCATCAAAAATTGAGTCAGCATACCGGGTAGTAAATAGATCTTCTGTTAAGGGTTCTAAATACTTAATGATCGACGGAGATTGAAATCCCACATAGATCCCCACTTTCCTATGTGGGCCCATAGATGTACACTGTGGTGGTGAGATCGAGATGTAGACCGCACATCCGAACTTAGCAAATGGGAAATACTTGGAGGATTTCCACGTACTAACTGCATTGGGGAAGTATCATGATATGCAGTTGGTCGTAGTTGGACAAGGTCGGCAGCATGCAGAACTGCATGACCCCAACATGACGTAGGCAATTGGCAATTCATTAACAAAGGTCGTGCAATGAGCTTGATCCTCTTAATCAATGATTCAGCCAAACCATCTGGGTATGGACATATGGAAGCAGTCTTGAACTTCAATTCCTAAAGCCATACAATAGTCATTGAAGGCATGAGATGAAAATTTAGCAGCATTGTCCATACGGATCGATTAGATCCTATGTTCATGGAAATTTGCCTTCAACTTTATGATTTGAGACATAATCTTGGCAAATGCATGGTTACGTGTCGAAAGAAGACACACATGTGACCATCGGTAGATCGTCAATCAATACCATGAAATACGAGCGGTCCAGAGTTTGGAGCAATTGGACCACAAATATCACCTTGAATTCTTTCAAGGAATTTTAGTGGTTCTGTTTTGATTTTGAGAGAAGATGGTCTCACAATTAGTTTCCCTGTGGCACATGTTATGCACACAAAATCTGAGGATTTAGGAAACTTTGCTCTTAAATTGTGACCAATGGAATTGCCGATAATCTTTCGCATCATCCCTATGCCAGGGTGTCCAAGTCGATCATGCCAAATACGAAATGGATCAACATTTTGAAAGATTATCTTATATGCAACATGTGGAATAGGCTTAATGTATGTGAAATACAACCCAGACGAGAGTGAGGGAATTTTTTCGCATGTGCACTTGCCATATCCATTTGGTTTAGTCAAGAGAAGAAATTCCCCTTGCTTATCATCATGGGTTTCAACATGAATCCCATTACGACGGATATCTCTAAAACTTAGGAAGGTACATGTAGAATCAGGATACAAGAGTGCATCCTCAATTACAATTTGTGTACCCATGGGGAGTGTAATAGTGGCCCGTCCAGAACCAACTATTACAGCATCGCGTCCTGCGATGATCAAAACTTTGTCATCTCTCTTCTTGAGAGTTTGAAAGTATTTGATCTCCCTAAGTATAGAGTTTGTGGTGCAACTATCCACTAGGCATAATTCCTCCTCTGTTGAGTTGACATCATGAGACATCTATAGTTAAACAAGAAATTCAAGTCAAGAATTCTTTATTCAACATATAGAAACATTCACATACATATGAAAATATTACAATAATAAAGAGTTTATATGCCCCAAATGTAAAGGATGCATATATCTCTAAGGACTACCAAGCAATACTACTGGAGTTCATACAACCCATGTAATGAGTTTGTACATCTCTACTTATTACAACATGAAGACATGACAAATATAGGACATAAATAACTGGTTCGAGATCAGTACTTCTAGTGGACCAATTCACCGAGATTATGCTAAATCACCAAGTGGATCCTTTGTGAAGTACTCGATAAGCATGTCGTCTGCAGTTTCTTCATGTGGAAGAGTGAGCATGCGCCCAATGTAGTGGTATTCTCTTGACCAAGAGTGTTCTGCGGTTACGTAGGGAAAGAACTTGGAACCACATTTGTAGCCTCAGTAGAATTGAAGTGAGCTTCATATCTTGGCTTGTTGGACTTTGGCTTCTTGGACTTTGGCTTCTTGAGGGAATTTTGATACAGAAGAACAAGATGTTTTGGGCAACGACATTCCTTAGTGGTATGGTTATAGCAACCACACCGAGCAAGCATTGCATCGTTGTCGCGAGGTGATGATGCTTTGCCATTGCCTTTTCCCCTTTTCCTCTCCTAATGAATTTTTGCATTGTTGAACTTTGCGTTTTCCGACGAACTTTTGGAGGATTATTCTCCTTAAAGTTCTTCTTATTCCCAGCAGATGAATGTTCATTGTAGTGTACCTCAGGCAAAGGAGCAGAACCCGCAGGGTGCTGATGGGCATTCTTTAAAAGAAGCTCATGATGTTTTTCTGCCTGGGACAATGTATGAATAAAAGGGAATATTCTGGAAATTGTTTCTGCGGTATTGCTGATGCAATATCCAGTACTCTGGAAGCATGGTAGATAGAGTTTCTCTATCTTCTCTGCATCTGTTGGCTCTTTCTCGCAGAATTTCAACTTTGAGCAAATGGTGTGAATAGCATGGTTGTATTACGCAGTTTTAAAGTCTTGCAGACGAAGGTGATTCCACTCATGATTGGTGAAGGCCGATGAGTTCCTTCTATTGTTCATACCTTTCTTTGAGGGCTTTCCATAAAGCAAGTGGGCATCTTTCCATCAGATACTCCTGCTTTAGATCTTTATGGATGTAGAGCCTTAGGAGAAAAAGAGCAGAAAACTTCCTTTTATCCTGAATGGGGGGAGCCCCAGCAACAGGATCTTGTATTGCCTCAACAATCCCTCTAGAAGCAAAGTTAACTTCAATGTCCAAGCCCATGTTGGGTAATTGTGCCCATCAATGGCGAGTTATCTTAGTTGTCATGTCCCTACAAATATGGTCATGGGTTATCATCATGAAATGATAATAAATTAAGAATTCCCATGGTAAGGTTGTAATCTCATGAAGCAAAAATAACCACATGGAATGAGAGGAAAAATTTCATGAGAGTTAATATTTTGAGAATTAATAAGCACAGTATAGATATTCTCCAAATTAATGGAGTAGATCCCTTAGTAATGGGAAAATGAATTGCTGCCTAAAGCATGGATCTCAGGGCTGATATATTCAAAAGAACATACCGCAGCCAACGCTTAGGACTCCACTACCTTGTGCTTCATTAATAATCAAAATGAAACTTAAATTTAAATTTTCCTCAAATGACACTTGGGGAAGCATGTATAGGCAATCATCGGAAGATGTAGGCCTCATAGTGATGGGCAAGAAACTTGCGGCCTTAAAGCACGGTCTCGGGGCTACTAAATTCTATGAAAGAACTTAGTGCAGCCGGTGCCAAGGTCTCCATCACCCTATGCTCGAAACCCAAGAGAAAATACATGTGATATAAATGTGCATGAGAATGTGCTAAGTAAAAGAAAATGCAATAAATTGCAAATTAATACATAGCTAATAAGTAGAGATAAATTTTTAGAAAAAATGCAAGGCATAAATTCTAAAAACAAGTGTAATAATCCAACAACATAGTCTGAATTGCATAGATGACAATACATACATGGATGCACAATTACAGACAACATCAGGGGTCTAAACAGAAAAGAACATAGACACATAAACACGGATGAACTGTTGTAACAGAATTATTGACTAACACAGGGACTTAAATGAAAAATAGTGACTGAAATTAAAATAGTAAAGGTTAATAAGCTGCATGGGCCGAAAGTCGCCCTATCGGCCCAAGCTCCACGCACTGGGGCCCACGACCAGCGGCTTTGTTGCCCGGCGATCCAGCTCCCCTCCCGTTGCGGTATAAAGGGGGGACGGTTAGGGTTTCTCAACCCTAACCGTTCACTCCCCACACCACGGTGAGCTTCGGTGGAGCCGCCACAGCCGTCGACCCGCCGGGGACGAGCCTCCCGGCCATAGATCCGGTGAGGCACTAGGCCTCCGCGTCGGAGTTGGTGGAGGCAGAGCCCCCGAAGCCGTTGGGGAGGTGGCGGTGGCCGGTCGGGATGAGATGCCGGCGGCGAGGGTGTAACACCCTAAAAATTCCATCACATTAAAATAATAGAAACATGGTTAGATTTTTATTTTCTAAGGATTAAATAATTGAATCAAATAAAATT
This sequence comes from Cenchrus purpureus, assembly GCA_022644695.1. Classification (NCBI taxonomy): domain Eukaryota; kingdom Viridiplantae; phylum Streptophyta; class Magnoliopsida; order Poales; family Poaceae; genus Cenchrus; species Cenchrus purpureus. The sequence continues at coordinate 191,949,910 of CP053461.1, read as the reverse complement.
GACTTTTAAATACTAGAACAAAATTTAAATAATTTAGAATTCACCAAGTGATTGAATGCATACATGCCGTTGCATTTGTTTTGTTTGTTTGTTTGTTGTAGTTTTCAAATAAAAGTTCAAAATCTCAAAGTCTGAAAACCCCCCTGAAGCTCTCTCTTCATCTCTCCCTTCCTCCCCTTCTTTTCAGCCCACCTCGGCTCGTTCTCTCTCGCGACCCAGCTTACTTCTCTTCCTCCTTTTCTTTTTCCCCCCTCCCCCGTTCGCCACCTGCGACCCGCCAACCTTTCTCCCCTCTCTTTTCTTTTCAGCTCGATCGAAGGCCGCCCGGCCGACATCTCGCTTCGGCCCGGCTCTCCGGCCCTCTCTCTCCCTCTCACTCTCGATCACCGAGATGGGGCCCATCGGCTCCTCCCCAACCTCAGTCGCCACCATGGACCACACCGCCTCCATCCCGGTGCCCTCCTCTCCCCTAGCTCTTCCCCTCCCCAGGCTGGAAATGAATGCGCCCGACACGCACTCGCACCTCGCCTCGCTTCCCCGAACCGCCGCACCAAAGCTCCAGGCTTTAATGCCGGCCCGCAGCGCCGCCGAGCTCCCCACCGCCTTGCGCGCCTCCTCCCTACCCTCGAGACCTATAAAAGGAGGGCTCGAGGCGCTTCCAACTTGCACTCCCAGCTCCCTCCTCCTCATGCTGGCCGTCACCCAGGAGGAAGACCGGAGCTTCCGCGGTGGGTCGATCTCCTCAAGTCGCCGAGTTCTCCTTCTTCCCAAGCCCTAGGTGAGTTTCCCTCCTCCTAAGCTTCGGTTTCATCTTAATCTCGTCGAGTTTAGGCGCTTAGTAGCTCGAATTCGAGCCTCACCGGCGAGCTCGCCGCCGCCGCCATCTTGTTGCCGCGTCTCTCCGCCCCTAGATCTTTGTTTTGGTCCCTTGGTTGAGTTCGCATGATCACCAGCTATCGTGAGAGCCTAGCCGCACCTCAAACCGAGGCCGGGAACTCGATTTTGAGTTCGCCGGCACTGGCAGCCGCCCTGGCACCGTCTTGCCGCGCCAGCACGCCGCTCGTCGCCGCCTTCCTCAGCTCGATCCCGATCCAATGGCTCAGATCGATCCCAGCCTCGAGTCAAACCCCCTAGTAACGGTCAACCAAGAGCCCCGCGCACCCTTTTTGCTTAAGAGCCCTGCACTTTTTTAAATATCACAACAACACCCTTCCGCCTATTAGAATCTTTACTATTAGGTCCTTTTCTTATGCTCAGACCCTTAACCTTTTTAGTTTTTATGTCCATTAGTTGGTTTTTAGCATGTTAGACCTTCTGTTTATAAGCATAATTACTATTAGGTCCCTGGTTTCTTGCAGATAGGCCCCTGAAAGTTAGTTTTTCTCACAATCTAGCCCCTAGATCTTGTCTAGGCCATATCTTTTCCGTCCTAGCTCCGTTTTAGGCGTTCTTGGTGTCCATGCGATCGTCTTTCCAAGCATGTTAGTTTTAAAAGCTTGTTTTAGTCTTTTAGCAATGTTTGATGTATTGTTTTATTTATTGCATGTTTTCTTGTGTGATCGTAGAGGACGTGCCATTCGAGGTCGAGCAGGTGCAATCGTTTGAAGAGGACGAGCCACAGTTCTTAGGCGAAGAAGGCAAGTGGATTTTTCCCCTCCTGCATATTCTTCTTGTCCTAATAACAAGCATGTTATCACACTTTAATTTTATATGTTGTTATGCATAAATTTGATGGGAAATGCCTATTAAGGAAATGACTAGTTTTTACCCCTATACCTTGAACACCTTGTTTTAAACCAATGTTTTGGGTAGATAAATGCTTAGATGCTATACTATGGGGTGATGGAAATGAAACTTTACAAAATGTTGGTTAAGATAAAGTTGGTGCTTTATGGTAATACAAGATCACATGAATTAAATCGGAACATGGAGAACCACCCAGGAAAACAGTGCAACCACAGTCCACATGGCTCTGGCTTAGCCAATTAATTAGGAGTGTGAATTATCCGATGGCCCTATCCGAAGGAACACAGGGGACTCGGGTTGCAGGGGTATAGCCCGGTCCTTTTGGGGTAGTAGCCTTTGCTAAGGTGCTGACCACTAGGGAGGGTTATGGTCCATACAGTATGCGTGGGTTGTTGGTGCTTTCACACGCCTTTGTAAAGGCTTCGTAGTGGACCCCTAGCCACTCACCTCAGAAGTGTTTAAGGGCCTTGCAAACCCGGGTAACATGGGGAACATGAACTGTGGGTAAAGTGTACAACCTCTGCAGTGAAAGTGGCGATTGATCACCCTCACATGATAATTGAACTTGAAGATGGAATTTAAATCGTGGTTTATATATGGTTTGAGGGAATGATTTATAGATGCTAAGTTTTGGGTTGGTATAAACTTACACTTAGTAAATAGGTGCTTGCTAATAAAATTTGACCAACTTAAAAATGCTTATCGCTGAAAGCCTTAGCCTACCCTTGATAGCTTTGCATATTCCCCCATGGGCTGAGTACCAACCATAAGTGTACTCACCCTTGCCTATATGTGTTCAGAGGAGGATGTTGGAGCAGAGTTCTTCGACGAGTTCGATGGATTCTGAGGCATGCGTTTCCCCCAGTCAGAGGCTTGTGGAGATGAAGACGGTGTTTCATCGTCTAGTTATCGATGACCGTGTAAAGACCTTCGAGTCTAACGATATGAGTGTAATAAGATGATAAACCTCTCTTTGTACGTTTTGAGCATTGTATTATGATATTACACTCATTTGTCTATCATATGTGTGAATTTATGATTCTGGCACACGTATGAGATGCATTCGGTTTTCTTCGGAAAAACGGGTGTGACAGTGGTATCGAGCAATCTTGGTAGGAGCCTTAGATAGAAATGGTCGAAATAAGGACATTTTCTAGAAAGACATATCAGCTCTCTCACTTAAAAAAAATCCCTAAATACACCTAAAAATCTATCTTATTTGCTTTTGGTTAAAATTTTGTCCCCTTATTGTTTTATTCTGCTCTGAGTTCGGTTTTGATCTCATAGATGGCCAAGACTCAGCCTTTTGGAGCACAGCTACCCCCTCCGGTCCAGCCCATGGAGGAGGAGCAGGAGGACCCATACTACTTCGTCGATGTGGGTGATGGAGTTATCTTGGAGGTCGGCTCTGATGGAGAGTTGAGGTCTCCGCGGGCTCTGCCTTCCCCACCGGCAGTGGAGGTGCCGCCACCAACTGCCCCCGTCGCTCCAGTTGTTCCCGCACCAGTTGCCCCCGTCGCTCCAGTTGTTCCCGCACCAGCTGCCGCGGGTGGAGACCTGGATGACTCCGGCGACGACACAGAGGATGGTGACGAGACAGAAGATGACAATGAAGAAGAAAATGATGGTGCTGAGTGTAACATCCCTCAAATTTAATGAGGAATGTTAATTGATAAAAATGTGGATTTAAAATTTTCGATGATGTATTTGTGTGATTATCAAATTATTTAAGGATGTCTTCCTTTTCTCTCCTTTAATTCCTAGATTTATTTTGAGCTAAATAAAATTTCTAGGAAATATAAAATATTAGTGTGAAAAACTTGGAGTTCATTTGGTTTTTTGGAGTTTATTTGTGTGGGTTTCAAATTTGAATTAGTATTCAAATTTGAAACTAAATAAAAGGGGAAAATAGAAATGGGAAAAGGAAAAGAGGAGAAGCCGATGGGCTTGAGCCCAGCCTCAAGGTTTGCTCAACCTCCCTTTCTCTTTTTTCTCTGTGCGCCACCTCTCCTTTTCCCTTTCCATTACCTGGCCCGTCAGCGCCCGGCCCGCTTATCACCTACGCACCGCGCCGAGTCGCCGCCGGTGGGACCCGCGTGGCGTCGCCCGCGTCACCTCTTCTTCCTCCTCACCCGCTTCTTTCCCCTTTACCGTCGGCGCGCAGCCGCGCACCGCCTCGCCCGGCCGGTCAGGAGCTCCGCCGGGCCATCCGCCGTCCGCGCGTCCACCCGCCTTGCCCTATAAGAAGGCCCGCCGCCGTGGAAGCTCCCAACCCTAGCCGCCACGGGAGTCCTCCCGTTCCACGCCGCCTCGCCGGGAGAAGAAGGAGGAGGAGGGAAGAAGAAGACCGAGGTCTACCGCCGACCGCCGCCTACCTCATGCCGAAGGACCCGCGTGGGAGCTCGAGGGGCCTGAAGCCAAGTACCGCGACGCCCCTGCTTCCTCTGCTCCGCGCCGCCGTCTCCTTCCACGCCGACGACCTTGCTCCGCCCCGCTTCACCGCCGCCTGCACGTCGGCCCGTGGCCACCAAGGTGAGGCGAAGCTCCCTCGCCCATCTGTGGTCGACCCGGCCTTGAGCCGGCGCATCGCGATCACCCCGTGCCGCTCTTGCCGCCGCGCCGCCGCTGGTGATGCCGGCCTTCGTGCCAGGCTGGGATGCTTTCTTGTGCAGGTGCCACCGCCGCCGTCGCCGCGAGCACGCACACGCGCCGCCGTTTTCCTTTCTGACCCCGCACCATCCTCACCTCGCCGACGTGTGTCACGCCGCCGTCGTGCTCCGGTGCGCCGCGCCGCCGGCCTGCTCGACTCCGTTCCCACGCACGGCGCTGCCACCACACAAGCACGGCGACCACGACCGCCCACGTCACCGTGCGCGCGCCGCGAAGAGCCACCCGTGGCGGGCTGCCTTCGCACCAGCGTGCCGCCACCGCCAGGCGAGCTCCGCCACGGCGGGCGGGAGCCATTCCTGGCGACCTAGGGGAAAAGCCCCGGTTTTGGGTGTTTTTGCGTCCCTAGGACCCATCCGCAACCAGCCGAGGCTGCTGGGCATCGATTAGCGCCGTCGTCGGCGACCCTCACCACCACCGCCGCCGCGCCGCCGCTCCTGTTCGCCGCCTTCTTTGGCGAGGCCGTCCCGATTAGGGCGAGGGCGAGCCTTGCTGCTCCTCGTCCTTTTCCGGCCATCTGTTGGCCGGCGCCAGCCTCGCCGCGGTGAGCAGCCGCGCCGCCGCCCCTCGCGGGCATTTCACCGAGCACCTTCACGCGGAGGGGGAAAACCCCTGGGGTTTTAGCACGCAGGCGCACACCGCGTAACCGGGGAATCGAGGGATCCCGTCGCCCAGCCAAACCACGGAAACCACCGCAGGCGCCGCCGCCGCCGCGCGCGCGGATCCATCCGGGGATCCGCCCCGCATGGCGCCGCGCCACGCGGCGCCAGCGTGGGCGCCACGCTGGCTTGCCGCGTGGCCGCCACCTCCCTATAGCTAGCTAAGAGTCTGCAATATTGTATATGCGTATTTTAATTTCGAAATGTATTTTATCTTTGGAAATTCATAATAAATCCGTTTAGCTCCGAAAATATGAAACTTCTTCGAAAATCTTCTAAAACCCAAACTCCATGCTAGACTAGAGTTTGCCTCTTTTTGGATCTTATTTGCTCTTTATCTTGGATTTATTGCTATCTAGTAGCCGAGTATTTATTTTAAATACGTTTCTAGGAGCTAGGGCGGAGAGAGGCGAACCGGGACTCTGACGACGACCTCGCTACGACGACCACTCGCACCCAGTTCACGCCCGACCATCTTTGAATGCCCATTGGGCATGGCTATTTAGAACTGCTAGTGCTTTATTTAATGCATAGAGATGGATTTGATGAACCCATGCATAGCCTCTTTACTTACTTGTCCTTGAATGACCTACTACCCTTTGCTATACTTAAGCTTATTGTTGTCTTGAGCTTGCTATGCATGTGTTGAGATTGTGGTAGTTTCTTGGCGTGTGTTGGGAAAACCGGCGGGAGAAGGCGTTTTGGGATATTTTGGCGGGGGAGCTCGAGACAACCCGATGGGATCGGGGCGAGGATCGTCTTCTCGGACGTTGGAGTTGGTACCTATGGCGAGTACACCGTTTTAGGAGCACAGTGTTGGGGATTTTGTGATGGCTTGGAGGACATGAGCTCGCGCCGAGCGAAACCGAGTGGGTGCTTTGTTACAGGACTTTCGTACACACCACCTCGCCGAGTGGGGATAGGGCGTTCGACCCTAGCAAGTGCGGTACCATACACCCGGCGGGATAGCGGGGTATCGGTGGGGAGAGGTGGGAGTGAGTCCACCCTCTCGGTGCGACTCCGTGTGGCCACAGGGGCATTTTCACAGTTCTAGGGTGGTCTTCTGGGACCGCATCGAGACCCGGATGCGAGGATGGAACGTAACTCCTAGGTGTTCGCCCGTAGGATAGGCTCGGTCGGCCGTGCAAATCCGGGTACTATTCCGAGTTGGATCTTGGTGTACACGCTCTGCGAGTTTAGATCTATACGTATAGCCGCGTCCTCGGTTATGGACATGCCGTTGTTTCTCCACTCTTACGTTTTGGGATTTCTACCTCCCCTTATAGGATGAGTGTGATTGGTGAGCCGTGGTTGTATTCGGGAGAGGAGGTTGCTCCCTCTACCTCGCGGATCCGGGTGCAACCATTGAGGTGCGAGGGGAGTTCTCGCACCCAACCCTAAATGGAGATAGGTGATGGTGACGGTGATCCTGGGTAACGGATGTATCCGTATGTGGATGAGAGATATGGGATATGGTGAACTTATGGAGATATTACTCTATTTTTGCTTTCTGCTGCATAGGAGACCACTACTACCTTGAGATACTCTTTTCCCCTTAGAAATAGGCCACTTAAAGCTTGCATACGGTTGGTGGCGTGGACCTATCCCGATCCTTGGGGATAGCCCCGAGCTTGCAGTGCGAGTCCGACTCGACAACAATGCCGACGGATGGTACGGTGAGGGGGCACGGCGCTTCGCTCAAGGATGCCTGTGGGAGATGCACGAAGATGGAGACACCTTTTGAAGACTAGCTACTGCATAGGCTCTTATTTCTGTTATTCGCCAAGAGGCGGTATTGATGTACTCGAATAATCGGGACATGTAATAATCAGATTATTATTCGTACTCGATGTTTTATTTCGATGTATGACTGTTATTTTATCTCGTGATGAATGCACCGTCGATCCGAGGACTATCACGAGGGTAATCTTTGTTTCCGATTTTGAAAACCCGTATGCTACTGAGGAATACAATGACTTCTACTATGATGGTCCTCACGAGGGAGAACCGATTACGCATCATGCACTCGTCGAGGTGGCACTGCTACTTCCCTTGGTTGCCGGAACACCTACTGGAGTTGGGAAACACTGTGTATCCCATGTACGTCACACACAGTTGGACCGAGCCACCGCTTGGCACCTACTACATGACCCGAGTCCACATCGTGAGGCGTAACGTCGTGGAGGCTACATCTCCGCCTGACGCGCATGACTCTACTACACCTCACTCCACCTACCTGCATCCGTCAGCAACGCCGTCGGGAGGGCTCTGTTCTCTCTTTGTTCCAGGCATGACCAGGAGTTGAGCCTCAGTGACTACCGCCACATCCTCGTCGTACGGTGGCACCGAGTGAAGGTGGTACCGCTGAGCTCAGGGACCCACGCCTCCACACTCTCGCCCAGGTCACTGCAGCACTCAACACCGACCTGGAGGGTGTTACTTCTGAGCTCGAGCAGACCCATGACAAGTTGAAGGACGCTTACGCCAGGATTGCTCAGTTGGAGGCCGAGCGTGGCCGGGGAGCCACCCGTCCAGCCTGACGCGACTCCCTTCCTAGTCACCACCCCAAGAAGAGGCTGCTACGCTCTTCCTCCGCTACCATAGGTCTTCTAGGATAGGATGCCCACCCCTGAGTTGTGATCGCTAGATCCGTCCCTGCGAGGACGTAATCGATGTAATAAATGTTTGATGGTTGAAAACATGCTTGATTTGGATCTTTGCTTTGATTGAAATGCTCTGTGGAGTGATGGCCACACATGCATTAATAAAATAATTAAGTTTAAATTTAAATCTTAGCCCCTTTTCTCTTACTCATGTTTACCAATACTGCTTCTTATCTGAAATACCTTTCTCTAACAATCAGATGGTAAACACCAGGTCAGGAGGTGGACAGGATGTACCACCCGTGAGACGTGCTCACATCGCCAATCAGCAGAATCAAGTCCCTCCTCTACCTCAAGGATTAGCAATGGATCCCGCGATGCAGCAGTTCTTCACGGCACAGATGCAGTTAATTCAGAATCTTACCGCCACCGTCCGTAATGCAAGCACAACCAGCCGCCACCACAAGGACCCCCACCACCTCCACCACCAGTGAACAAGCATAGAGAGTTCATGAGCCACCACCCGCCCACTTACTCCCATTCAGTGGATCCTCTCGGACGGCGATTGGCTTAAGACCATCAACAAGAAGCTGAATATCACACAGTGCAATGATCGTGAGAAGGTCTTGTATGCCTCAGGACGCTTGGAGGGTGCAGCAGCTGATTGGTGGGACCCTTACACCGCTGCACATGCTGCTGCTGACACCATCACCTGGCAGGAGTTCCAGGAAGCTTTTCGTACACATCACATCCCGTCTGGTGTGATAAAGCTAAAGCAGAAGGAGTTTCTTGCCTTAAAGCAAGGCAATATGTCAGTCAGTGAGTACCGGGACAAGTTCACCCATGTCTCGTTATGCTCCGGATGAAGTGGACACAGATCCAAAGAGGCAAGAACGTTTCTTGGATGGTCTCATAGGGCCACTGAACTATCAGCTCCAAAGCCACACCTTCCCCAACTTCCAGACTCTGCTAGACAAGGCTATCGGTCTTGAGCAAGCGTATGAACTTAGCGCAGCGCAAGTTCCAAATTCCCAAGGAATCCAAAGTCAGAATGCACGCCCCGCTTATAATGCACCACGTAATCCTCGCCGCTCTGGAGGACAGGGAGGAAATTTCAGAACAGATTCAGCTGCTCGCTCAGCGCCGGCGCTTTAATCAGCAGACTCCTCACGCACTCCTAATCGCAGCAGAATCGCCCAACAATGCCTGTGCACCGTGAGAAACACCACACTCAGCCTAGTGGTTGCTTCAAGTGCGGAGAGTTTGGGGCATTATGCCAACAACTTTCCCAAGCGTGGGATGCAAACTCCGAGAAGGGTAATGGATGAGGGCAGACAGCCATCTTCTCGTGTTTCGCACCGGAATTCTACTCCTCAAGGCAATAGGGCCCCAGAACTACGTGCGTGGTAAGGTAAACCACGTGACGATTGAACAAGCCGAAGAAGCTCCGTGTTGTGCTTGGTACATTCCTTGTCAACTCGAACTCGCATCCGCTTTTATTCGATTCTGAGCATCACATTCATTTGTTACAAATCAATTTGTGGAAAACATAAATACCCATGAATCCTATGAAGAAACAGCTTAGTTACCTCCTGTGGTGAGATGAAAGCTACCACATATGCCCGCGGTGAACCTTAAACTTAATGAGATAGATTTCTAGCTGACTTAGTAGTTCTAACATCCGGGGATAGATGTAATTTTGGAATGGATTGGTTACGCAAATATGATGGAGTTATTCAGTGTCGCAAGAGGTCAGTGGTTTTAACCAGCCCACAAGGAAATAGAATTGAGTTCAAGGTGGATGCCTCATCCGAAGAACAAGGGACAGTGAATTCGCAAAAGGCAAGTCCTTAGAAGAAATCAAGGTTGTGAATGAGTACCCGACGTATTCCCCGATGAGTTACTGTGTATGCCACCGACCGAGATATTGAGTTCAAGATTGATCTTTTAGCACCTCTCTATTTCTAAAAGACCATATAGAATGGATGTTAAGGATTTGGCTGAATTAAAGATACAAATAGAGGAATTAGTAAGAAAAGGGTATATTCATCCTAGCTCGTCTCCTTGGGGAGCACCCGTTCTCTTTGTTGACAAGAAGGATGGTTCTAGAAGGATGTGTGTAGACTATAGGTCTCTTAATGATGTAACCATTAAAAATAAATACCCACTTCCTAGAATTGAGGATCTATTTGATCAGATGAGGGGTGCCAAAGTTTTCTCCAAGATTGACTTACGTCGTGGTATCATCGCTAAAGATTCACCCAAAGATATTCCCAAGACCGCATTCATATCCCCGATATGGTCTATATGAGTTCACAATTATGTCCTTTGGATTGACAATGCACCAAAGATACTTCATGTACCTAATGAACAAGGTGTTCATGGAATACCTTGATAAGTTTGTGGTAGTGTTCATTGACGATATCCTCGTATTCTCTCGGAATGAAGAGGAACATGAGGAGCATTTGAGGTTAGTGTTGCGTAAACATGAGAACATCAATTGTTTGCCAAGTTTAGCAAATGTGATTTTTGGTTGAAGGAAGTTTCATTCCTTGGGCACGTTATCACCGATGGAGGAATGGTAGACCCAAGCAAGGTTCGTGATGTAAAACTGGGAGCCACCCAGAACGTTTTCGAGATCGTGAGTTTCCTTGGATTGGCGGCCACCGTAGGTTCATTGAAGGATTCTCAAGATAGTGAAACCCCTCACATCATTGTTGGAAAAGGAAAAGAGTTTAAGTGGGATGCTAAATGCCAAGAGAGCTTTGAAGAACTTAAGAAGAGGTTGACCACCGCTCCTATGTTGATAATGCCTGATATCCACAAGGGATTTGATGTGTACTGTGACGCTTCACGCCTTGGTCTCGGTTGTGTTTTGATGCAAGAAGGAAGAGTGGTAGCCTATGCCTCTAGGCAATTAAGGAAGCACGAATAAAATTACCCCACTCATGATTTGAGTTGGTCAGAGTGCACGCACTAAAGATATGGAGACATTATATGGTTGGAAATAAGTGCAAAATCTTTACCGATCACAAGAGCTTGAAGTATATTTTCACTCAGAGGGATCTTAATTTGAGACAGCGCAGATGGCTAGAGTTAATCAAAGACTATGATCTCGATATACAGTATCATCCCGGCAAAGCCAATGTTGTGGCAGATGCTTTGAGTCCTAAGAGCCAAGCAAATATGCTCATAGCTCGTTTGATGCCTCAGGAATTGTGTTGGGAAATAGCACAACTCAATTTAGGAATTGTTGCTCAAAATGAAGCTATAACATTGGAAGTTGAGTCCACGCTTGAGCAGGAGATTAGGAAAGGTCAGCTGAATGATGAGAAAATTAAAGAATACAAGATATTGATTGGTTTGGGCAAGGTTCCAGATTTCACTGAAGATGAGCAGGGAACTGTTTGGTTTAGAAACAGGATCTGTGTTCCTGAAATTGACCATCTTCGTGAAACCATACTAAAGGAAGCACATGATTCAGCATATTCAATACATCCTGGTAGTACTAAGATGTATCAAGATTTGAAAAAAATATTGGTGGTATGGATGAAAAGGATGTAGCAAGTCATGTTGCCTTGTGTGACATATGCCAATGAGTAAAAGCAGAGCACCAGAGACCAGCAGGTTTACTCCAACCATTGAAGGTACCTGAATGGAAATGGGAAGAGATTGGAATGGATTTTATTGTTGGATTACCACGTACTCGTGATGGATATGATTCCATATGGGTTATTGTGGATAGGTTGACTAAAGTTGCCCATTTCATACCAGTCAAAACAACATATCTGAGGAGCTAGGTTGGCAGAGTTGTATATGTCAAGGATAGTATGTTTACATGGAGTTCCAAAGAAAATAGTATTAGACCGAGGAACTCAGTTTACGTCACGTTTTTTGGAGAAGTTGCATGAATCAATGGATACAAAGCTTAATTTCAGTTCCGCGTATCATCCCCAGACTGACGGTCAAACAGAACGGATAAATCAGATTTTAGAAGATATGTTAAGGGCATGTGCTTTAAAGCATGGCACTAGTTGGGATAAGAGTTTGCCATACGCAGAGTTTTCTTATAACAATAGCTATCAAGCTAGTCTCAAGATGGCCCCTTTTGAAGCTTTATATGGGAGAAAGTGTAGGACACCATTATTTTGGAATCAAACAGGAGAAAGTCAAGTCTTCGGTCCAGAGATTCTTCAAGAAGCTGAAAGACAGGTTCAAATAATTCGAGAAAATCTTAAAGTTGCACGATCCTGACGAGAAGAGTTCGATAAACGAAGAAGTGATTTGGAATTTAAAGTTGGAGATTATGTGTACCTCAAGGTATCACCAATGAGAGGCTACGAAGATTTAAGATTAAGGGAAAGTTGTCCCCTCGTTATATTGGACCTTTTCAAATCTTAGAAAGGAAAGGAGAAGTGGCATACCAGTTAGACTTACCTACTCGATTGTCGAGATGTACATGATGTGTTTCATGTCTCTCATTGAAAAAGTGTGCAAAAGAGGTTGAAGGAAAGAAATTAGCCTGGGAGGAGCTTGATGTGAAAAATGACTTGACTTATAAAGAACATCCTATCAAAATTTTGGAAACATCACAGCGAGTCACTCGGAGTAAAATCATTAAGATGTGCAAGGTTCAGTGGAGTCACCATTCGGAGGATGAAGCTACATGGGAAAGAGAAGATGAGCTTATGGAAGACTTTCCCGCTTGTTCCCAAATCTTCCGAATCTCGAGGACGAGATTCTCTTTAAGGGGGTAGGATTTGTAACACCCTAAAAATTCCATCACATTAAAATAATAGAAACATGGTTAGATTTTTATTTTCTAAGGATTAAATAATTGGATCAAATAAAATTGACTTTTAAATACTAGAACAAAATTTAAATAATTTAGAATTCACCAAGTGATTGAATGCATACATGCCGTTGCATTTGTTTTGTTTGTTTGTGTGTTGTAGTTTTCAAATAAAAGTTCAAAATCTCAAAGTCTGAAAACCCCCCCTGAAGTTCTCTCTTCATCTCTCCCTTCCTCCCCTTCTTTTCAGCCCACCTCGGCCCGTTCTCTCCCGCGACCCAGCTTACTTCTCTTCCTCCTTTTCTTTTTCCCCCCTCCGGCCCGTTCGCCACCCCGCGGCCCACCAACCTTTCTCCCCCTCTCTTTTCTTTTTCAGCTCGATCAAAAGGCCGCCGGCCCAGCATCTCGCTCGGCCCAGCTCTCCCTCTCCCTCACCGAGCGCGGAAATGAATGCGCCGACACGCACTCTCGCACCCCCTCGCCTCCACTTCCCCGAACCGCCGCACCAAAGCTCCACTGAGCTTTAATGCCGGCGCCCGCCGGAGCTCCCCCACCGCCTTGCGCGCCCCCTCCCCTACCCTCTCCGAGACCTATAAAAGGAGGGCTCCAAGCCGCTTCCAACTCGCACCGAGCTCCCCGCTCCCTCCTCTCGCGCCTGCGCCCCTGTGGAGGAGGAAGACCGAGCCGGCGGTTGATCTCCTCAAGTCGCCGAGTTCTCCTTCTTCCCAAGCCCTAGGTGAGTTTCCCTCCTCCTAAGCTTCGGTTTCATCTTAATCTTGTCGAGTTTAGGCGCTTAGTAGCTCGAATTCGAGCCTCACCGGCGAGCTAGCCGCCCGCCGCCGCCATGCGCTACCGCGTCGTCTCTCCGCCCGCCCTAGATGCTGTTTTGTCCCTTGGTTGAGTTCGTGATCACCGCCACGCCAGAGAGCCTAGCCGCACCTCAAACCGAGCCCGGAACTCAATTTCGAGTTCGCCGGCGAGCCCGCCACAAGACGCCGCCGCGCCGCCGACGCCACGCCCGCCCGCCGTCGCCTACCGCCTTCCTCAGCCGCTCGATCCCGATCCAATGGCTCAGATCGATCCCAACCCCGAGTCAAACCCCCTAGTAACGGTCAACCAATAGCCCCGCGCACCCTTTTTGCTTAAGAGCCCTGTACTTTTTTAAATATCACAACAACACCCTTCCACCTATTAGAATCTTTACTATTAGGTCCTTTTTCTTATGCTCAGACCCTTAACCTTTTTAGTTTTTATGTCCAGCAGCCTTAGTTGGTTTTTAGCATGTTAGACCTTCTGTTTATAAGCATAATTAGGATTAGGTCCCTGGTTTCTTGCAGATAGGCCCCTGAAAGTTAGTTTTTCTCACAATCTAGCCCCTAGATCTTGTCTAGGCCATATCTTTTCTGTCCTAGCTCCGTTTTAGGCGTTCTTGGTGTTCATGCGATCGTCTTTCCAAGCACGTTAGTTTTAAAAGCTTGTTTTAGTCTTTTAGCAATGTTTGATGTATTGTTTTATTTATTGCATGTTTTCTTGTGTGATCGTAGATGACGTGCCATTCGAGGTCGAGCAGGTGCAATCGTTTGAAGAGGACGAGCCACAGTTCTTAGGTGAAGAAGGCAAGTGGATTTTCCCCCTCCTGCATATTCTTCTTGTCCTAATAACAAGCATGTTATCACACTTTAATTTTATATGTTGTTATGCATAAATTTGATGGGAAATGCCTATTAAGGAAATGACTAGTTTTTACCCCTATACCTTGAACACCTTGTTTTAAACCAATGTTTTGGGTAGATAAATGCTTAGATGCTATACTATGGGGTGATGGAAATGAAACTTTACAAAATGTTGGTTAAGATAAAGTTGGTGCTTTATGGTAATACAAGATCACATGAATTAAATCGGAACATGGAGAACCACCCAGGAAAACAGTGCAACCACAGTCCACATGGCTCTGGCTTAGCCAATTAATTAGGAGTGTGAATTATCTGATGGCCCTATCCGAAAGGAACACAGGGGGCTCCGGGTTGCAGGGGTATAGCCCGGTCCTTTTGGGGTAGTAGCCTTTGCTAAGGTGCTGACCACTAGGGAGGGTTATGGTCATACAAGCTAATCGTGGGTTGTTGGTGCTTTCGACGCCTTTGTAAAGGCTTCGTAGTGGACCCCTAGCCACTCACCTCGGAAGTGTTTAAGGGCCTTGCAAACCCGGGCAACATGGGGAACACGAACTGTGGGTAAAGTGTACAACCTCTGCAGAGTGAAATCGATCGATCACCGTGTTTCACGGTCAAGAGCGGCTTGGACCCTCACATGATAATTGAACTTGAAGATGGAATTTAAATCGTGGTTTATATATGGTTTGAGGGAATGGTTTATAAATGCTAAGTTTTGGGTTGGTATAAACTTACACTTAGTAAATAGGTGCTTGCTAATAAAATTTGACCAACTTAAAAATGCTTATCGCTGAAAGCCTTAGCCTACCCTTGATAGCTTTGCATATTCCCCCACGGGCTGAGTACCAACCATAAGTGTACTCACCCTTGCCTATATGTGTTCAGAGGAGGATGTTGGAGCAGAGTTCTTCGATGAGTTCGATGGATTCTGAGGCATGTGTTTCCCCCAGTCAGAGGCTTGTGGAGATGAAGACGGTGTTTCATCTTCTAGTTATCGATGACCGTGTAAAGACTTTCGAGTCTAACGATATGAGTGTAATAAGATGATAAACCTCTCTTTGTACGTTTTGAGCATTGTATTATGATATTACACTCATTTGTCTATCATATGTGCGAATTTATGATTCTGGCACACGTATGAGATGCATTCGGTTTTCTTCGGAAAACGGGTGTGACAGAGGGGTGGCGGTAGCGTCGGCGTGAAGGGGAGGCGCGCCGCCCGCACCGCTACCGTGTCGATGAAGGAGGCGGTACGCTGTCGCCCCGCTATGGTGCCGGCGGAGATGGGCCCGCCGCGATGGCGGGAACGACGACGGCGGCGTCACGGTGGCGATGGGGCCCGTGTGGAATCCATCCGGATCTCCACGGCTCATCCACCGGCGACTGCTTCAGCTCCAGCCGCCGGCGAGGCGACATCAAGCGGATCGAGCACTCCATCACCGGTGTTCGCACAACCGCCCGTCCATGCATGTTCGACACAACGCGCGGCGTTGGTGACATGGATGCGGATTGGCGAGACGCGGCGGCGCCGGTTGCTATGGCGCCTCGATGGGGTCCGCTGGCGGCGCCGGGGCGGCGATCGCCGGCCGCGGCCCACCGCGGGCTGACGGCGGCGGCTGGACTTCGTGAAGCCGGTGGTTGAAGGTACGATGACCGCCAACCGTGATGCGGGCACCACGTCGACGGCGAGGAGCAGCGACTAGGAGCACCGGAGGCACCGCCACTGCATTCCAGAGGTGAAGGCCGTGGCGTGCAGCAGCGGGCGTCGCCGACTGAAAGTGGACGAGCGACCGGCGAACATGGTGCTGAAGACGGGCGCGAAGACGGCGAGCACGGAGGCGAGGAGGAAGGTGCATCACTGAGGCGACAAGAGCATCAATGGAAGGCATGTTACCTTTACTCGCCGGAGGCCAATGCCTCCACTTCCTTCTCGTTCTCCTATCTGCAACCTCTCTTTTCTTCTCCCGGAGCAAGTGCTGATAACGTGTTTGAGTGAGTTGTAAACGAGAGAGACAATTGGAGAGAAACTGTGATCGATCGATCTCATTCATCTGTGATGTACATATATATATACAGGGATGAGTAGTGCGGCGTACGGACGTGGTGGCAACCGCCGCGTCCGTACGCGCCGGTGATTCAGTGATGGCAGTTGCCATCTGTGTATGGATGGATGAGATCATTTGATCTCATGGTTTGTAACAGTAGGCACTAGGCAGAGGGTGTATGTGTTGCATATATTCACATATAACATGAATGGACTGATCACAGCGGAACAATGCTTGATAGCTCTTGAGTGCACATGACTTCATGAGTAGTACAAATAGATGCAGCACAAATTCGTAAGTGTCAACCAGATGTAGTACAAAGCATAAACACCATCTTAGTTTGGCTTCAATAAAAGAAAAAACATAAGAAGGGGTAGTTTACTACAGCAGCAGTGGCTTCGCAGGAGAAGAAGCCAGAAACACCCCCCGCGTCGCTCTCATGCGGAGGGCGACCCAGGGGCTCCCACCCCGCGCCGCCGGGCTTCCCGCCGCTGCCGCTGCCGCCACCGCCACCCCCCGCCCGGCGGCGCGGCGGCCAGCGGTCGCGGCGCACAACCGCCGCCCCGCGTGCTCCTCCTCCTCTTCTTCCCCCTCCCCTCTCTCTCTAGCTCCCTCCTCCTCCTCCTCCTCCTCCTCCTCCTCCCTCGACACCACCACGCGACGCCTCGGGTCGCCGCCGCGGCGTGCCCCACCGGCGCCTGCACCGACCTTCTCCGCCACGCGTGCAACCCCTCTCCCGGTTCTGGTGCGACACGCGGGGGCCTGACCGCCTGGTCACCCCAGATCCGGTTCGGGCCGGTGCCCCTCGCCGTCGCGGCGCTGCCCGGCCGGCGGGATGTCGAGGACAGGCCTCAACCGGCTCCTCCTGCAGCTCCCGTCGTGCGCCGCCCCAACCTCCGTCGACGGCGGTCTCGGCATGTCGTCGACGATGCGGATGGCGTCGGCTGCGGGCCGCGGTAGGCTCCTCCTACTAGGCCGGGCGCTCGCTACGCCCCGCTTCGCCTCCCTTCGACGCCGGCAGGACACGACAATGTCACCCCCAACCCCCTCCCCCTTCCGTGGACGGCTCACTGGATCTCGGCGGGTCGGGCGCCGCCGCCCTGCCCGACGCTGCCACCACCTTCCTTGACGCCGGCCTTGCGCGGATCCCGAACCCTTCCCGCTCTGCCGTCCCCCTCCGGTGTTGGAGCAGGCCTTTCTACCAAGGTGCCACCTTGCTGTCGTTTGGGGGTCGGTGGTGGTTGGTGGCGGCCGGGTCCGTGTTTGGCGGTTGGCGCCGACGCCTGCCTGGGGTCCGCCTTCTTCTCGCACGCCCGGCCGCTCCTCCGGCCGCACCGCCCACCGGTGGCCGCACCGCCAGCCATTGTGGCTGCGGCCGTCCTCGGATGATCGACGACGACGACGACGATGACGCCCCTCCTTCGCCGGCGGCGGCACCGCCGGGTCCCTCCTCCTCCTTCGGCCGATGCGGATACACCTCCTCCTCGTCGCGCCCCTCCGGCCAGGCCGCGACGCCGCCATCCTCTCGGCGGTCCTCGCCCGGCTGGCACCTGCCGACGTTGCGTGATCCTTCAAGTTGCGTCGATGAGTTGCTCGGCGGCCCGCTGTAGTGCCCCTCCTCGCCGGGCGGTCGGCGGCTTCCCTCGCTTCACCGTCGGGCCTCCGCCGACCTCCTGTTGACATCTCAGGTGGTGACACCCCGCCTCGATGGCGGCCGCGCTCCTCGCCAACGACGCTGCTTTGAGCCCTCCCCGCCGACCTCGTTGATCGTGCCCGACCACTCCCTCCGTCGGCCGCGGCCCTTCCCGGGCGGTCGGCTTCCCCCTGCTGCCGGCACCCTTCTCGGCCGGGCGGCGGCCCTCCCGTGCCCCTGTGCCCTCCCTCTGCCGTGGTGGCCGCCTTCCGCTTGCGGCCCCTGTGTCCTCCCTCTGCTCGGGGCTCGAGGTCTGATGGTGGTTAGCGGTTCCATGCTGGGCGCTTAGACGGCGAGGTGGTTCGGACGGCCTCGTCTGGTCCCGGGGGCGTTGTTGCTGTCATCTTGGTTGTGGAAGTTCCCTACACCTGTCCTCCGTTGCAATCGCCGAGGCTTCCTGCTGCTTTCTCCATCGCCTTGCGCTCTTCTTGTTTGTTGTGGCTGGTCATGTGGTTCGGCTTTTGAGGCCTGGGCGAAAGTCTTGTCTAGCTTCTGCTAGGCCAACAATGGTTGTGCTCCTTTCGTGGATCGACCTGGGGGCATTGTCGCGCCTCCAAAAGCCATGGTTTGCCAGGTGAAGACCTGGCCTGCCCCTTCGTGGGTGGGCGGACGATGGCGGCGTCGTCGTTGCTCCCTTCCTGAAGGCATCATTTTGCGGAACCTCCACTTCGGCCACTGCTCCTTCAAGTTGTTTGGCAAGCGGTGATGTGCGGGTCTTCTTGGCGTTCGTCTGTGCAGGCCCTGGTTGTTCGTGGGGTTGTAACCCTCCCTTTACTCCTAGCGGTTGTCTCTCTTGTGATGGTGGTGTGGGTTCTTCTCTCTATTCGTTTCAGTTGTAACTTTCTTGTTTGCTCGCTCTTTGAGGGTTCTCCCATTGCAGCGCTTTGTAACTCTCTCTTCTCTTAATGAAAAACGTGCTTTGCACGTCTTTAAAAAAAAGCAGTGGCTTCACAGCAATTAATTCGTGGTCAATCTTGCCCAAGTAACAACCACAAGCACATATGCTTTGTCATATAGTTTGTCGAAGAGCTGGAAGTAGGCAATTCTCCATGCTTTCTTGAATAACAGTGCACAAAAGACCATCCAGATACCCACTAAGAAACCACATCCCGCTCCAAGATAAAAGGATCCAGGCACATGACCTTCAGTTATTGTCATGTGACCTTGCCTTGAGGCGTCGTCACTTGAACAATTTTTCTGAAGAGGAGGCCCACAGACCATCATTACCATCGTACATAGATGGATGGGCATCATATATTGTCTGAAGCTGTGACCCGGATGGTATTCTTCCAGTAAGATAGTTATAAGAAAGGTCCAAGGCACTTAAAAATGTCAAGTTTGATAGACTTGCCGGTATGTCTCCACAAAGTTTGTTCCTTGAGAGGTCGAGTGATTCCAACAAGTGCATGACCCCGATATGGTTTGGAACATTTCCGCTGAAGTGGTTCCGTGAGAGGTTCAAATTTATAAGTGCATCGAGAGTAGCTATATCTTTTGGGATTTTGCCACTTAAGTAGTTTGAAGATAAATCAATGTTCACCATATGTAGACCTATAATACTAGAGAACTCATAGTCAAGTTCTACTCCCTTTATAACTGCAGAAATACCACCAATATAATCTCCGATTTCATAGATGTTTTGACAGGGCAATTGCCGTGAAGGGGAGCTTCCTTCCAAAAATTTCTGCCTCATTGATGTTAAACTTGTCATGTTCCTAGGTAAAGAACCAGACATACCATTGTGTGCAATATCCAAATATACAAGGCATTCAAGGTTTGTGATGCTTATTGGGATGCTCCCGGAGAACATATTGTGACTTAGCCGTATAAATTGTAATGCCTTTAAGTTTCCAATCCATAAGGGCAATCTTCCCGAGAAATTATTCATTGCTAAATCCAGCGCTGTCATGTTCGTAAGATTTTGGAGAGAAGATGGCCACTCGCCTGATAAACTATTGTTACTTAAATCTAAAGAAATTATCTTTGTCGCCCCCAAACACATGGGAGTTTCTCCAACCAAAAAGTTGTTAGCTAAGCTTAAGTAGCAACGGTTCTTAGATCGAATCCTTTAAATGTGGCCTTTAGGAGATCCTTAATTAGCAATAATTTACAGGCTTGGCACCATTTGGTTTCTAAACTTGTGAATGTCCAATTAACGGATCAGAGAGACCATTTTATTTGGACTCTAAAACAAAATGGTCAGTTTACTGTTCGATCTATGTATACTTCACTCATTGCTCGGTTGCCCGCACCTCGCAAAAGTGTGATATGGAAATTAAAATTGCCCTTAAAAGTTAAAATTTTTGTCTGGTACTTGCAAAAAGGAGTAGTTCTAACTAAAGATAATTTAGCTCGTCGACAATGGAAGGGAAGTTTAAAATGTTGTTTCTGTAATCTAGAAGAAACAATCCAACACCTTTTCTTTGATTGTCAAATGGCTAGAATTATGTGGAGAATTGTACAAGTTTCTTTTAATATAACACCTCCTATGAACATTGCACATATGTTTACTGGGTGGCTAAATGAGGTTAATAAGAATCTTATGTACAAAATCCTGGTTGGAGCATCTGCTTTATGTTGGGCAATTTGGTTAAGTAGAAATGATATGATTTTTAACAATACTCGAGCTGTTACTCCTATGCAGGTTATCTTCCGAGGGTCCCATTGGATCCGTTTTGGGCGTTACAGAAGAGGACGAGCGGGCCTCACATTATTCGGGGGTGTCGTGTGCTTGAGACCACGTCGATGGAGATCTTTGCATCTAATGGATGGTCTTTTAGCAACAGAATTTCTTTTACATGATGTTTGACATTGTTCCAGAGATCAACTTTCTTGTTCTTTTTGTGTCGTCCGTGCTTGTAATAAGAAACAGCTATATGCATAGTTTTATGCAGAGGCTGGAATATTGAAATATATTCCCTTTTTTTAAAAAAAAGTATCTCAAATCTTCGAATTTACAAATAGATTTAGGAATCTGGCTGGTGATGCGATTGGAGAACAGAAACAAACCTATTAGCATTCGAGCTCCAAAATGAGAGGGAAGAGGACCCGCCAAGGAGTTCTTGGAGATGTCTAACCAGTATAGGCTTCGTGGTAGTGGTGGTATTGTACCAGTTAATTGGTTGGAACTGAGATCAAGGTGTCCAATGACATGGCTTCCATATTTGTTGGCAAACCTCCATTCAGTGTATTGTTGGACATGTCCACATAAACAGCTCTTGAAAAGACACTAGAAAACCAGTGTGGAATCGTATCAATTATACCTGCGCTTGAGATACGGAGACTAGTAATGTCCACCTGCCATTGCAGCCATCCAGGAAACAGGGGACCCATCGCTTCAAGTAATCTAAATGAAGGCTGCCATCCCGAGCTGAACTCAAGTTTTAAGGAATTACCAGATAAATGTAGGTACTGTAAGCTCCTTGTACCAGCAAAGTGCTGCCCCGTTACTACACCATCCAAGTAATTACTGGTCAAGTCAAGAAGGATCAAATTAGTGAGCAGGCCAATCTCGCATGGTACATGTCCACTCAAGTGGTTACCAAAGAGGTCAAGGGCCCTCAAACTAGTAAACTGTCCTATAGATGTTGGGAGGACCCCTATCAGTTGATTTGAGGACAGATAAAGCTCCTGCAAATGGGTTTTCAAACATTGTGGCATCTTGTCCATTACGGTTGCTATATCTCCCTGTGTGAAACAATATTCAAGGTGTAGGATCCTCAGGCTGCATAGGCTCTTCAAACTTGTCATCATCATGCTAATGGTAATGTTATGGATACTAACTAATGATAGATATTGCAAAGATGTCATACAACCCAATGCTTTGGGGAGTTGGCCATACAAACCTGTGTAACGGAGGTCGAGATGCTTGAGGTTCGTTATATTCCAGAACCAACAGGTTGTGACTAGATGGTAAAAGTTATTGTAAGAAAGATCAAGCTCCTCCAGATTTGTAAGGTTGAGGCGTGGGAGCGATTGGTTTGCACTTGTAAGGGAGCAATAAGAAAGATCAGTCACCCTAAGTGAAGGAATCATGTTCACCACATGAGGCCAGTCAGCTACTGCACTAAGATCTACGGATCTGAGGACAAGGTGCTGTAGCAAAGGTAGACGTGTTAGCCATGAGACATCCATTGAGTTTGTATGTCCCAAGCCACAATTTGAAAGGTCGACATATTGCAACTTTGATAAGTTACCAAGCTGAGGAGGCAATATACCATAGAATGGTATGCAAGAAAGGTTAAGATGTTTCAGTTTCTTAAAAGAGCCCAAGAACTCCGGAATATGGCCAGTTGACCCCTCGAGTCTATTGAAGCTTAGATCGAGGTGCTCCAAGTACTCCAAAGTAAGCAGAGAAGGACTTATCTGGCCGACCAAAGCTTTTCTATCCAATGAATAAGAAAACCCATCCATGCCTCCGGGTAGTCTTAGCTCGCTGACATGGCCGGTCCGAGTGCTGCACCGGACGCCTCTCCACCGGCAACAGTCCGGTTCGCCGCGGCCATCTTGCTGCCAAGAGTCGAGAAGGCCTGCCGTCTCACTGACTCACTGGTGATGCCTTGCTTGAAGGCCAGCAGACCATCCCTCTCGTGCGGTATGCAGGTTGGGCGGCTAACATTTCGATGAGCTGGTGGTTGAGTCTCCTTGAGTGCATGGGTGTTCAAGGACACGTATAGGAAGCTGCAGGTGGCGGCCGCGACGAGCCGCAGCAAGTTCTTGGCCGCTGAGGGATGCATAGCGTGTTTCTGGGACTGGGAGTGCCTATACTCGTCAGTCGTGCTTATGCAGGACTGCTGGTGGTTTCATGCCTTGAAATGAAATATACAAATGAGTGTTAGTATCGGTTCTCTCTTAAAGCTCCAAGAAGCTGTGTGCGAGACCATCCGCACCGGCTACGGCATCCGGATCCAGGAGACTTTTCCCGAAAAACGCGCCGCAGCGGTGTCCTGCAGGAGCCCGGGAAAAAAGCGTTGCCCCCCGGCTTCCTCCAGATCCAGAGGGATCCAGAGGGCTCCGCGAGGGCCCACAGGCGTCCCGATGCGGCCGCCCCAACGACCTCGCGCCCTTGCCCGCCTCGACACGACGTCGTCCCTCTGCTTAGCCCCGCCGACGGACATCCAGCGCCGCCCCTGCTTGAGGGAGGCCGGCGCAGGGAGGAGCTCGCTACCGTGCCTCTGCTCCTCCGACGATGGGAAGAGGGGGAGGAGCCGGAGATGGGAAGGAGGGATCCACACCGTCGTGGAGGAGCTCCGCCCGCGCGAGCCCCCGCCGGGGTAGGGACCTCTGACAGGAGGTCGGGATGCCGTGCCGTGCCGCACACCGCCGGAGGCCGAGGTTCAGCTGCTCCACGAGCTCTGCGCTCCTCGTCGGGCGTGGCGAGAAGGAGCCGAAACCGGGCCGAGCCGGAGGGAGGGTGCGGCCGAATCCGCGCTCCTCCGTCGATCTGCGCCGAACTCGGTCTCCTCCGCCGCCGCGTCGAGCTCGGGCTGCTCCTCGTCGGCGTGGAGCTCGGGAGGGAGGCCGCCGGCGCGCCGAGCTCGGGGCCCCGCACTTTCCCCCGCTCGAGGCTGAGTCATGACGCCGGCGCGAGCCGAATCCGCTCCTCCGTCGATCTGCGCCTCCGCGCGCCGCTCGAGACGGGACGGCTCGCGTCGGCGGCCGTTGTCGTCCCCGCCTTCTGCCGCCACCCAAGATCCATGGCGAACTCGGTCTCCTCCGCCGTGGCGTCGAGCTGGGCTGCTCCTCGTGTGGAGCTCGGAAGGAGGCCGGCCGCGCCGAACTCGGGGCCCTGCACTTTCAGCGTCGGCGAGCTCGAGCTCAGGACGCCGACGCAGGAGGAAGGAGGCGGCGTGCCCCCGCCCACTTCATGGACGGCACCCTACTCCGTCACGCCGAGCTGCGGGGAGAGAGAGGCGGTGCCATGAGTGGAGAGAGAGGAGAGGAGGGAGGCGGAGGAGGAGGAGCCGGGGAGGGGCAGGTGGAGGAGGCGGAGGAGCCGAGGAGGGGGGCCGTGCGGGGAGTTTAAAAAGGGAGGGGAGGCTAACGCGTGAGCTCCACCGGTGGGTAGTTGGATGGATGAGAAATATGAAGGAAGATGAGTGCGGGGAAATTGAAAATAAAAGAGAGAACCTCGATGATTATGATGAAATATTCTGTTTTGAAGGAGAAAATAGAGTAACACATATGTGGATGGTCTGAAGAGAGCCGATGGCCGCGTGGTCAGTCTCCGTCTCCGCGTTCCTGTATACGGCTCAATTAATGATGGCAGATAAGTCATATTGAAGCGACGATACTCCCTTTCATATTCGAAATTTCTCCCAACACCAGAACTCCAAAACCTTTTCTGGTTTTGGTCTTTGCTTGTCTGGTATCTAACGGGCAAGTCTTTGTACTGAATCCGTCCCACGTACCCGAACGCTTTGCTCATTGGCCAAACGCCCGAACCTGCTAGCCCCGACGGTCAGAATAGAGTTATAGAGCCATAAAATCGGCCGGCCAGCCGTACAAAGCGGCAGCTGCGGGTAGGGCCGTCGCGTCGTGGATGACCCGGCGAGTGGACTGACCACCAAGAGCTAGAGCTCCTCCACCGACAGATGGTGAAGCACCTAGTGGGGGAACCCCAGCGAGCGTTGCTGCGTTGGAGAAGATCGCCGCGCGGCGCTCAGCGGACGCTTTGTTAGATTATAATTGGTAGTTTAGATATTCTTATCTTAGACTGTCATATGTATCTGAGGTGTCTTGCACTTCAAATTTTGTACTTTCATATATATACCGGTCGAGATCTTAATGCAATACATCCATCTAGTTACACTAATCTCATATTTCTACATGGTATCACGAGTTTAGGTTTGAGATCCAACATTCTGTTGCCCAAACCCTAACGCCGCCGGTGCCCTTCCTCTCGTGCCGCCGCTGCCCCCTGTTCCCCACGACACCCCTCCAGGGTGCCCCTCGACAGCCTTCTAGCACGCCCCCGGGAGGTTCTCCATGACCTCCGTCGGGGGCAGCGCCCTCCGTCGCGGCGGATCGAGTTAATCCGCCGCTCTCGAGTCTAGAAGCAGCAGATCGGCGTACCGTACCTCGTCACCCGCCATGGAAGCCTCCGCCGACCCTGACTCGCGCTGCCGTGGTGGCAGTCACGGTCTCCCGGCGGCGCTCGTGACCACCCTGTGCTGCCGTGGTGTCAGTAGGTGCTCCGCGTGGCGCCCTCACCTCATCGTCAACGGATCCACGGCGGCGCCTCCACACCACCCGTCAGGTCGCGGCTCAAGCCCACGTCGCACGGGATTCCACCGCCGGCCGCTTCGCCTGCTTCGGCGGGCTTCTCGGCCACCGCCGTATGGGACTCGCTCGCCATGGTGCGGCTCCGCCGTCAGCCAGGCCTGTCAGGACCCTCAGCCTCCCTGGTGCGGATCCCCTCAGTCCACCCCATCGCGCGTCCGCCGGATTCTCTCTCCCTTTTTTTTTTCTCGTTGTCTTGCGCTTGCTGTTGACCGTGACAACATGCGAGATGGAAGAGATAGATGGGATGAGGGATTCCTGCTACGTGCACCCGAGATTCTACATGAGATGCTGCTAATTTTTTTTTGTAATTTCTCTGATTTTTACTTGATCACTAATCGAGATTGAGTCGCCTACCGCCCGCTGACTGCATGCTTCTTCTTCGACATCGTCACCGGCTGTTCTTCGTCAACACCCGTGTCGCCCGGGTTGGCATCCGGTGCGCGTAGGGGCCCCTCCCGCAGCGCTGCCAGGCCCCTCGGCAACACGGTCTCCCTGCCAATCGTCTCCGACTTCTTCGCCATGACTCCGATCTGCACGGCTTCGTCGTCCGTTGTCTCGCACGTGCGCCCACGACCCGATCAGTCGATTAGTGTGCGATTGTGACACGTATGGATCCGGGACGGGTGTCTTCAGTACACGTGCACCTACACCGACATGAGGGTTGCGGCTGCATCACCTCTTCGGGCAGCAGCGCCGCACTCCTTGGTCCTCCACCGTCGCACCTTCATCGCTGTCGACTACGTCCTCGACCCCGTCCACGACTACGTCAGTGTGCGCTTTGCGCGCATGGTCTTCATCAAGCTGTTCGAGTTCTTCGCCGTCTCCTTCGAGCTCCGTCGTCGCGTCATCCGGATCATCAGGCTTCGTGCCAGATCGCCCGGGTTCACCTCTTCGCTTCGTCCAGCACCACCTCGTCGCTAGCGTCACCCTCTCGTTCTACCCCCTTCGTCTACTCCGACAACAGCGGGCTGCATCGGCATCTTCTACCCCGCCATTGTACGCCTGCGACTGTTGTGGAGGCCTTCTCTGTTGGTCCCTCAGACGTCAGCGTTTGGTGGTGCACCCTCCCTCGCACATCCAGTATTGGCAACACCGGTGCGTGCCATCGTCCCTGAGGTGTTTTCGGGCCTGGCAAACCCGGGAATGTCTCGCCCGTCGGCTCCTAACTGCATCAACTTCGGCATCGACCCCCTCTTCGACTGCCTCGACGCGTGGCCGTCTTTGTTCCTGTCGTCTTCTTCGTTACGCCTTCATCACGACGCCTCCTCGAGCGCCCGCGGCTTCCTGTGCGTCTCCTTACCCTCGGCAACCTCGACAGCTCCACGTCGACCACGGCTACCCTACGCACGGCATCACGACCATGACTATTCACCCTCCAGTTCGGCTTCATTGACATCGGCACAAAGGGCTACCATCCGCATGAGTTACTCGCCGGTTTTCTCTCCAGTCGCAGCGTTTGCACCGCATCGACGTTCCAAGCTCAGGGGATGTCTCGATCGGCTCCCGCATTCGGCTTCTTCTCCAGTCTCACCGTATGCGGTGCTCCCGCTGTGACTGCGGGAGGATGTTAGAGTATAATTGGTAGTTTAGATATTCCTATCTTAGACTGCCATATGTATCCGTGGTGTCTTGCACCCCAAATCTTGTATTCTCATATAACCGGCCGAGGTCTTAATGCAATACATCCATCCAGTTACACCAATCCCATCTTTCTACACGCTTTACGCCAGAGAGCGTCATCCACGCCGCCAAGTCGGGTGTTAGGGAATCGACCTTTTTTTCTAGTCACCCTCGCTCGTTCGAAGGAAGAATGGTTTTTACACAAACTCACTTTTGCAAGAAAACGAGTTTTTACGAAACTTGAAGAATCTCCTTACCTAGCGAAGATCACAGGTCCTCCTCTTTTTACGTTTCCCATATAATGGTGAACTTCGCTTATTGAGAATCTGCAATTTTCCCTCTGATCCTGGAGAAAATACTGCTTTCATTGATAGAGACTTTTCTCGAGGAGGAATGGAATTTCCGTTGGTTGTGTTTTCAGGGAGCGAAGTTGATAAATGATGAAGATTCATGAGAACCATGCCCCAAAGTCATGGTTCTCTACGGAAAGCGCCGCGAAGTTCAAGATTGGGCAAGAGAGGGATAAGTCCTGTCAAAGGATGACGCTGGCACAAGTGATGAGGGCAAAAGCTCGAGTGAAGATGATGAAAAGGGAGAGGAAGAAAACCTGAATCAGAGGAAATGCTTCGAAGTTGAATCGGTCAATGTCGTCATCAAGAAGGCACAAAGAAACGTGAGAAGGTTGACTACGTAAGAAGACAGAAGCTATTACACGTTAAGGGCAAATTTGTAATATGAACGAAGTCTCTGCAATTGGCGGGGACGAATGTACCCTTTACTTTCCATATATTTGTACAGCAGTCAAGGGTAGAAATGGAATGTAAAAGTGACCTCCGGGCACTATTAAAGGAGCCCCCATGCCTCCGTGTAAAGGGATCACCTTTTTAAGAGAGGAAGAACTTTTGGTAGCGTCTTTTCACTTTATTGTCTGGGGATATTCGAATTCCCAACAATAGCGCCCACCGTGTTCTTAGCCGTTAGAAACCCACAATGGCACCACCAAAGAAAACCAAGAAACCCACCACACAAGATCCTGAGAGCGAAGACAACCAAGAAAACACAGAGCAAGGCCTTGTCCTTCACCCCAAGGCCAACACCACAAAAGATCCAGAACAAGTCCAAGATCTCAAAGCAAGCAGAAATGAGAAGGCAAAGAACCGGAAGAAATACGAAGCCGACAATGAGCACAATGAACACGAAGCACCTGATGAAGAACTAGAGGCCGCGTTGAAGCAAGTCCAAACTTTGAAAAGGCGAGAAAGATGAAGGAATAGAATAGGCGACCCGGAGAGGGAGTGAATGGGAGCCGATAAAAATTCTTCCAGAAGGTCGAACTCACCTATACCCCGATTGCCACTCGTAGTACTCGCACACACCAAAGAAGCTCTAGGCGAGTCACAAACAAGCCCACAAGATCAAGAGACAAGCCTAGAAGTAAAGAACGGAAGCACAAGACAAGGCAAGAGGCGGGCCCGAAAAAGCAGATCAACCTCCATGGTGCAGGGAAAACCGGGAAAACGGACCGTCGACGGTTCACCGCGGACCGTCCGGACTCACGGATCGTCGGCCTTCTCGCGGACTGTCCGCCAAACTCGTTGCCACCAAACCAAAGCAACTCAACGGATCAAAACTCGAGCGCTCAAGAACTCGCGAAGAACACGAAGAACACCAACGCTGTTTGGGCCTCGCGGACCGTCCGCACGGGTCTCGCGGACCGTCCGCCAAGCGCGAACAGAACAGAAAAATGCTCGAGCTCGGGAGTCAACTCCACCTTTCCATCACCGGATCTCCCAAGCAGCTAGAGCTCTTGAGACAAGATTTTGGGGAGATGAGAAGCGTCACACAAGGAAGCTATGCCCCAAAAATCTCGACCTCTAACTCCCTAAATCACCGGGAATCGCGGATCACACGAACCACCACCATGAACTCGGGCACCAACCAAAAACACACGAATCGAAAGTGTTTCCCGGCATTTGAGGGGTCAAGATCACACACAAAGATGCACAAGGCATCCACCCATGATCCCCTCAAAGAAATCCGAAGGAAAACGTCCTCAAATCCCCGAATCGAGCGAAGAACGAAACTTCCCAAAAATAACCCCGAAAATGACATGAAAATCACAAAGGACTAGGAGATCATCGCAACGCCGAATGCTTCCATACATCCAGAGGTCAGAGTCTATACAAGAATCTAGCCTAAGGAATGAGAGGAAAAGAAGCGATTCGAGAGAAATCACGGGGATAAAGCCCTAGAGTCCAAGAGAGAGAGAGAGATGTCATCCACCTCTCCGCTATTTATACGAAGTCCATCGGGGGGAGGTAAATGACCACGCTACCCCTACAACTTGAAATGAAGATACAACCCCTCGGGCATTTTGGTCAAGTCTTCATCGGCGGACACGCTTCCACCATGACCTTGCTTAGCATCGACGAAGCCCCGCGATCACGCCCACGTGCCCTCCGCCTCGAAGCTTCCGGCTCCGGGATCACCGTCTCCGTCGCCTAGGGCCTCCGGACTTGGTTTTGAGGCCCAAACCAAGAAACCGTCCACCGATGGTTTTGTGGGCAAACCAACAAACCCCACGTGCAAGCTTCGGGCTCGATCCGTTACCTTGCACCGCCCATGTTCACGACTTGACTGCCGGTCTTGCACGCGACGGCTCGCGCCTGACCCCATCGGCCACCGGGTCCATCGAACCAAGCCTACTTGCATCTCCATCACCTGAAGGCCGCCACGGCTAAGGCCTTTCGCGCTTGTTCTTCACCTGCACCGACACGAGTCAATCCGCAACCTGTACCTGCACACTTAGCCAAGCATCAGTCCACACAACGTTGTCAATCACTCATCACTAAGGAGCGACCCTCCACTGGTCCTTAGACACATCTGGTCCTCAAAAGAAAAGCTAGCCATGCAGCTCAAGGCAAAGAAGCAAGCCACTGACAAACTGCAGAAACTAGAACAAGCAAAAAAGAGAAATAATGCAGCTACAGAAAGAGATCGACGACATGGCCGAGACAGAGAACAATTCTTTCCGGTGATTCACACCAGATCCAGATTCTACAACCAAAAACTAGCCAATCAAGCAAAATTTCAATCTTACAGAAAACCCAGAGCACACAAACAATGGGATTGCCTAGTTCAACGACTTAAACTCTCCACTTTCTGTAGGCCTCCAAATAGCTCCATGGCCATCCAAGTACAAGCCAGTCTCACTTCCAAAGTTCAATGGTTTTGGCAATTCCAGACAATTCCTCATGAGTTATGAAGCTGCAGTAGCTTCGGCAGGAGGAGATGATGTTGCTTTGGCAAAATCTTTCATCATCGCATGCGAAGGTCCAGTACTGAATTGGTACTTACTTTTATCACCCCACTCGGTGTACAGTTGGCTGGACCTAAAAGCCAAATTCCTCCAAGTCTTCCAAGCTTTCCATCACACTACCACAAAAACAGCAGATTTGTATCAGTGCAAACAAAGAGACAAGGAACCACTCGCGGAATTCGTAAGAAGATTCATGCAATTAAAGTCTCAAACTCCAGATGCCGATGACAAGGCAACAATCTCTGCTCTCATAAGTGGTTTGACTCCGGGGCAAACAACCGATCATTTCTCCAGATTGGACCCTAAATCCATGGATGAACTGTTTGAGGAATTGGAAAAATATTACAAATCTGATGAAGATCGCAGAAGAAGAGTGGCAAAAAGATATCAACAAAGGCAATCCCAGAAAGGCAACAACTAGGCGGGACATCAACCCATCATGAACGTGCAAGACAACGCATCAAACAATCCGACTCAAACCCAAGATTATCATAACCAAAACTCTCAGTGAGGTGGCCATTCCACAAGAGGAAGAGGACGAGGTAGAGCACCTCCGAAGCTACAAAACCATGACAGCAGAGATCCGTATTTCCAATGCATATACCATAGTAGGGGTCATAGCACCGAGGCATGCCCAGAAACCAAAAAGAATTTCCAAAGGATTCAAGACCAGCAACGCGTAGCCCAAATAACATCCACGCAACCCAAGCCAGTACAGCACACTTTTTGGCAACACCAACCTTTCCCTCAAACCCAGTCTTTCATCCAACCACAACAAATGACATGGTAACCTTTGCCACAATTCTATCCACAAACCCAATTTGCGTAGCCGCAACCCTCGCAACAATTTTTTCATGAATCCCAAATTCCCCAAAGCCAAGCTCCACAGCAAGCCTTTCCACAAACTCAAGCCATACAAGTCATTGAACAAGCTCAGCCACTCCAAGTGAAAGAAGCTCTACCACCACTACCAGCCCAAACTCCAAAGATCGAACAAAGTAATTCCCAAAATAGTTCAAGAGCTCTGCCATCCTTCGGTATGATCATGCCAATAGCTGGAGGCTTGTCCATGGAATTTGACACCAAGAAACAAAGAAAGGACCACTACAGACAAGTCAATGTAATCATCGACGATGGTCCAGCAGCAAGGCCAGAATGGGCAAAAGTTCCAATAACTTTCACCGAGGAAGATTTCAGGTTGAAATCAACTTGCCACAATGATACGATGATAATCGAGGTTAACGTCGCTGGGTGGATTATAGGAAATATCTTGATAGACAACAGAAGTTCAGCGGACATCATTTTTACTAGTACTTTTCAACGAATGGGCCTTGCTCCTCACATGTTAGCACCACCAGAAAAACCACTAGTTGATTTTGGTGGGAAACCAATCAGGTCCAACGGAAAAATCTCCTTACCAGTATCATTTGGGAACTTGGATAATGCAAGAACAGAGCACATCATGTTCGACGTTGTTGACATGTACTATCCGTATAATGCTATCTTCGGGAGAGGATTTATCAATAAGTTCGATGTTGTGTTCAGGCAACTGTTAACGGTTGAAATTCACCATTTCCAACCCTTAATATTCTCACATAAATGGAGGCATTTGCATTATTTACTAGCATTTTGGTTTGAATAATGTAGTTCCATTTGTCCTTGGAGATTATTTGTATGTAGGTGATTTACCCCTTAAAAGAGATGGAAACCCACCTTCTATGAAGAAACCATGCCAACTCAGCTGAGGAGGTAGCTGCCACCAAGGGAAACATGGCATTCCACATCATCGATCCAAGGGAGGCACTCACCGACGAATCAGAGGATGCCACATGGACTCCACATGGATCAAAGGGCCCACCTCGGATACCAAATCAAGCCTTGCACTGGGGGAGGATCAGAGGGCCCATAGGGCAGCCACCCAGAGGAAGCACACCAGGTGGGGCTGCCCTAGGGGGCCGGTCGAACCGCCTTAGTGGCGCCTCATCGGCCTCCATGTGGTTAGTAGCTCATTGGTCCATTGCCTCACTCCCGGGTGTTTCGAGGCCATTTGGTGCTCCGAGCAAGCCTTGTCCTCGCCTATAAATAGAAGGGGAGGGGCTCCCATTTCCCACACATCACTCTCTCATTCTCCTCTCACTTTTAGTTTCCAAGGCTAGGGGGTAGGCTAGAGTAGCTCTTATTCAGGTTCCAAGTCCTCTTGGAAGTCTAGGTATGAGTTCTCTTTTATCTTTATTTCTTTGTATGACTTTGATCTACTTTAGTTATTCAGCTATTTCATATAAAGTTATGGTAGATCATATGTTTGATATGTTCTTGAGTTCATCCTCTATTCATCATTTAGAGGCTTGTGTTCTTCGTGAACACTACCTTTTGATCCACTTGAAGGGTGATAAACTCCTTCCTTATGTGTTTGTTCATAAGTTAGAGGCTCGTGTTCTTCACGAACACGACCCTTTGATCTTATTGATTAGAAATAAGAGAGTTCATATCTGTTTATATGTCTAGCCTTAGTTGATCTTGTTAGATGGCATGAGAGTGTTGCATGAGGTCTGTGTTCAAGCTACGGTACTCGGTCTAGTTGACCAGTCTTCTGGTGGCTCTCACCCTGGGTCACAATAGCCCGGGCCGGGTGGAGTCTAGCAGCAACGTAGGCATGGTGCCTGGGTTGTCTGGCTACGATAGTTATGAGCATACCCCCCGTAACGATAGAGGTCGGTCCTCAGGTGGTGACAACCCTGTTGGATCCTTGGGCAACCTCCTGGGTACCCGCCGAGGGAGTCTAAAGTCTAGTTTCACAGAGTGCTGGTCGTCGCGGGCTAGCTCCCCGTTTGTACTTGGGTGCTGAACCTTATCTCTCTCATGCAATACTCATGCCCATCTCTTGTATCTTCTAGCTTTGTATGTTTAGTACATTAGAACCTAGAGCTAACTCGTATGTTCCCCTAAGTCAGAGTGTGCTAGAGTAGAGGTAGATCCGAGTGTGTGTGTCGCACTACCCTTAAATCTTTTATCTTACCTCTGTCTTTGAGTGTGTTGTTCCCTATATATATATCTCTTGGTTTACATTCAGAGCAAAAGCATAAGTCTAAGATATCCGCCATTGCCTTCCACAGATACGATACCCTTGCAATACTCTCCTTCCTTGGGAAATGCTACAATGGTTTATCCGCGGCGCTATGGATTCGCTTCATGATCGTTTAGATTAACCTATGGCAAGTCTCGATGTTCACGCTAACCCGCGCCATTAGTTGTGACATTGAGAGGTGTTGTCACTAAGGATGGGTCCCAGATCTGTTCTTAAGATGACGGCGCTACGAAACACCAACAACAACTTTTTCTATGCATGAAAATCCCAGCCCCTCATGGCATAATCACAGTTTTCGGTGACCAGAATGAGGCAAGAAGAATCGAAGGAGCAAACACACCTGGACAAAAGAATGTTCACCATCTGGAAGATGAGGAAGAAAAGCAACAACGCTACATCGAAGCCAAAAGAGACAAGGAAAAGGTCGAAATAAGTGCAGATGGGGAAACAAAGAGAGTATTCTTGGATGGCATGCCAGACAGAGCAATAACAATTGGGGCAGATCTAAGAACTCAAGAAGAAGAAGAGCTGATTTGTTTCTTGAACCAGAACAAGGATGTCTTCGCCTGGTCAACGAAGGATCTTCAGGGTGTGGATCGCGATATCATCGAGCATAAACTTGACACAGATGATAGAATCCATCCAAAAAGCGAAACTCGAAAAAATGTCTCGAAGAAAAGTAAAAGCTGTTGAGGCAGAGGTTCAAAGGCTACAAGATGCCAAAGTCATCCGAGAAGTAATCTATCGAGTTTGGTTGGCCAACACGGCTACCAAGAAGAAAAGAATGCGAAAGATGGAGAATGTGCGTAGATTTCACAGATTTAAACAAGGCATGTAAGAAAGATTATTACCTGCTGGAAAGGGTAGATAGAGTAGTGGACGACACTGCAAACAGCGAAATGTTATCACTCCTGGATATGTTTTCTGGATATCACCAAGTCAGGGTGAGAAAAGAAGATGAGGAGAAAACCAGCTTCATAACTCCATTTGGAACATACTGCTTTGTGAGAATGCCAGAGGGGCTGAAAAACACAGGGTCAATATTCTCAAGAATGATAGCAATAGTGCTACACTACCAACTTCGGAGAAACATCTTAGCATATGTCGATGACATCATAGTCAAAAGCATTAGAAGATGTGATCACATCGAGATCTTGTAAACTTTGCAAATCTAAGAGCAGCAAATCTCAAACTGAATCCAGAGAAGTGTGTGTTTGGCATTCAGAAAGGAAAGGTGTTAGGATGTCTTGTATCAACAAAAGGCATCGAAGCCAATCCTGACAAGATCAAAGCAATCGTGGATATGCAAGAGCCAACCGGTCAAAGATATACAAAATTGATAGGAAGAGTAAGATTAAATAGATTCATTCCTAGGCAAAGAAGCTTGCCATTTTTCCAACTTCTCAACCTCCAAAACTTCCAATGGAGCTAAGCTCGAGTCAAGCATTCAAGGAACTTAAGGAATATTTGACAAAAATGACAAAA
This sequence comes from Cenchrus purpureus, assembly GCA_022644695.1. Taxonomy (NCBI): domain Eukaryota; kingdom Viridiplantae; phylum Streptophyta; class Magnoliopsida; order Poales; family Poaceae; genus Cenchrus; species Cenchrus purpureus. The sequence goes on along the minus strand of CP053461.1, from coordinate 191,915,242 downwards.
CTATGTCCAGAGCCAAAGTCACCTCTTCTATTATACCGCAGCCTTCCAACTCAGTAAGCGCTATCCTCGTTCGGAGAAAGAAGAAAATGGCAAATTGAGGCAGCCTACTTTGCCCAAAGCTCTCGGGTCAAAATTGTTCTATTAACTAGAGAAAATTGCTTATGCAGTTGTCATGGCAGCAAGAAAACTCGCATCACTACTGAAGGGCACCAACTGTTATTACAAATCAGCCACTAAATGATCTTTTCACAAACAAAGATGCATCGGAAGAATTGCAAAATGGGTCAGAATTATCCGCTTGTAGATTTTGAAAGAAGAAGTGCAATAAAATCACAAGTGACTTTGTTGTGGAGGACCTCACCAACAAGAAAATTAATAGCGCAAGAGGTACCATGGGTAATCTATTGTGATGGCATGGTGTGAAAAGGAGTGAATTTCAGCAATAGTTACATCACCCTCGTATCAAAATAAGATACGCAAGACTAGACTTTCCGGATGAAGTGTTTCCACCAACAACACCACATAATACGAAGCCTTGTTGCCGGCACTCGAAAATGAAGGCTCTAGGTCGCATTCATCATCAGATTCCAAAGTGGTCCAAGAACATGTCGAGAAAGAAAGAAGAAAGAACTAAGCTTGTCAAATATCTGAAAAAGTCGAGAAATGGAGAAATATTCAAGGGATACAGCAACACATCCCAAGGGAAACGATGAGGCACAAGGGGCTCACTCGAACCAGCCACCTCCAGATGTTTTCTAAATCATCACCTCCCTTCAAGAAAAAGAGCAAGAAGAGAGAATGGTGAATATCATAGAAGCCATTCGATTGAGAGCTCAAATCATGGCATATCTAAGAGACCATTATGAACCAACCGACAAGTGAATTAAACATGCTCAAGGGCAAGGGGCTATGCCATAGTTGACGGAGAGTTGTACAAATCGGGGTTTGAGCCTTGGCTAAGATGCATCACATCGACAAAGGAAAAGAACTGCTAGTAGAAATTCACGGATTCTGAGCCCATATTGGCACAAGAGCACTTGGAAAAGCAATAAAACAGGATTCTTCCGTCAATGCTTGAGATGCCGAAACTAGTCCAAGAGTGCGCATGCCAAAAATGTGAAAGAGAACACCTTCGCTCCCAATTCGATGATTTCACCATCATGGTTGCAAAGATGGGGAATGGACTTGTAGGACCATTACCAACAAAGACAAGGCAATTGTAAATTCAGCAGACATGTGGATTACTACCAAATGGATTGAGGCAAAACCTAGCAAACATCATCGCAAAGAAGTGCAAAAATTTTCCGCAAAACATAGTCAGTGTTCGGGTTCCAAGAGAATTAATGAGACAACGGAAACAAAATACACAACTTCAAAGAGTTTTGCAAATCCATAGGCACGCATGTCAAGTTTTCCTCGTTTATCACCCTCAATCAAATGGGCAGAGAAAGAGCAAATGGAATCATCTTCACAGTTAAAAATGCCTATTTGACCAAAAGAAGGGCAAGTGGGTAGATGAATTGCCAAGAGTCATCTCTCACACAATACAACCACATCAAGAGCTATGGGTTTCTCACCTTTCTTTTGTATGGAATGAAGCCATGACCCTAAGAAATTAAAAATGGAAGCTCGAGAGCTACAAGAAACACGAAGATTCTAAAGAAACTGAAAATTAGAAAGATTGATCGAGTGGACATCCTCAAAGCCACGAACTTGGAGAAGTACCAACAAGAAACTAGGAAATGGAAGGATAAAAGATTGTAAGGAAGGAAATCAAGGTCGGTGACCTAGTAATCAAAAGAAAGAAGGATTGGGAAAATCAAATTGCAAGAAACTTGGGAAGGACCATACATAGTAAAAGAAAGCAATAGCCGGGTTCTTTCCGCTCGAGATGAACTAGGAGCGGAGCGCCACACTGGAATGTGGACTGCCTAAAGAGGTACCCGTGAAGAAAGCTAAAAACATGAGCTTTAGTAAAACTTAGGTTAAATTAAGGAAATTGTAAAAAACCTCGACCTGTGAATCTATAAACAGTGTCGAGGGAAAAAAAGAAGTTTACTTTTTCAACATTTTTTCTCTTTACCTAAAGGGACCGTACTCTTTTCCTTGCAAGGGGAACTCCGCTATGGAGGCAAGGTTTTTAATGAGGTAGGTCTCGTGTAAATTTTTCTTTCTATCATTAATGAAAGTGAATTTTCCCCTAAATTTCTATCATTCTTTGAAATGTTTGAAGGCCTGAGGCAACAACAAGTTGCAGCCATATTCCCAAAAAGAGTGTGATTCACCACGAAAATCACGAAGGCCTGAGGCAACAACAAGTTGCGGCCATATTCCCAAAAAGAGTGTGATTCACCACGAAAATCACGAAGGCCTGAGGCAACAGCAAGTTGCGGCCATATTCCCAAAAAAGAGTGTGATTCACCACGAAAATCACGAAGGCCCGAGGCAACAAAAGGGTTGCGGCCATAATCCCAAAAATATGTGAGTAGCTAAGGGTAGCAGAAGCTTTGCATTTATTACAACCTTTATCATTTCTTAAACATCCCCGAAAGAGTTTGGACTATATTCCAACTTTCAGGACTTACTTCGTTCAAAAGCACCTTTTCGTAAAAATCCAAAATCTTTAGAAAAGTTTTCTACCAAGAGTTGCCACGTTACACATTGAATGCAACCAAGAGTTGCCATATCAACGTTGATTTCATCCAAGTAAGAAGTAAGTCGATAAAACTCGGAACGAGTTTTATCGACTTATCATAATCTTATCAAGTTCGCTAAAAACCTCTGAAGCAGTTCACAAAGTTCAGGAATCATTGATGAAATGACGCTTCTTCACGCTACAAAACGCAAGTCAGGGAGGGTGACATTTTTTTGCAAAAATAGTTTTCTTCATTGCTCCTTCGTACCGCGAAGAGCATCATTTCATCACAGAAAAGTCAAAGTTTTATACAGTAGCTGCGAATAAAATTACAAGGGAAGCTCAAGCATGTGTCCAGGCTTAGAGCCGCGTTGCTCAGCAATATCACACACATATGCAAAATCTTCGTCCGCGGCTAAGGGGCTCTGCCTTCACGGAGTGCGCCATACCTTCATCCAGCTTCGAGATAGCGAAGTCATCTCGCGAAGAAAAAAAACCAACCCAGAGGAAAACTATGCATAGAAAAGTATTCACAACAGAAAATCCAAAAATCCCTGAAGGTACTTTCGGGATAAGCTTCATTTTACAAATGCCAAGAAGCTCCGCTGGCCATGACACATTCATGGTATATCCGGATTGGGAGTACATCCTACGCAGGCCCCCCGTCAAGGACCTGCGCAGGTTAAGCCTTGTTAAGAGTTTTTTACAAATCCACCTACGATCAGAAGAATCCATCTACCTACTTATATCTTACAAATACTAAAGACTGAGAAATCCTTCAATCCACACGCACCGCTCCAAATCGGGTTCTGACCGGCTCGACTTGAGCTTCTTCAACGACATTCTCTTTCTCAGATTCCACTTCTTCCCTAATGGCCTGAAAAAAAAGGAACAAAGTATTAATCACAAAATCAAAATTTACAAGAAATAAAAAAAGAGTTGTCCAAAGAATATCTACCTTAGCCAGTTTCAGTTGAGCATTTTTACGGGCAAGTTCTTGACCGGAGGTGATCCAACACTTCCTCACAAAATTCTTCTTTATCAAATTAACGTCCTGGCTACTTTGCATAGCCGCGACGCTCGAAGCATCTGGATAAGAAGAGTTGTTCCTCACAAATTTTTCCAGATCCGCACAATCCCGTGACTCAAGGAGCTTCAATATTGCCTCAACACTAAAGGCAGCAGCATAATTGCTAATTCCAGAAATCACTTCCGGGAGAGAGTTAAACTCCTCTAGCATCCACTCCATCACAGCTTCGACATTGTTCGCAGGAGGAAAGACATTAGGTCGAGCACCAAACTCACCAAGGATAGTTTGTAAGCTTTAAACAACTGTTTGAAGTGCTCCAGGATGAATCTGGAACTCTTTTCCAACAATGTCAGGCTGTCGGAGAGATCTTTCTCAAGTTGCACAATCCTCAAATCCTTATCACTCAATGCTTTACCAAGATCAGTGTTTTGCTTCTTCAAGTCGGACATGGTGTTCGCATCTTTTTCAACAGCACCCCTGAGGTTCTCAATAACCGAAGAATCATCTTTAGTTTTTTCTTCCAATCTCTTCACTTCAGAAGAAAGCCCACCCACAGTAATTTCCAAATTCTCATTTTTTGTCTTAAGCAACTTGTTTTCCTCCAATAACAAGTTGTAACCTTTGAGAGCTTCAGCAGTAGCACTTTTCGCCTCAGAGAGGTCCCTCTCCAAGGTCGCAATACAACCAGATGATTCACAGAGATCTTTGTTATATTCTCGAGCTTTCTCCATAGCCACCTTTCCAGCGATAACTGACTTATATCCTAAAGTGGTACTTATCATAGCTAGCTCTTCGGAGGGAAGTATGCGAAGTTTTTCCTCAAAAACTACAAAATTTGCAAAAAAGAAAGTTTCCTTGTAAAAGAAAGTTAAGACAGAAAACAAAGAAAAAATGGACAAAGTTACTCCTTCTCACCTGTAGGATCGAAGAGGTTTCCAATGTATTCACCCTTAGGTAAGACCGAGCCAGCAACTTCGCCAGCTCGTTTTTGAGCAACATCAGCCGCTTCCTTCTCAAAAGCTTGCAAAGCTCCCCAATCTTCCTCTCTGGTTGTGCCATTGGTGGCAGTTGAGGTTGATCTCTCCTTAGACTTGAAGGTGGTGATTCCTTCTTCGGGCTTGTAGGTGGTGATTCCCTTGGAGATTCCGACGATCCTTCGGCTCCGGCTTTTGGATCTACAATCTCCAGCTTCCTAGATCGTGCTTCGTGTATCCTTTGCCTGTAAAGTTTTTCTGGATCATCCACAAAATTTTTTGGTTTATTGGAGAGGGTGCCGTCCATCTCCTGTTAGGGTTGGCGATAAACAAAATATACAAAAGATCTAAAAAGAAAAGAAAACTATAAAAAGGGTTAGTCAAAAACTAGATTAGATTGGTTTTTGAGGATGATCAAAGTTTAGTAGATGCAAAAGAAAAATTAAAAAGAAACTAAAAATACTTACAAATGAGATATTAGATTGGATCTTGATTACTTGTTCCCCGGCAACAGCACCAGAAAAAGGGCTTGTTGACGGTTCAATAATGCGCCAAGGTTCACCGCAAGCTTACGGATCATGTAGTACCTTTTTCCCCTCGAGTATCACCCAAGGTATCGAATCCGTGGAACAGTGTGTAACGCAAGAATCAATCCAATAACCGAGAAACACTTGCATCTTAAAGAGGTTTCGAATGCATCTAATCTACTAAGATCAAATGAGGTAGCAAGAGAAAGCATTGAGGTACCGATCTAGAGGGATATAGATTGTGTTTATGTCGTCGTTCCGAGCAAGATAGAAGAGAGTAAAACGAATCTCATTGAAAGCGTCTTTAAACCTCGACCTTCGGTCAAACCCCCTAAGTCGCCCCGCCATACTCGGTGTCAACATCCTGTCATGATGTTCCCCTTTCTTCGCGGTCGAATCTTAGAGCACACTCGCAAGGAGTGTGTTGAACTACTTGGTAGATCGCATGTCGCCTCTAGCCACCGCAGCTACAAGAACATCCCATGCAATCTATCTCGAGAATAGATTGAGGAAGAAAACACCCAAGCAAGAACAAGAATTGCAAACAAAGGTACTCGATCGCTAGGAATCGGATCCATTAAAACTCCATCAAAAGTATGTATACATGAATAAGATCCAACCGGGATCCTACCTTGATCTTGATTCATGCCTCCGGAACTCCGACGTGGTCTTCCTTGCAAGGTTCCCACTCCGGCTAGGTAAACCCTAGATGACTAACACAACCCTACACTCCGGTGTGGTGTCCCTCAAGCTCCTCTGCTCCTCGGCGGTTAATGACGAATGGCTTGATAGTTGCAACTTCGCACGGGGGCTATAAATAGCCCGAGCATCATCTAGGTCAAAGGGGCGGCGAACCGACCCACAGGAGGGCCAGGCCGGCCAGCCCAGGGTCTCCTCGGCCCGGTTCGTCCCAGGTTTTCTTCGTGAAGCTTCTCACGACTTCCTGAGTTTTTGCCGAGTTGCATGTGGGTCCTTGACGTCATTTTCCTCACGGTTTAGATAAGGGTGCTTTGTGTATGAACTCCCACATCTTCTGTCTAGGTCCTCAACACTTCTCGGCTTCACGCTTTAGTCCTTGGTTCATTTGGAGTCATGTTCATCTTGTATCTTGACTTGTCCCGGGGTCCATGATCACCTTGTAAAACCCTTGATGAACTTTACCTAAGTCCTCATTTAAGCTCTTGATTCTGTGTAAACAATAAACTCCAAAAACCATGCACGAGTGCGAACATAACATATAATGGGGGTTAGGATCGTTAGTGTGAATATCAAATTAATACAAACATAGAAGGTAAACAAGTGGCTAGGTTGACGGAAATCGACTGCCAACACCTAAGGATACACCAACAGTGAGCATAGGGAAAGGAGTACCCCACAAGGCTTTGGAACATATCTACTGCATCCTTCAACTGCATAGGTAAAGATAAATGTGTTGGAAGGACATGAAGAAATAAAATTGTAACTAAAACATTTAGACATTGCTTACTCTGCCATCTTCATTTTTGCCACTCTCATTTATCCTCTCTATCTTGTCATAAAATCCATAGAACTTGGATGTGTCCCTCTGAATTTTCTCCCAATGGTGTATCAAACTAGATTTGGTACGCTCGGTTTGCATCGTCTTGTGCTCATGGTAGTACTGAAAAACTCGGTCCCAATATGCCCCAATTGACTGGTTGCACCCAACAATGGGATCCTTGCTGACATTAATGTACGCCGAGCACAACAATTCATCCTCCTTGATTGAATAATTTTTCTCTCTTCTAGGAACTTTCTTCACATTGCTCACCCTACGAGATGGCCCAGACACAGCAACTTGTGGTGCCACAGCCTCAACTTGTGCTGCCCCATTCTCAACTTGTGTAGGAAAACATCCCTGCACATATACACTAGATGGTTGGCAATTGAATCATGAATCAAATGAACATAATAATTAATGGTTGGCTCAGATTACCTCAGTTTCTTGCCTCTGTTCATCAAAGATATCAATACATGGAGTGTAATTAAAACCTTCCCCAGATCCTACTTCATCCCATGACCCATCCATGTCAACTTCAGGTCTTCCATGCATTGACAATGCAAAGGTTCATTAATACACACATATAGCACAGAGGGAAACAACTAACTTGGCTAGAAAAATTACTTGTTTACATACAGCAACACTGCATAGTCCTAATAATGCTACTACTGAATTGTAGTTCTCTGAAGTATATGCTGCTAGCCTCACTTTAGCTGACACCCACATGGGAGATGCAAGTATGTAACGAACGTGAAGAGTAGAAAATTCTAAGAGAGGCTAAACATTCAGCAAAATGGCTGGATTATTAAGTATCAACAATAAAAAAATCAGTATGCGTATGCAAAGGTATCCTGCTACTACTGAACTCTAGTTCTCTGAAATATATTCTGCAGCTTGACATTCAGACTCTTGCCCTGTTCAGTTCGTTTGAAGTTTTTGGAAAAAAATTTTGAGGTTCTCTTCCAAGCTCTATTAAGAGTATTAAATGTAGACTACTTACAAAACTAACTACACAAATGGACTAGAAATCACGAGATGAATCTATTAAGCCTAATTAATCCATCATTAGAGATTGGTTACTGTAGCACACTATTGTCTAATCATATCATAAATAGGCTCATTAGATTCGTCTCGAAAATTAAGGTAGGGGTTGTGGAATGGGTTTTGTCATTAATTCACATTTAATACTCCTAATTAGTGTCCGGAGATTGATGTGACGGGTAGTTGGTGAAATATTTTGGAACTAAACGGGGCTAGCTGAAACAAGCATATGACCATTTAGCCACTCATGCTTCCACTATTGAATTAAATCAAGAGGCATATGGCAATCTGAATTAAATCAAGAAATGGCAGAATTTAGCTCATCGTTCTTCTACAACTGAAGCAAATGTGAAACCAAATCACATTTCAGAGATCACACAAGCAGTCAACACTAGCAAATGTGAAAACAATCACACAAGTTTCGGAGATCTACTGAAATTTCAGCGCTGGTTAATAAAAATCCAACCAAATCCTCACCTGCAGCTTGCTTCCGCTGACAATCGAGCGCCGCTGAATCGTGGAGCCCCGCCCCTGCTCCTCCCTCCCTCCAGATCGAGGCCGGCAGCCCCGCCCGCCGCTGCTCTCTGCCTGCCGAGCCTGGGGAGGGGAGAGCAAGTTCGTCACCGGCCGGATCTGTTCGGCGGGCACGACATAGGCAGCAAAGTCGAGCCCGGTGGCGGCGGAGTCCCGGCGGCGGGTCGAGGTCAATGGGGCGAATCTTGACGAGGAGGATGGTGGATGACGAGGACGAGGAGGCAGCAGAGGGTGGAGGACCGGACTCCCGACGGCGTGCCTGAGATGGTGGTAGAGGCCGGCTGGGGAAGGATGTGGCGGGGGTGCTGGAGACGGCGGGGTGCAGGAGCTGCGCTGCGGGTGCGGGGTGGAAGGAGGCGACCCGGGGTGGAGAGGCCGGCAGTTGGACTGAGTAAAGGAGAGAGAAACCTGAATATGAGGTAAGCGAGACCTGTGATCGCAAAATGAAGGGAGGGATGCAGCGACCACTGGACTGTCTACAGTTCGATTTAGTTCCCCATTTTGAGGATGGGGTCGCGGCTGCAGATTCTCCCGGAGATGGTCTAACCCCAGTATAACAATTCCTTTGAAATCTGGCAGAGGGTGTGTATATATATGTTACATACTTGCATATAATGCGAATGACTGATTCACTACCGGAAAATGTACATTTACCGTGTGTAATCATTGTTTTTCGAGCGCACTGCAAATAGCTTCTTTACCGTGCGTTTTTTATAGGGCGCACGGCAAAGAAAAATGCACGACAAACATAATAGTTTGCCGTGCGTTTTTTATATAACGCACGCAAAGAAAAAAACACACGGCAAACACAATAGTTTGCCGTGCGTTTTTTATATAACGCGCGCAAAGAAAAAACACACGGCAAACACAATAGTTTGCCGTGCGTTTTTTTCTCCGCATGGCAAACTATTTTTCCCACCGTCCGTTAGCCCTCTGCTGCAACTATTAGTAACCGGGTGGGGGAGATGATATTCTTATCCCCTTTGTTGTGCGCTAAAAAAACGCACGGCAAAGAGATGTGTTTGCCGTGTGTTTTTAGTTTGGCGCACGGTAAAGTTTTTTTTTTCCATATATATGTCCTCCTAAATCTCAAAATTTGAATGAGTTTTAAACATTTTGTCATGTACGATGCTTACAAATCGGAACATCTCTGATGAAGTTTTATAGAGTTAAGAAGTATGTGGTTAGGTTTGAATTAAAAGTGATGATCAAATTTGAATTTGAATTCAAAATTTTTCTATAGGCAATAGACAACATAAATTATTATATGTAAAATTTTGGTATTTTTTGAAGTTATTTGATAATTTTGGTATTTTTCTATGTAAATTTTTTATTTTATTAAAAAAACTTTTGCCGTGTGTTTTTCTTTGACGCACGGCAAAGAGATGCTTTTGCCGTGCGTTTTGTATCTGGTGCACGATAAACTTAGTTGGACCAATCTCATCCCACTAAAGCCTAGCGCCCACACTAAACTCAGCCCACTTCCCCTCCTCTGGAAAACCCTACCTATATAACTCCCCACATTGTGCTCAAGAAAATATATAACTCCCCACACCCACCGCGCCCCACTTCTCTCCTCCCCCTCTCTTCCCGCAATCGCGCCCCTCCTTCTACACCGCCACCGCCGGCCACCTCCCCTCTCCTCAGATCCATCGCCCACCTCCTCTTCTCAGATCCGTGGTCGGCCTCCTCTCCACGACAACCTCCTCTCCTCGGCACTCAACGGTGGCCGACCTCCTCTCCACGACAGCACGGAAGGTGCGGCGGAGGTGAAAGAGAGGGGGAAAGGCTCCGGTGCCTGGCCGGCCTCCACCCTCCTCGCCCCTGCGCCCCTCCAGATCTACCAGCGTGGAGCTAGAGCAGCAGCCGACGGGGCTGAGGAGCGGTAGCTCTCCTTCCACGACAGCACACGACGAGTTCTCTCCACGACGGCTAGGACGGAGCGGCAGAGGTGAAGGAGGACGGCACCGGCATTCGGCCGACCTCCACCTCTTTGCCATTGTGCCCCTCCAAATCCGCCGACGTGGAGCTGGAGCGGCGGCCGACGGGGCTGAGAAGCGGCGGATCTCCTCCCACGACAGTGCACGACGACTTCTCTCCACGACGGCTCGGACGGAGCGGTGGAGGTGAAGGAGGACGACGCCGGTGTTCGTTCGGCCTCCACCCTCCTTGCCGTTGTGCCCCTCCAGATCCGCCGGCGTGGAGCAGGAGCGGCGGCGGCGTAGTGGCGTGGGGAAGGAGCATGGTGAGGAGCCACCCGCGGTCGTCACCCGGCCTCCTCCGACGCCCGACCTCTTCGTCATCCCCGCCGATGTGGCGGGCCCGGTCTCCGGCACCGCAGTCCTCCGTCCGGCGGGAGCTGGAGCGGCGGCCGCCGGCCCCTCCCCAGGCGAGGTGCTTGTGGCCGGCAGCGTCGGGCCCGACCTCCTCCCAGTGTGGCGGTTTTGGCCGGATGCACAGTGGCGGTGGCCCCGGCATGGTGGCAGCACAAGAGGCCTGTGGTGGGGGCGGTGTGGCGGACCCGGTGGCAGCGGGGACGCAGCCAGTTGTTTTTTTTTTTTTGCTTTGGTTTGCCGTGTGTTCGCGCACGGCAATGACTTCTTTTTCGCCGAGTGCCGACGCACGGCGAACCAATCCTCCGCACCGTCTACCTCCCGCCGTCTCCCCGCCGCTTTTGCGCGCTAAAAAGCACGACAAACGAGTTTGTCGTGCGTCTCGAGAAACGGTGCACGGCAAAGGCTTGTTTGCCGAGCAAATTGCTGCCGAGCGGGCTTTGCCGTGCACCCGGCCAAAAAACGCACAACAAAGCCTTTGACGTCCGTCTCCGGCACACGGCAAAGCCGCGTCCTCCGGTAGTATTACACTCGTAACAATGTTGATAGCTCTTTACTGCACCATGACTCCACAAATAGTACAAATAGACGAGGCCCATCTTGATAAGTGTTAACCAAATGTAGTATAAAGCCTAAACGACATCTTATTTTGGCTTCAACAAAAGAAAAACATGAGAAGGGAGAGTTTACACCAGTACCAGCCACTTCACAGAAATTAATTTGTCGCCAATCTTGCACAAGTAACAGCCACAAGCACATATGCTTTGTCGTACAACTTGTCGAAGAGCCGGAAGTAGGCAATTCTCCATGCTTTCTTGAATAACAGTGCACAAAAGACCACCCAGGTACCCACTATGAAACCACATCCCGCTCCAAGATAAAATGATTCAGGCACATGACCTTCACTTCTTCTCAAGTGACCTTGCTTTGAAGAGTCGTCGATTGAACAATTTTTATGAAGAGGAGGCCCACAAAGACCATCGTTACCATCGTACATAGATGGATGGGCATCATATATTGTTTGAAGTTGTGACCCCGATGGTATTCTTCCTGTAAGATTGTTGTATGAAAGGTCCAAGTCACTTAGAAATGTCAAGTTTGATAGACTTGCTGGTATGTCTCCACAAAGTTTGTTCCTTGAGAGGTCGAGTGATTCCAACAAGTGCATGGTTCCAATCTGGTTTGGAACATTTCCGCTGAAGTGGTTCCGTGAGAGGTTCAAATTCACAAGTGCATCGAGAGTAGCTATGTCTTCCGGGATTTCACCAGTCAAGTAGTTTGAAGATAAATCAATGCTCACCATTTTTGTATCTATAATTTTATTGACCGAGACATAGTCAAGTTCTCGCCCCTTTATAACTGCAGACAGACCACCTTTCTGACCTTGCGTTTGTGTAAGGCCGTTTTGACATAACGATGGCAGTGAACGAAATCCTCCTTCCCAAAATTTCTGCATCATTGCTGTTAAACTTGTCATGTTCCTAGGTAAAGAACCAGACATACCATTGTGTGCAATATCCAAATACATAAGGCATTCAAGGTTTGTGATGCTTATCGGGAGGCTCCCGGAGAACATGTTGTGACCTAGCCGTATAAATTGTAATGCCTTTAAGTTTCCAATCCATAAGGGCAATCTTCCCGAGAAATTATTCATTGCTAAATCCAGGGCTCTCATGTTCGTAAGATTTTGCAGAGAAGATGGTAACTCACCTGATAAATTGTTGTTATTTAGCTCTAAAGAAATTATCTTTGTCAACCCCAAACACATGGGAATTTCTCCAACAAGAAAATTGTTAGCTAAGCTTAAGTATCTCAACTCCTCAAGTTTACAAATGGATTCAGGAATCTGGCTGGTGATGCGATTGGAGAATAGAAAAAATATTATTAGCATTGGAGCTTCAAAATAAGAGGGAAGAGGACCAACCAAAGAATTCTTGGAGATGTCTAATGTGTAAAGGCTTCGTGGCAGTGGTGGTATTGTACCAGTTAATTGGTTGGAACTGAGATCAAGGTCTTGCAATGACATGGTTTCCATATTTGTTGGCAAACCTCCGTGGATTGTATTGTTGGATATGTCTATATGAATAGTACTTGAAAAAACCTTAGAGAACCAGTGTGGAATTGTATCAATTATACCTGCGCTTGACATATCGAGAAAAGTAATGTTCACTTGCCATTGCAGCCATGCAGGAAACAGGGGACCCATCTGGCAACCTGAAAAGTCCGCATCAAATAATTTAAATGTCGGCTGCCAGTCCGAGCTGAGCTCAATCTTCAAGGAATTACCAGATAAATCTATGCTTTGTAAGTTCCTTGTACTAGCAAAGTGCTGCTCCGTTACCACACCATCCAAGTAATTTCTGCTCAAGTGAAGAACAGTCAAATTAGAGAGCAGGCCAATCTCGCACGGCAAATGTCCAGTCAAGTAGTTACCAGAGAGGTCGAGCGTCCTCAAACTAGTAAACTGTCCTATAGATGTTGGGAGGACCCCTGTCAGTTGATTTAAGGGCAGATGAAGCTCCTGCAAATGGGTTTTCAAACATTGTGGCATCTTGTCCATTACCGTTGCTATATTTTCTTGTGTGAAACAAAACCCAAGGTTTAGGATCCTCAGGCTGCATAGGCTCTTCAAACTTGTCATCATCATGCTACTGGTGATGTTATGGATACTAAATAATGATAGATACTGCAAAGATGTCATACAACCCAATGCATTAGGGAGTTGGCCGTACAAATATGTGTAACCAAGGTCGAGATGTTTGAGGTTTGTTATATTCCAGAACCAACAAATAGCAATTGGGTGGTAAAAGTAATTGCCAGAAAGATCAAGCTCCTCCAGATTTGTAAGGTTAAGGCGTGGGAGCGATTGGTTTGCACTTCTAAGGGAGCAATAAGAAAGATCAATCACCCTCAGTGAAGGGATCATGTTGACCGCATGAGGCCAGTCAGCTACTGCACTAAGATTTACATATCTGAGGACAAGGTAGCAAAGGTAGACGCATTAGCCATGAGACATCCCTTGAGTTTGTATCTCCCCAGCCACAATTTGAAAGGTCAAGATATTGCAACTTTGACAAGTTGCCGAGCTGAGGAGGCAATATACCATGGATGGTATGCAAGAGAGGTTAAGATGTTTCAGGTTCTTAAAAGAGCCCAAGAACTCTGGAATACGGCCAGTCGACCCCTCGAGTCTATTGAAGCTTAGATCCAGGTGCTCCAAGTAGTCCAAAGTAAGCAGAAATGGACTTATCTGACCGACCAAAGCATTTCCATCCGATGGATAATGAGAATACCCATCCAAGTCTCCGGATAGTCGAAGCTCGCTGACATGGCCGGTTCGGTTGCTGCACCGGACGCCTCTCCACCGGCAACAGTCCGGTTCGCCGTGGCCATCTTGCTGCCAAGAGTCGAGAAGGCCTGCCGGGTCACTGGTGATGCCTTGCTTGAAGGCCAGCAGAGCATCCCTCTCGCGCGGTATGCAGGTTGGGCTTCGAGCTTGCTGGGTGTCGTTGAGTGCATAGGTGATCTCGGACACGACGGAGAGGAAGCTGCAGGTGGCGGCCGCGACGAGCAGCAGGTACTTGGCCGCTGAGGGGTGCATGGTCTCTACTGCAGGGAGGGGCTAGATGTTCTTGTGCAGATGGTTTCATCCCTTCAAAGAAACGAGCATGGCATTATATATTGATTCTCAAGTTCCAGCGAACTGAACAGAGCTAAGTTAGAAGGTCGTCGATGACGAATACGGTCAGTCTCCATCCGTCGCAGGTTAGTTAGTGTTCATCCTCAAAAAAACAGGAAGAAGCATGCAGAGGGAGGCCGGCATTGTGACATTTGGCATGTGAGCATTCAGCAGCAGAGGGAGGCCGACATTGTGGCATTTGGCATGTTCAGTGGCACGGGTGTGCGCAGAGTGGGTAGACAGGTAGTTATAAATAATTAGTAATCTATAAAACTGTAATAGACGACGGAGGCAGCAGACATTGATGCAGTCTCTAATGCACAATCGTTAAATGACGCCGTCTTCATTTTGATCACCTTGTCGTTCATTTGTTAGTGATGTAGTATACCACATCACCAACCTTTCATATAAGTCCTCCGTAGCACCCACCCACCAGCCTAATTAACATACTCCTATATTAAAAATTGTTTGATGTTAGAACTGCATAAATCAGTTCGATCTAATCGGTCGGCCAGGCAACTGACAAGTCATGGTCTTCTCCACTTTCCCTGAGAGGATAATTAAAGGAAACAAAGATTAAGCCAGCCATGACGTACAATAAGGTGCTTGACTATTCTCTCCTTCAGCAATACCACCACATCTCACTTGAAATCTTCCTTTCTGCAAGTCTACCACAGTCCACTGTCCACACACACACACACACCACACACACAACCGATGCTGATGACCTTGCTCCTGCTCTCAGCCCAGTGTGACCATGGCAGATGGTACCTTATGCACCAATTGAAAAAAAATGTAAGAACATGAACTATAAAGAGAAAGAGCTGCTCATGTGAACTGCTGATAAGCTACACAAACTTGCAAACAGCCCCAAAGGGGTATATTAAGTTCAAATGTGCAATTAACTTTGGTTTGGGCGACCAGATCAACATTGAAGGGGGAAAAAGTCATCCTAAACCTGACGGATGAAACAAGAATAAAGCAACATTTGCGAAGAAAGAAAATGAGACACTACTCGGGAAACAGCCATTAGTACCAGGTGGGAACCCCTTTTAGTCTGGTTAAACCCAGGTATTGTTCGATCGAGATTAATGTGAAGACAACATTAGTACGGTCAAATAATCGGTACTAACGTCTTGCCTCCGTCCGTCCCCGTCGCCCGCTACACTTTCGTCCGTCACCGTCTCTGTGTCCCCTCACTCCGTCCTCTTTTCTTTTCTTTTCTTTTCTTTTTCCCATTCTTTTTTTTCTCATCTCTCATCTCATCTCAACACAGATTCAGAATCATCACACATATTCTTCTCCAAGCATTCCCACAAGATTCACATACAAATCGATTCAACAATAAAAATCATAATTACATTGTCGATTTGATTCAAAGAACCACAAAGAACTACAAAATTCACAATAAATCACAGCAATTCACAACAAAAGCACTCAAATCTATCACAAGAACAACACAAGATGCCGCGCCGCGCCTGGCCCGCCCACGCCCGCCCGCTGCCCACACCTGTCAGCTGGCGCGGCTCGCGCCCGGCCGCGCACCTCGCTGCCGAGTCCGCCCACGCCCGCCGCCCGACCGCCTCACGCCGCCAGCGATCGCGCAGGGCCTCGCCCTCTGCGGCGCCGGTGGGACGAAGAGAAGAAAAGGATGAGTTAGAGATGAGATAAGGCAGAGTAGAAGAGTAGAAGAAATAAAGGAAGAAGAGTGTGTAGAAGAAAGTGGAGCCGCGCGAGCACAGCTGCGGGGTCCACAGCGTCGCAGCGCGCCATTTGGAGGCGCGGACCATAGCTGCATTAGTACCGGGACTATTTTTGATCCGGTACTGTCTAACCTTTTTATACCGGGTCATGTTTAAGCCCGGTACTAATGTGTTGGCTTCACATTAGTACCGGTTTGTAATACACACCGGTACTATTACAAACCACATTAGTACAAACCGTATTACAAACCGGTACTAATGTGTCACATTAGTATCGGTACGTATTACAAACCGGTACTAATGTGAGTCACGCGAGGGCGCGGAGGGGCTCTCCCTTCCCACCATACATTAGTACCGGTTTATGTTTACATTAGTACCGGACGCCAAAGAAACCAGTACTACTGTAAAAATTGCTATGGGATAAAAGCCTCATTCTCTAGTAGTGAGAGCAAATGAGAGATGAGCAAAACGGATGGATTGATTGCGAACTGAATTGAGACAAAGTTGGCCTATCTAAAAACTAAACTATTAGTCACCCAGGTAAGAATTGATAGGTTAATATTGAGGGGAAAATATTCAGTGGAAACCATCTCTTCGGTGGAATCGTGAAAACCCTCCTAAAAAACATACTTATACATTTTCAAAAAATGTGAAATGATGCACATCCATAGTCCATTCATATATATACTTGGTGGAAAAAGTTGAGAATCAAACTCGTTTTGAAAAAAATCATACGAAAATAACAAGATTCACACTAGAAGATAAAAATCTTGTGAATTTGTCTTGTAGTGAAAATGCATCTAGAATTTGTTATTTTCATATGAATTTTACTGTATTTAGTTTGGTTCCTAACTTTTACCACAACGAACATATATCGATAGACTATGAATGTGCATCATTTCACATTTTTTGAAAATGTATAAATATGTTTTTTTAGGAGGGTTTCACGACGAAGAGGTGGTTATAATGTATCTTTTCTAGGAATGGCGTAGCTCGTAACATTGTAGTCTGGATCAGTGATAGATAGGATTTGGAGCACAGTGCCACACTTTCTATCAGAAGTAATCACAGTCGGATAAATAATTAAAACATGCATGCAAGAACAAGAACTATAGAGAAAGTGCTACTTATATATGCAAATGTGCAATCAGCTTTGGATTGGGCCACTAAATTGACATGAAGAAATTCTGTGAGAAAAATACTGAGTACTGTTGTAGTAAGTTCAACACTTTCAACTTTTTGATTTAAAGTATGTTGGAAGAACACCCGTAAATATATAGTAAGACTTATCCTCTTCTTTTTCTTACTTTTCTTTTTTTGACTTATCATTTGTGGAATTTCTCCTTTTTGATTTTTTTTAAAACGGAACCTTTGATTACTTTAGACGACGTCCTAGATGCGTGGAACGTGAACTTAAAATTTCGTGCATATATAAGTACGGTAAAGCAAATTGAGAAGGACATCATAGCCTCTTGTGATGATTCGGACCTCAAAACAGAAATGTTAGACACCTTCCGTTCAAAAAAAAGAAAAGAAATGTTAGATATCCACACTACTTTTAAAAAAAATAAAAACAGGAGCACTGCTATGTCATTTAAGAAGAAGTAGCAATTGGTACATAACACGTCGAAGCGGACACCACAACAAACTCCCGAACAAGAACAAGCGCACACGACACATCACATCACCACCCCCCGACCACTTGGGAGAGGAGAACAAAACGAGCCGTTGACACCTACGACGTCGTCACCAACGATGTGTCACAGCTGCAAGCCCGAACCCTACCCCACCCCCAGCTCCTCCACCATGGGACTGTCACCCTCGAGCCGCACACCCGACCATCGATCCCTCAGATTCAAAGAAGTAACAGTAGAACACTCCATCTCGGTACCAAGGAAAACCACTGATCCTGACCATTCTGTGTGGAGGCCTCGTGTCACACTCCTCTGCCAAGGACTCAGATATTTGAAGCCGTAATGAGAGCATCTCCTCCGCCCATCCTTCACCAAGATCACCATAGAACCTTGTGCGACGGCACAAGTCATCAAGCACTCATGTACCCTTTGCATCTCCATGGCAACACGAACCAAGCGCGCTTCTCGTAGCACCTCCTGTAGACAACAAACTCCGAATGGAAAACGTCAAGTACATTTCTTGTCTCCGTTGTGTAAATTTGAACTTATTGTGTGATCCTTCTAAAATACGTTATAGCCCACAGAGGTGTCAAACTGCATGTATTGCCCATTACTAAGTGATATACTCCCTCCGTCTCAAAATGACTATCATTTTCGCTTCTCGAGAAACAACTTTGACTGAATATATAGAAAAATATATTAATATTTATGGTTCAAAATTAATATTATTATATAGATATTTGAATCTAGTTTTTTTTACAAAAATTTTTTATTGCACATATTTTTTACAAACTCGGTCAAACTTGTGACACAGAAATCAACAACGACAATCATTCTGGGACGGAGGGGTACATGACTCCTCTGTCAGCGGTCTTTTACACCTCATTCTTTGCCACGATGCTGAGGCCATTTATACATGAACAATGGACTGTAAGCATAGGTCCCACTTGCAAATGCAAATTAAATAAAAACAATGGAGC
This sequence comes from Cenchrus purpureus, assembly GCA_022644695.1. Lineage (NCBI taxonomy): Eukaryota > Viridiplantae > Streptophyta > Magnoliopsida > Poales > Poaceae > Cenchrus > Cenchrus purpureus. The sequence goes on along the minus strand of CP053461.1, from coordinate 191,896,653 downwards.
GTCGTACCTCTATTGGATTCAAATATATCCGATGAGGAGAGGGAGCACGATGTCCCCGGCCGGCATTGAGCTCGATGCCTCGGTGGCTTGGGCTTCCTCGGGTGCGGCGGCGGACACTCCTCTCGGAGCCTGGGAAGAGTAAGCGGGCACGTCCTCGGAACACGACAGATATGGAAGGTTCACATACTGGGGAAGTGCAAGTTCTTCGCATGGTTGGTCTTGCATGGCTGTTGCTAGACCTCTGACCGGTTTCACCGTCACGGGCTTAGGGATTCGGACACTGCGGCGGCGCCAGAATCAAACGCTGGACCACCTGACTGTGGACTGTGTCTTCTCTAGAGAGGCCTGGTTCTTGGCACTCAGGCACATTCTCCTTCAGAACCTTGCTCCGGATCGCCTGGTGAGGTTCGCAGAGTGGTGGTGCTCCGTCAGGAAACAGGTCGCTAAGGCGCGGAGGAAAGGCTTCACTCGCTTTGGCTGGTCGCTTGGTCGCTTTGGAGGGAGCGGAACAGCGTGTTCATGACAAGGAAGCTCTCATGTCGGTGGCGCTGTTCGGCGATCCCAGATGAGGCTAGATCTTGGCGCGGATTCCTCCCGCTCGCTAGGTTGTTAGGTGTTCGCCCGGTGAGGGCAGTGTAAACCTTTTGCCTCCTTTTCGTTGGGCCCCGTGCCCGTTTGAAGCGTCCCCTCATCAGAGATGACTAAATGTGATACAAATACCGTCCGTGAGGTCGGTAACACATTTATTACATCGATGGTTCATTATCAGTACATCACGCCGAGGTGGGCATGGGGCGCCACCGCCACGAGAAGCAACATAAGAACTACGACCAAACTACGATAGCAACAAAGATCTAAGATATCTTGAGTCTTGCGTCATAGAAGCTTCATGTGGAGACCGAATCCACAGTGCACGGGTTGGGTGCGTGATGCAACCTACTCGACGCTCTTGGTGCGAAGTCGGGATCCTCCTCTCAAAAACAGTTAATCAAGCAAGGGTGAGTACATACGTACTCAACAAGTTCAACCCCACCCACGAGGGGCTAATAAGCAATCATGCATGTGGATATGTCAAGGATCGTGATAAGGTTTATTTGGCAAACGCATTCACTCATGCAAGGGTTTGTTTTCAAAAGGTTTTCGCAAACAGCTTTTTATAACTCAAGTAACTCGCTTGTTTTGTGAAAACCAATGAGGACTACCGACTCCCGTCCGCAGAGCCTGTGCACAGCCACACACTTTTCCGTAAATCAACTCACGCCATGAAATCATCCCAAACCCAAACACTAGTTTTGTGACCCCACCGTGATTCTCGGCCCAATACCGTGGACACGGCTATTCGAATAGGTTTTACACTGCAGAGGTTGTACATCTTTACCCACAAGTAGGGTACCGCCACACCGACACCTTAGTGTCGGCGGATCCTATCAAAGCCATTACCCACCTTAGCTAACCCTACGAGCCACCACGGAGCAACCAAGGGTTATCTCATATAACCGTATGCACTCACAGATCGCACTCTACTCCTTGATCTCCGCCGCCACCCACACCCCGATGGCAAGTAGATTAACTAGTGGGATTTATGCTAAGCCGCCACATACAACGGTCGAGTGGTAGTACGATAATTGGGTCGTGAGATGTCACGCAACCCGTCCTTAACGACAAGATGGACATCTCCAACACGCTCAACCACAAAGGTACGAGCTCACCCATACTCGACACACGCCCATCCCGCTACCCAGCTTCTTTACTCATTTTCCAAAATATCCCATTCTGCTTTTAAAGCACTCACACATTTTAAAGAAATCATTTAGGCAATCAAAGATCAATCATAGCAATCAAGGGTGGCTATCCTACCGGTTTTAACAAGAAACAATATGCAATTTATAAACGGGTCATAGGGTTGTATTTATAAACTGGATCAAAGCATGCATCAAAGGATGAGATTGAACTTGCCGTCTTGAAGTCCTCTGGGAGTTCCCGCCGAGGTTCGGGACTCGGTCTCCCGCAGATGCGGCTCAAGCTCCTCACGGTACTCTTCCTCGTTTACTCCGTGGCTACGGCACACAAGCAAGCATGCAATCAATACAAGCACACGGTCTTTACCTACCGAGCTCGAGGAAAAATAAATAAATAGACAATAAGGAGTAAATATTATTTAGGGGTATATGGCTCTGAAAGTAGATGGAGGGTGGGCAAGAGCTGGGATCGATCGAAAATATGAAATGACACGTTAAAGGCGTATTAGGATTAGATAGGGAAGGACCTAACCTAGCGTAAATAAGTTTAATATGGAAAGGGTTTGGTTATAATATAGTACAAATAGTAAAGGTTTTGATTAAAGGACTAGGACCTAGTTGTAAATTATATTATAGGCAGGGTTTAAACATAGATTATCTTATGGGATAGGGTTTTTTTGAAAGAAAGAGAAAGAGAGAGAGGAGGGGCTCGGGTGGAAAAGAAGAGGCGGGGTGTTTTGCAAAGGGGACGTCTCCCTTCCTTTCGCTGCACAGGAGGAGGGCGTTCGACCGGCCGATGGGGGAATGCTCGCCGGCTGAGGTACTGCGGTGGCCGGGAGATAGGGAAAACCGGACGGGGCCGAGGGATCTCTGCTCACCTTGGGTGAGGTGGCCGGTGAGGCGGGGCGGCGCAGTGCGGTGTGGCTCGGCGGCGCGCGGTGGAGTGCAAGGAGGGAGAGGATGGTTGGCGGTGCGGAGGCGGGAAGCGTCGTTAGCCCTTTTTATAGTCGCAGAAGGCGGTTCCTTCGGCACGCTGACCACGTGCGGCGCCGGCAATGGCGGAAGGCCTCGGCGGGCGAGGCGTCCCTCGCTGGCGGGATTTGATGAGTGAAAGCGGTGTTGTTGGATGGGCGGGCGGCCGCGGGCGCGGCACGCGGTGGCGCGCGGCGCTGGGCGTGCTGTCGCTGCGGCGGGCACTGCGGTGGCGATAGTACTTGAAGGCGACGGGGGAGGGAAGTAATGTGGACACACAGGCGGCGGTGGTGGTGGGGCGCCCGGGCGGTGATGGCGGGCGCCAAGGCGACGGTGGGTGCGTGGCGATGGGCGTGCGATGGTGCGGCGTGTGGAGGTGGCTGAGTGATGGGTCGTAAGTAATGGCGTCACGACGAGCTTGGCGGCAGGGGCGCAGGGACGTGATGGTTCCGGCCGCGAGACCGGCGCAGCGCCTGGCACCGGCAGCGGTGACCGGTGACGCGACGGCGGTGGGCGCGGCGCGGAGGGCGGCCACACGGCCGCGCGTCGGCCCGGGCTGCCGGGCCAGGCGTCGCGCACGGGCGTGGCGCGGCTGCGCCAGCGGCGCTTGGCCGGCAGCACGGCGCACGGGCGCGCGGCGCGGCGCAGCAGGCGCGGAGGCGGGCGAACGGCGAGTTCTGAGCTAGGAGGGCGGAGCGGGGCGGCGTGGCGGCGGCCGAGGCGGAGGACCGCGCAAGGGAGGAGGAGGGGGAGCACCGAGGAGGGCGGGCCGGGAGGCCGGGAGCGAGCCTACCGAAGGAAGAAGAAAGGAGGAAGGGAAAAGGAAAGAAAAAAGGAAGGAAAAGAAAGAAAAAAGAAAAAGGAAAAAGAAAAAGAGAAGGGAGAAAAAGGAAAAGAGAAGGAAAAAGGGAAAGAGGAAAATTGGGAAAATGTTTTCGGAAAAACAGGGAAATTTGGGAAATGATTTTTGGTGGGAGTTCCGGGTTTTTTTTTCGAGTGTCGGCGGAGTTTCCGGGACGGCGGTGATGGCGAGGCGGGCCGGTCGGCGGGACCGTGGCTGGCCCGGGATTCCCGGTGCGGTGGCCGACCGCGGTACGATGCGAGTGGTGGCGTGCGGGATGGGCGGTGCGGCGATTCACAGACGCCGAGGAAAGGAGGAAGGGAAAAGATGATCGGGGTTTTGAGGAGATGATCGAGCTCAGCGGAAAAGTTTTGAAAACACGTGTGGTTTAGCAGGTGATTTATTAGGGCTAAAACGCCGGGTTACAAACCTACCCACTTAAAATGAATCTCGCCCCTAGATTCGGCTAGTTCTTAAACAAGTGGGAAACTCTTTCTTCAAGCGTCCCCCTCGCTCCCACGTGGCTTCTTCTACTCCGTGTCGCTCCATTGGACTCGCACACCCGCATTTCGATGTCCTTGTCCTTTTGACCACCGTCCAAAATCTTGACGGGCACCTCTCGGTACCTAAGATCCGCTGTAAGTTAATTGTTTCACCGCACTGCTTTCTCTTGATCACTTTCAAACACCTTCGCGGTGAGAAACGTGGAACCGGATGTATATCCGCCATTTCCTCCGGTAGCTTCAACCGGTATATCGCTCCAACTCTCTTCAAGACTTTTTATGCGGTCCAATGTACCGAGGGGCTAATTTCGTGCACTGAAATCTCCTAGTCCCTCGGATAGGTGAAACCTTGAGATAAGCAAAGTCTCCTGATCGAAGCTTACTTCTCGCCTCTTCCTATCTGCATAGCTCTTTTTCGGGATTGGGCGGCCTTCAATTTTCTCGGATCTCGGCTACTGGTTCCTCGGCTTCTTTAATGAGTGCGAGTCCAACCAAGGCACGTTCCCCACTTGACCACATCAATGGGGTTCGCATTTTCTCTCGTATAGGGCTTCAAATGGTGACATGCCTAGGCTGGCTTGATAAGCATTGTTGTACGAAAACTCGCATATGGTAAGCTTTGTTCCCAATCTTTGCCATAGGTGAGGACACATGCCCCTTAGCATGTCTTCCATGATCTGATTCACCCTCTCGCATCCGTCTGGGTGATAAGGTGAGCTAAAATCCAACTTGGTTCCCATGGATTTATGCAAACTTTCCCAAAACCTAGAGGTGAACCGGGTCCCTCTATCTGAAACTATCACTGCTAGGTACTCCATGCGGCTTCACTATGTTTGCTATATACTGACTTGGCCAACTTCTCTCCGTCATAATTATTACGTGCATGAAGTGAGCGACTTTAGTGAGTCGGTCTACTATTACCCATATGGAATTATATCCTTTCGTGTCTTGGGCAAGCCTACTACAAAGTCCATGCCTATCTCATCCCACTTCCATCTTGGGATGGGTAAGGGTTGCAACAGATCCTGCGGGCTTGGTGTTCCGCCTTAATCCTCGACAAGTGTCACGGTGGGCGACAGGCGTGCAATGTCTCGCTTTCATTCCATTCCACCAATACTTACGCTTTAAATCCATATACATCTTAGTGGATCCGGGTGGATGGAATACGCCGAGTTGTGTGCCTCATCCATGATGGTCTCGAATTCTCCGTCTTGATGCACGCATATCCTGTTCTTATACCATAGTGTACCGTATTTCGCCCACCCTAAAGTCTCGGGGCTTTATTCTCCCCGTGTGTTTGCGGATCTTTATTAACTCCTTATCGGACCCTTGGGCTTTTCTCGATTCTGCCTTCCGTGGTGGGTTGGACACTTAGTTGGCGAACGAGCTGTGGGGAACAATGTGCATGTTGAGTCGTGCCATTTCCTCTTGTAATTGGGCATTCTTAGGTCTTCGCTTTTCCATAGGACTTTCTCGCTTAAGGCATACGCCACTCGTTGGCTTTTCCCGGTGGTAATGGATTTCTAGGTTATAGTCTTTGACTAATTCCAACCACCTTCTTTGCCTTAGGTTCAGGTCAGCCGGGTGAAAATGTACTTCAAGCTCTTGTGGTCGTGTAGATCTCGCACTTATTTCCAATCGGTAATGTCTCCAAATCTTAAGGGCATGCACTTGCAAACTCCAAATCATGGGTGGGATAGTTACGCTCGTGGGGCTTGAGTTGGCGGGAAGCATCGCCACTACTTTCCCATCTTGCATAAGGACACATCCTAGTCCTTGTCGGGATGCGTCGCAATAGACGACAAAATCCTGTTGAATGTCCGGCAAGGTTAGCACTGGGGCGGTTGTCAGTCTTCTCTTCAACTCACGAAAACTCTTCTCACACGACTCGTTCGAACTTCTTCTCCTTCTTGAGCAACTCTGTCATGGGTCGGGCAATCTTGGAGAATCCTTCAATAAACCTCGGTAGTATCCCGCTAGACCAAGAAAGCTTCTGATTTCACTCACATTGGTTGGTTGTTGTAAGTTGGAAACTGTTTTGACTTTCCCAGGGTCTACTGCTACTCCTTCTACTATCAGAATATGTCCAAGGAAGGATATTTTCTCCAACCGAATTCACACTTGCTGAACTTAGCGTCTGACTTGTGCACCCTCGATTTCTCGGTACCACGGTGTTGCTCATGTTCCTCCACACTTTTGGAGTAAACAAGTATGTCGTCAATGAAAACTACGACAAACTTGTCTAGTTCCTCCATAAACACCTTATTCATGAGGTTCATAAAGTATGCGGTGCGTTAGTGAGTCAAGGACATCACGGTGAACTCGTATTGTCCATAACGGGTGACGAAGGCGGTCTTTGGGATGTCACTCTCCTTAATCTTGAGTTGATGGTATCCTGACCTTAAGTCGACCTTCGAGAAATATTTGGCTCCCTTTAGTTGGTCAAATAAATCATCTATTCTGGGGAGAGGATACTTGTTCTTGATAGTGACTTCGTTTAGTGAGCGATAGTCCACGCACATCCTCAGGCTTTTATCCTTCTTTTCGACGAAGAGCACCGGGCTCCCCATGGTGACGAGCTTGGTCCGATGAACCCATTTCATGAAGTTCTCTCACCGCTTCTTTAACTCGCCAACTCGGGCTGCCATCCTATAGGGTCTCTTGGCTATGGGAGAGGTTAGGGATGAGGTCGATGACAAACTCTATATCCCTATCTGGTGGCATTAGGGAGTTCTTGGGAAATACATCTGGATATTCCGTACTCGGGATCTCTTCTAGGGACTTGGCCTCCATGCTAAAAACCATTATGTGCAGTGCCTTCCTTCCTGCACTCCGTGCAGGTTGGTTAGGTGTACTACCTTATCGGCACAACTTATAAGGCCGTGGTGAAGGCTTAACCAGTCCATCCCAAGAATCACATCTATCCCTTTGGACTTCGATTACTACTAGGTCCGCTAGGAACTCTACCCCACTTAAAATGATTCTCACCGGAGCAACCCCCAGTTGACACTTGATGTCACCTCCGGCGTTCGGGTTAATAGGGTGCTTTTAGTAGTACTTGTAGGTATATTATGCTTTTCCACAAAACTTGAAGATATGAACAGAATGTGATGCTCTGAATCAAATAAAATAATTGCCAAGGCGGTGACCGGGGAACTCACCGAGCACTACGCCTTGTGCTTCTTGAGCCTCTTGTGCGTTGATGTGGTTAACGGCTCGTCCATAAATCTGGGCTGCCTCATCTGCTGGTTGTTATTGTTACCGAAGTTGTTGTTCTTCTGACGGCAGCGGTTGGCTCGAATACAACCGGTCTCGGCCCATTCTTGAGTTGGAGAAGGTGAGGTTCTTGGCTTTTGGCGTATGGGCGTTGGCTATGAAGTGTCCGGTCTCACAGCGGTTGAAACATACTCGGGTGTTGTTGTTGTTGGCGATGACACAGCTAGTATTATTTGTGGAGGCTTCATGGTGTTACGGTTGTTGTCTTATTTAAACTGGGTTACAGGGCCACAGGAGCTCGTGGCTTGTGCAGGGTTCAGTCTTGCATGGGGGCTTGGAACTGGACATGGGGTGACCAAGCTTCTCTGTCTCTAGGAGCGTTCTTCTTTCTTGAGCCTTGTTCTCCATGAATTTGCGCTTGTTTTCTTTCTTCTCTTACCTTTGGCTCTCTCGTGAGGATGGCCATGTTCATGAGGGTGTTGAAGTCCGGGTAGATCTGAGGGGTAAGCAGAGTCCTTAGTTCCGGAGTCAAGCCCTTCTTGAACATGTCACCTTCTTGAGTCCTTGTCCACTTCTTCGGGGGCATAGCGGGCTAACTCTATGAACTGGTAGGTGTATTCCTCCACGGACTTGTTGCCTTGGCGAAGTTCACGGAACTCGTCTGCCTTGCGCTTCAGTGTGGCTTCTGGGATGTGGTAGTGACGAAACTCTTCCACAAACTCATCCCAAGTGATGGTGGAGGGATCTTTGGTTCACGCAGAGTTTTCCCACCAGAGCTAAGGCTGTTCGGTGAGTCAGTGAGTGGCCAAAAGAACCTTGTCCCGATCCTCACAGTTGAATGGCTCTAGTTCCCTTAGGATGGCCCTCAGCCAGTCATTTGCATCTAAGGGATTCACGGATCCGCCAAAAGTGGGTGGCTTTGTCCGGAGAAATTCTATCAGCTTCTCATTCATGCCCAGAACACGGGGCTTTGGGCGGTTGATGGCATTGGCTATGGCTTCCAGCAGCAGTCTAGTTGCCAACACTTGCGCTAGGTCTCCGGTGGTGGCGGTGGCGGGAACCATGTTTTCTCCTCCATCTTATACGATTCACTTCACGGTTGTTATGGCGCTCCCGTTCGACATGCGATCCTTCGCGTTTGGGTCCATACGACCAGCCTTGGAAACTCTGGCGGGGCGCCTTGAAACCATCTGTAGGGGAGGCGGGTTTCTATTAGATTTTATGTGATGTTTAAGTTGATTAAGACGGGTTTTTGAAAAGCGAGGATCGATTCTGCCGTCAAGCACACAACAAGCACACATGACAAAGCACAAACAACTTTATTTCAACCATGAGAGGAGGATACATCCCGAACTACTCAATGGTACAACGGTACACTGCGACTTGGTACCACGACAAAAGCTAAGGGTGCGACTCTAAGCTTGGACCATTACGGCTTCATTCCTTGGCAAGGGCTTGGGGCATGCTACTCATGGGGCGAGCCATCTTGGCGGAGTGTTCTTCCGGTGGAATGAGCACTCATCACCGTCATCATCCCGGGGTTCCGTTCTCTTGGGGTAGCGGAAGTTCCTTCTTGACGGTTGATGTTGGTTGCTCGGCTGAGACGGTGTTGGGGTCTCGGGAACTCCTCCCATCCTATGAGGGTGTCCCAATTAGGACTTGTGCTTCTCCCACGGAGAAGGTGTTCCACTTGGTCCATTCCCTGTCTGGCGATCCCGGATCCGCGAGGCTCTCATGGGCACTTCACTACTTATGGCGGCCGGTCCTTGCTTGACTTGGGCTACTCGAACTTGGTGCATCCATCTTGTGACTTCCGCTTGCTCGGCCCGACCAATTTGCTCTCTTAGGAACTTGGCCTGATCATCAAAGAGTTTATCCAGGGAGACGAGGTAGGCAACTACATGGTACAAAAGATCTTCTTGGTGACGGCGCGTTCGGGTTTCTCATGCGGGCTTGCCAGACTGGAGTCCGGATGGCGGGAGGATAAAGCCTCATCGGTGTGGAGATAAGGTGCTCCTCGTAGATCCCTGCCGTAGTGCGGAGAGTTTTCCTAAGGCCAAGGGATAGGGTATCGATGTCGAAACCCCATGGCGGTCACGCGCGCCACGGCTCGATGTTGGGGTGGCGGGTGCTTCGCGATGGAGAGGACCACCCTACAGCGAAGAGTGTCGAGTTGCTCGTACTCTCTACTGTAGTACCTTGGGCGCTCAGTGATACCGAGGCGCACCAGGGAGTTGATAAGAAGGCGAGCAAAACCAGGCTCCCTCACAGCACACGCCTTGGGTCCATCCATCTTGACCATCGAAAACAAGGGTAGAGTTGAACAAGTTGTGCAAAGGGTAGGTACAAAAGATAGATAGTTTTATTTATTCACAAGGTTGGGTACACTCCTCAGGGTACACTTATTATTAGGACGATAGCTCTAGCCTAGGCACTCCATTCTCTCCTTATGGGGATTCTTCCTCAGTGAATCGGACGCTTCTTGGTGGAAGGTCTTGTTCCAACATCACATCCTCTGCAGGTTCCCTTATCCCGATTGGGTTTCTTCGGGTTCATCATCCATCAACCCGCTTCTTCTCTTCTCCTCGTTCCTCGTGGAGCTCATCCCATAGGTTCTTGTGGAATACTTGAGCGTTCCCTTTCTGGCGTAATCTCGCTGCAGTTAGCTAGGAAACCTCCGCCGCTCTTGTCTTTATCCTTTCTAATTCTATCATTTGTTACGCTCTTTCCCATCGATTTGGTGCTTGTTTGCTCGGCTGTTCATGGAAAAGGTGGTCTAAGCCATTGAGGTAGATGGACGGTGAGAAATCGTATCTTCTAGGTCTTCTTCTTCTCTTCCAAGTCCTCTCATCGGCGATCCATGAGCGTCCTCTTCCTCCGAGGGTGGGAAAAATCCCATTGGAGTCGTCGAAGGTGTTGCCTATAGACCACTCGTAGGCGTCGCAGGCTTTTCGCGGCTTTTGGGTATGTGTCGGTGAAGCGAAACCCGGTGGTGGAGATGAACCAAGGATCTATGTCGGGTAGAGTGTGCTCCTTCCCACGAAGATCATCACCTTACACCGAAGGGTGCCACGTGTTCGTACTCCCGATAGATGTACTCGTGGGTCCCTTACTCCGATGCGCTCTGGTGAGTAGCGATAACAGGGAGGCCGGGCTCTGCGGCGGACGCCCACTCCATTCCAAGTTAGCCATCCGGAACGAGATAAGGGTTAAGGTAAGAGATTTGTGGAAAGGTGAGCTAAGCGGGGAAAAGATTTAGAGAAAGGCTTAGAAAGGTCTCGGGTCCTAGGGGTCGCGTCCTACGGCCAACCCTACGGCTCGATACCACACAGGCGTCCCTCATCGAGGTGACTAAATGTGATACAAATACCGGTCCCGAGGCTGGTAACACATTTATTACATCGGATGGTTCATTGTACAACATCATGTCGAGGCATGGGCATGGGGCGCCCGCCGCCACGAGAAGTAACATAAGAACTACGGACCAAACTACGATAGCACAGCATCTAAGATATCTTGAGTCTTGCGCCATGGAAGCTTCCTGTGGAGACCCACGAATCCACGAGCGCAGGTTGGGTGTAGGACAACAACCTACTCGGCGTCTTGACGAAGTCGGGATCCTCCTCGAAAAAGCAGTTAATCAAGCAAGGGTGAGTACATACGTACTCAACAAGTTCAACCCCACCCACGGAGGCTAATAAGCAATCATGCACGGATATATCAAGGATCGGGATAAGGTTTATTTTGGCAAACGCATTCACTCATGCAAGGGTTTGTTTTCAAAAGGTTTTCATAAACAGTTTTTATAACTCAAGTAACTTTCGATTGTTTTGTGAAAACCAATGAGGACTCGGACTCCCGTCCATAGCCGAACACCACACACTTTTCCAATCAACTCACGCCATGAAAATCATCCCAAACCCAAACACTGGCTTTGTGACCCCACCGTGACTCGTCAATAGGTGGACACGGCTATTCGAATAGGTTTTACACTCTGCGGAGGTTGTACATCTTTACCCACAAGTAGGGTGCCACACGAACACCTTAGTGTCGTGTGCAAAGCCATTACCCACCTTAGCTAACCCTACGAGCCACCACGGAAGCAACCAAGGGGTTATCTCACATAACCGGCGTACCTCACACGGATCGCCCCTACTCCTTGATCTCCATTTGCTCACCCACACTCCCGATGGCAAGTAGATTAACTAGTGGGATTTATGCTAGCCGTTGCCACATACAGCGGTCGAGTGGTGGTAATGCGATAATTGGGTCGGTGAGATGTCACGCAACCCGGTCCTTAACGACAAGATGGACATCTCCAACACGCTCAACCACAAAGTGCGAGCTCACCCATACTCTCGACACACCAGCGTCCATCCCGTCTACCCAGTTCTTTACTCATTTTCCAAATATCCCATTCCCATTTTAAAGCACTCACACATTTTAAAGAAATCATTTAGGGCAATCAAAGATCAATCATAGCAATCAAGGTGGCTATCCTACGAGGGTTTTAAATAAAAATAATATGCAATTTATAAAGCGGGTCATAGGGTTGTATTTATAAGCGGGATCAAAGCATGCATCAAAGGATGAGATTGAACTTTGCGTCTTGAAGTCCTCGGGGAGTTCTGCTCGAGGTTCGGGACTCGGTCTCTGCCATGATGCTCTCGGCTCAAGCTCGCGGTACTCTTCCTCGTTTACTCCTGGCTTTGGCCACGGCACACACAAGCAAGCATGCAATCAATACAAGCACACAGGTCTTTACCGGCTGAGCTCGAGGAAAAATAAATAAATAGACAATAAGGGAGTAAATATTATTTAGGGGTATATGGCTCGTATGAAAGTAGATGGAGGGCTGGGATCGATCGAGGCGAAAATATGAAATGACACGTTAAAGGCGTCATTAGGATTAGATAGGGGGCTTAAGGACCTAGCGTAAAAATAAGTTTAATATGGAAAGGGTTTGGTTATAATATACAAATAGTAAAAGGTTTTGATTAAAGGATACAGGGACCTAGTTGTAAATTATATTATAGAGGGTTTAAACATAGATTATCTTATGGGATAGGGGTTTTTTTTGAAAGAAAGAGAAGAGAGAGGGAGTAGGAGGGGCTCGGGTGGAAAAGAAGAGGCAGGGGGTGTTTTTGCAAAGGGGGACGTCTCCCCTTCCTTTCGTTCACCGAGGAGGAGGCGTTCGGTGGTGGCGGCCCAGCTGCGGGCGACTGAGTGCAGTGGCGGGGAGATAGGGAAAAGCAGACGAGGGGATCTCAGCCCGTGCTCACCTTGGTGAGGTGGCGGTGGAGGCTCCTCGGCGGCGTGCATGCGGTGGCTCGGGTGGCGGCGGTGGAGTGCAAGGAGGAGAGAGGATGGTGTGGCGGTGCGAGGCGGGCGGGAAGCGTCGTTAGCCCTTTTATAGTATGAAAGGCGGTTCCTCGGCCGGCGCGCCTTGCACGCGGACCACGTCGGCGGCAATGGCGGTGGCGGCTCGGCGGCGGCGTCTCGTCTTGGCGGGATTCAGCAGTAAGCGGTGTTGTTGGATGGGATCCATCGGGCGCGCACGCGTGCGAGCGATGGCGAGCTTGGGCGTCGTGAGGCGGCGGCGGCTTGCGGTGGCGATGGTGCTTGAAAGCGGCGGCTCGGTAGGGAAGTAAATGTGGACAGACCGTTGGCGGTGTGGTGGCGGGCTGGCGGCGTCGGCGGTGATGGTGGCCTGAAGGTGACGAGGCGGCGGTTAATGCGGCGGGCGTTGCGAGTGGCGCGGTGTTGCGGAGGTGATGGGTCGTCGTGGTGAAGTAATGGCGTCCACGACGAGCTTGGCGTCGAGGGCGCGTGATGGTTCGGCGTCGCGAGACGGTGGGGGCAGCGCTGCGTCGGCGATCCGCGGTGGGACCGGACGCGCAGCGGCGGCAGCGCGCGCGGGTGCAGCGCCCACTGCTGCGCAGGGCAGCGCGGTCGGCTGATGCTCGGCGTCGCGGCCGCGCGGCTGCGCGTGCGGTGGTGGCGTGCCTTGCTGCGCGTGCGTGGCTCGGCGCGTCCTGGCCCGCAGCGTCGCGTCTTGTGAGGCGTGGCAGCGGCGAGTTCGGGCTCGGGCGAGGAGGCGTGGTGAAGCTAAGGCGGCCGGCCAGCGTCCGGCGTCGAGGTGGAGGACCGGCGTGGCGCACGAGGGAGCAGGCGAGGCAGGGGCCGGAGGGAGGCGGCCAGCGGCAGCCAAGGAAGAAGAAAGGAGGAAGGAAAAGGAAAGAAAAGGAAGGAAAAGAAAGAAAAAGAAAAGGAAAAGAAAAGAGAAGGAGAAAAGGAAAAGAGAAGGAAAAAGGAAAGAGGAAAATTGGGAAAATGTTTTGGAAAAGCAAATTTGGGAAATGATTTTTGGTGGGAGTTCGGGTTTTTCAGTGGCGGAGTTTCCGGACGGCGGTGATGGCGGCGGGCTCGGCGGGACCGTGGCTGGCCGGATTCCCGTGCGTGGCCGACCGCTGATGCGATCAGGTGGTGGCGTGCGGGATGGGCGGTGCGCGGATTCGCACAGCCGAGGAAAGGAGGAGGAAAAGATGATCGGGGTTTTGAGGAGATGATCGAGCTCAGCGGAAAAGTTTTGAAAACACGTGTGGTTTAGCAGGTGATTTATTAGGGCTAAAAACGCGGGCGTTACACCGTTGTAATCTAAACTGGCTACTTTTTCTCCTCTCTTAATGAAAAATGTGCTTTGCACGTCTTAAAAAAAGGAAGAGCAGGCGGGCAACTATCATGAAGGGTGAAGCACATAGGAGAGAGGTAGAAGAGAGAGATTTTTTTACTTATGTTATATGGGCTATCCTTAATCTAGATTATAAGGAGCGAAAATAATTGAAAACCTTTCTCACCAACTAAATCGGATCTACCGTACCTCTCACGCCGGACCCACCCGTCATATATTTTTGGAAGTGAAAGGACTATGGAAGGACAAAAAATCGTAATTTGGAGAGCGTTTCTACCAAAACATCTAACTTTTTCACACACTCGGCGTGCAGTCCACCTATACTGCGTCGGGCCCACACCGGACAATGTCAATGTGTTGTCGCGCGACCTCGGCTCCGCTGCGCGGCCACGGCGCACCGACCCGCCGCGGCGCCACCGCGCGCCACCGCGTCCAACATGTCCTTCTCCCCTCGCCTCGGCCCGGCCTATCACGCCACGTCGCGATGCCGCGAATCCGCCATTGCGAGCAGCATCCGGCCCTCGTCGGGGGCATCCGGACCAGCGCCGAGCTCTAGAAGTGTGTGTGTGGACGCCGCTGGATGCACCGCCGAGCGAGGGAGCGTCCGGCATCGCCTCGGGGGCATCCGGATGTGTGAGCTCTAGAAGCGTGCGGGTGGCGGTGTGTACGTGGATGGCGGCCAGCCACCTAAGGAGCTTCAGCGGTGGCAGTCTTCCACCCCACCTGTGGTAACCATGGCCGGGAGACTTGGTTGTCAACATTAGCGCAAAAATCTCCCAACTTGCAAGGTAGGGGTCCTTTGCCAAATGCCAAGGTACGGTGGCAGCTTAGAGAATTTTCAGGCAATGTGTTCGATTAAATTCCTTTCAAGTTGTTTTCTATGTGCTCCAAAAAAATTTCTGTGCGTTCATGTCTGCTGATTTGTTTTGGTGAACAGAGATCTTGAAATCAATAACTCGATTCATATCTGGTTTGCTGCTGAGCATGCTCTGTTTCTATGATCACTGAACTCTGAAGAAGATGCTCTGTTTGCTAGCCCATGATGTGCTTGAAAAAATGCACGATAGATATTGCTCCATGGTGTGTGTACCTATGTTTCTAGATGGTTGCACGCAGAACTCTCAAGGAGATGGTAAACATGTACAGCGAGAGGAAGTGGGTGGCGGTGTCGCAGCACCTCACCGGTCGGATTGGCAAGAAGTGCCGTAAGCGCTGAACCAACGACCACCTATGTGCCTCGACATCGAAAAGGTCCCTCTATCTTTTAGATTGGACATTGCATCAGGCGTGTGTCAAATAATTGACTGCATAATGTGCGATTGTCAAATATTTGACTGCAATTTAGACATGCATAGGGTAGATATTGCATCAAGTGTGTGTTGAATAATGACTAAGGGGCGAGTGTCGAATAATTGACTGCAATTAGATATGCATATAGGAAAATAGTATTTTTTCCAATTCTTTTCATATGTAGATAGTTTTCAATAATTGATTTATATAATGGCAATATATTATTGTAGCTATTCTAGAGCCTCCTCTTTTCCTTCTGTTTTTTCGTTCTTGTTTGAGGCCATATATGAGACTGTCTTGGATTGTTTGGTTCTAATATTTGTTAGATAATTGTCATGTTTGAACATAGAAGCTTAATGCTCTGTACTTGTATTCTTTATTCAAGTGATGATTAACTTGGAAACTGATTAGGAAGATTCACTATGAAAAATATTTTAGTCCATTATTCATGGTCAATCTGATTTTTTACTGCTCCCTAAGATGATGGTGCTCATGAGCTTTTCAAGCACCTGCAGCATCCACCTCGTGAACTTCATGAGCAGGGAGGTCATCAAGTCGCTTGCACTCATCAGGTCATCAAGGGTGCACAACGACCTGAGATCAAGCGATCAGGATGAGAGGCTTTCTGTCGTAGCTGATGTTTTTTTTTGCCGACCCAAAACACCAAGATCATATTGCTTTGGACAGGGTCGACCCAAAAACCCAAACGATATTTGCTAGGTAAAACGGGTTAGTGTTCGGGACGACCAATTCTGACCCACTTGTATCCTTATGTGAAGGGGTTTTGGTCCTAGGGGTTTCAATTTTTTCCCCGTTCCACCCCTTTTGAATTTCATTCTCTAAATTTCATTATAACTGGTATAAATTGTAAGTGCAGTCAATTGTAGTTTTAATTGTTGCAAATTGAATTTTGAATTCATTGCTCTGTAAAAATCATCCCAATTGTCCTCCGCAGTCGCAAGTAGAGATACCCCGTTCGACAATTGATATATGTACGGACAAAGGTCAGTGTACAATATTTCTTTTGGACGCATATTGTTCAGAAAGAGTGTCGACTCCAAATTAATGTGTCCTGTTTCTTCTCTATTTCTCTTCCTCTGTTAGTTTTTTTTCAACATGGACACATAATGTTTATTGTTCATGTGTTATTTGCTCGAGTAGAACACATGTCAGAGATCAGCTGCTCTGCAAAAACCCACCACTTCTGATCCTATTGATCTGCATTTGGTCCAACTGTTCGGTAGGTACATTCTTATCATAAATATATTGTCAATCTTGGTATTCTGATTTTTAATCATTTATAGCATCTAATATCCACTTTCTTTCTCTCTTTTACAGTTATACATGACAGTTAGTTCCAGTTCAAACATTGCGAATAGGCATGTTTAAATTTTCTTGAAATCATTTTGGAGAACTGATTTCTGAAGAAAAGTTGTTTGGTGAAAAGAGAGGGCTCATTAAGGCATGCCGCCAACATTCAAGTATTTTTCAGATTTTGCACACATTATTTGTGCAAAGCTAAAAGTTTCTGACAATATGCAGGCCTTTCTCTGTTTTTGTCATTAATAAGCTTGATAAACTGAGTAATTGAATTAACTAGGATGGCTACTAGCAAACCGTCTGCTGACAAAAATGCTTCATTATATTGTCTGTTTGATATAAGGGTCATTGCAAAATCTTGGAAATGTAGTTCTGTTTCAGATACTTTCTTGGCATGAACTGAATATTAACATGTGCTCTGCGACCGGGTGACATGTGCTACGGAAAGTTATTATCTTCCTTTAATTTGGATATGGTGATCGACAAAAAATAAAGTAATGCTGGGAAAGAATGGATGGAGCTGCAGATTTGGAAAACTGAAGTCTGAGTAGAGAGAAAATATATTCGGCCTAAGTTAATGGAGTTGGAGTCCACCAGATGAGGGAACATACAAGATCTATAATGATGCAGCTTTCTCTGCCAATGAAATGAATGGGGTTAGGGCTTTGTGGCAATAAGTATCCTTGTTTTGAGATGGTTCTGAACCAATCCCGAGAGTTTATATACGAATTTCTAACTGGTGACATGTCTGAATTGATTGTTGTTGGATAGAAGTTCTTTCCTTTCAATAAAAAGTAATATACAAACGTTTGAAAACCCATTAAGTGAATCTTTAATTTGGGTGTCTTTTTCGAACTAAGATTCCTTAAATGGATGAAATAAATTATGTTATGAGTAAAATTTTTCTTTAAACACGTCACGTGCGTTTTACTAGTTCCTTATAAGCTCACAATGGTTTCTTCCACTACTACTACTCCTCAATTGTACCTGATCATGAGTCGGGTCGTGTCGGGTTCGGGCCGGGTCATATCGGGTTGTCGGGTCAAAATTCATAGCCCACGCCCGACCCGTCACACGTTCGGGTCGGATTCGGGTTTTTTAGTTATAATTTTCGGGTTGCACCGGGTTTGGTCGGGTTTTCTTTTCTGAGTTCGGGTGAAAATTTCGGCTCGCACCCGACCCGACGCTTGATCAAGTCGGATCGGGTTGGTTTTTTCCGAGCAGGTTGGGTTGGGTTGGGTTGGGTTTATCGGGTCGGGAGGCTCATGATCAGTGAGCCAGATCATATCTCCAAAGAACGAGACCTGGCTGAATTTCTCTCTCCTCTTCGATCCATGTCATTATGACATCATGACCGCCCAATTGGAGCTCCCGTCGTATTTGCTGCAATAGATCTCTGTAATTTACATAGTGAATTATTTCTTAATCCAAAATGCACTTTGTAACTTTTCTAATGAGAAATTTCATTTGACAAGATGAATGGTTACTTGTGTACAAAAAAGTTTGAGCCTCACCAATTGTTTCTACTAGCTGCTGCTACAATGATGCATGAACCGGAGAAAGCAAGGTAACACTCTTCTGCAAAAAAATGATCCATCATTCCAATTACTCCCCAATTACATAGCATTATAAGCATTTTTTAATGAAACATAAGGTGCTTCCCCTAGCATTATCAGTATTTCAGATTCCAGTTATTGCCACTGCCTTATGCTACATATAGCATACTGTTTGATGAACACATGAACTTGAGCATATAATGCATGGGACCATGTGGTGTGATAAAAATCGTGTCCCTGCATTAAAAAAGGAAATGTTCTAAATTTTACACAGGGATTTTCAACGAAACAATATTGACAAGAATGGTTTCACAATATATAGAAGATGTAACACCAAAATATACATTGTTAAAATTAGATGATAGGCGTGTGGCCTCATCAGAGTTCCAAAACTTCATTTATATATTTAAATTTTGGTAACTTCTATGTTAATAAGCAACTAATAGAATAAGAAGGCTTATGGGAATGCCTAAAATTTCTATAAGAATAAGGCTTGTGACTACCTAAAATTTATATTAGAATAAGGCTCATGTGGGTATATGAAAATTTTGAACTTGTTCCAATTTTATCCCTAACTTGGTATGGTACTTTACTGCAGTGTGCATCATTATTTCCGCGTTCTTCTCTCTGCAGCAAAGATGATAACAACTCTAAATATTTAGAAGCAATGTATACATAATAATTGATTCTCTGCAACAAGCAGTTATTCTGCCAGGAAATGGTTGAGGAAACGGGCCTTTGTAATTTTGTTCTTTTGAATAATGGAAAGCTGTGTAATTTGCTTGTTCACTCAATTAACATGTTAAAGAATACTACTCCCTTCGTTTTATAATATTTATCGTTTTGACTTTTCTAAATATATTCTTTTTGCTATGTAATTAGATATATATATATTTATGTCTAGATACATAGTATATATCTAGGTGTATAACAAAAAGGAATGTATCTAGAAAAACTAAAACGACAAGTATTATGAAACAGAGGGAGTACTTGAGAATTCTCCTTGATACACTGCTCCTACAAATGCTTTCTTGGTACTCTGTCTCTTGCTTACTATTTTTGCTGCTTAAACCTACCGTTACCACATCACTATGATGAAGCAAAGTCCCAAAACGACCAGACTGGGCCATCGTCTCAAGTAAGCGTGGCAACGGTCGCGCCAAAGTTGAGTTTATAAAGATCACTTTTTCTCTCCATTGGCCAAATTATTACATGACTAGCAGCTCCACCCTCCACTAAATCATGAAGACGCCAGATGAATGACTAAAGAGCACATAATTATAGAACAGATCATGTAACCTGCTTCCAGTGATACAGACGAGGCTTAATACAAGACACATGAGGAAAGGGAAGTAATGTTTTTTTAAAAAAAAATCGAAAATAAACCAACGGGCAGACAACAAACACCCGCACCTACTCAGTTATGCACAGTGGCGAAGCCAACCGCAAGTCCTAGGGGGCTCTTTCTCTACCTCCTCTTCTTTTCCCCCCTCTTTCTCCTCTTCTTTTTCCTTCCTTTCTCCACAAAAATGGAGGAGCTCTAGTGGGGCTTCACGAAGATTCCAGCAGTGGGGGGCTTTAGCCCCAGCCGCCCCACTGCTGGGTCCGCTGCTGGTTATGCATTTGCCTCTTTTCTTTGCAACAAGCCTTGTATTCACTGCAAATTTCTCTTTGGCACACGATTAAGTGTTGCTGTTTTGTGCTTTGCCTTCTTGAAATTCCCTTTTTGACTCTTGTTTTTAAGGATGGGGATGGCATGGTCAGCAGTACTAAAACTGGAGACACTTTTTCAATAAAATTGGTACAATCTCGTGTCCGTTCATTTAAATAAAAATCTGAAGGCGCTGTGACCTTTGACTCAAACAGGCAAGCTTTTTTCTAGAGCCGCCCACGCCATCCCCATCTTATCCCCGACAGCAATTCGAAACCGATGAGAAGAATAATAATGCTGACAGGGACATGGCACGAGCATTTCATTTCATTTCATTTTCAGCTGCGCCGCATCTGCGTGCCGCCAAAGAGGGTAGGGAGAAATCGCGCACTATTTGTAGGCAGTGGCGGATGCTTCGCCCACGGATCATTCGAAATCGCTAGAAGACGAGCTGCTTCGGACGGTGGGCCGGTGGCTTCATCCTCGCGTCAGCTAGACAGCTGCTATCCATGGCCGTGCTCGTGAGTCGTGGCACCCAGAGTGGAGCCTGTCAAACGTCTCTAATCTTCTCTTGAGCCACAATTTAGATTAAAAATAGTACTCCAATGCGACTATTTATCGAGGAGTTAAATAATTTCAAATTCACAAAAATATTAACATTCACATCTTCAAATAGATTGTGTATAAAAATATTTACATGACGAATTAATTGGTATAGTTTGCATCATAAATGTATGTACTACTACCTCCGATTCGGTTTATTTGACGTTCCCGACAAATAAAAAAACTACTTGCAGGTCAAAATCCCTTTATGAAACATCAAATAAATTAGACCGGAGGTAGTATTTTGTATACATTTACTTAAATTTAAAATTGTTTGACTTTTCAGACAATGAGAGTTGTAATTTTAGCCATTTTATTCTTTCTTTTAAGCAACAAATCCATCTTATATTTGGTTTATTTCTATAAAAATATATTTGGGTTGAGTAATTTTACTGTAACTTCTTGTTTTTTAGGCAAATACTGTAACTTCTTGTTAATAAACTAGGAACGGCTTTATTTACAAGGAGAATAAAAAACGCACGCCACGTAGTCACCCACTCCTAACGCAATTCCATCTTCATCTTCTCCGACGACGAGTCCCAAATCCACCCCAAACTTCCATAATAATCCTACCGCAACTCCCCTGCTCTCCTCCACCGGATCCCTCGTCCTGCTCGAGCAAGCGCCGAATTCCGCAGCGAGGATCGCCCAAAGGCGCCTCCTTTCCGCCGAATCCCCCACCGCCCGCCATCGTTGATGCGCCCTCGGGCCGTGGAGATTCCGGCGTGAGGCGCGGTTCCTGACTTGCCGTGCGCGTGGGGAGTGCGCCGCCCGTCGGCCATGGCGTGCCGGGGCTTCTTCGAGTGCATCCTCAAGCTGCTTAACCTCATCGTCATGGCGGTCGGGCTCGCCATGGTGGGGTACGGCGCGTACCTGCTCGTGATGTGGCTGCAGGTGGTGCCGCCGCCGGCGCCGCCGCTGCCCCCGTCCCCCGCGCCGGTGGCGGTGGCTGCCGGCGGCGAGCTGGTGCGGCTCGGTAGGCCGCTGATGCTCCTCGTCGATGCGTCCTCCCTGTCGGACGGGACCGCGGAGAAGCTGTCCAGTGCCTGGTGCGTGCTTGACGAGTGATCTCCTCTGCTCCCCTTGTCTATGTAGAAAGCTAGGATTTTTATGTGTTTTCATGGCGCATCTGTGATTTGTTTAGGAAACGCAGCGGACACTGCCACTAGTGCGTATTTAGATGCTTAATAACACCCGCATGTTATGTGTAGACAAATGTGGAATCTCGCGATTTGGTAATGACTCAGTTGCACGTAGTCGTGGCAAGAATCTTACATAATGGTACATTGGTACAGTATGCAGAAGAGCACTATAGCAGAAGTACATATCGTCCTTTCCTTTTCTGCAGTTTTTCGGTGGTGATCCTTAGCTAATATATTATTTCTTTACTGAATTGGGAAATTTCTCCCATCATGAATTTTTTTCCAATTAGTGTTCTTTTAACTTTCTGGAATTCAGATACTGTATTGTGTTCTTTTAACTTTAATAATGGAGTTGATGAACTGTCACAAATGATATGCTAACAATTCCAATGTTCAGCTACCAATCTGCATGCTTGAATATTTGCTCCTAATAATAACACCATGATTTTAATAGGATCACTCCACTAAGGATTATAATTATACAACTAAAAACTGTATAGGCAATGGTTGCGTGAAGTTCCACCTTTCTTGCAATGTTTTGCTTTGTGTTTCCTCTGCATCTCCAGTAAGTATTATGATTACAACTAAAGCACTGCATATGCAATGGTTGCGTGTGAAGTTCCGTTGTTGTTAGGATGTTTTGTTTTGTGTGTCAACTTTTGCATCTCTTCTCACACTTGGTTTTAAATCTTTTGCAGGTTTATTTTCACGTTCATTGGAGTTGGTGTTGTACTCTTCATCACGTCGATCTTTGGTTGTGCTGGAGCTAGGAATGGCTGCTGCTTGTCTATTGTATCCTAATCAATTCAAGATTTATATTTATAGTATCCAATTTGATTGCTGTTAGTCACCTATCAAGTAGTTATGCTCAGTGGAGAAAGGAATCAACTATAATACTGTCAATGTGGCTTCATATCCTCAAGGCACATCAAAATGTAGGAATGTTGTTTGACTGTCATGGAGCATAAGATGCAACTATATATGTTTAAAGGCTTGATTAATTAATTACAAAATGTTTCATTTGTAGCTTCAGATATTATGATGTTCCCTACTTACCAATTCTGGTGGCAGCCACCCAATTAGCAATATGCCAGCATATCCTACCTTATTTTTTGTGGTTGCATACCATGCTTTCCTTGACACTTCGAATAGTATTCGTTCCTCATTATTTTGTTCATACTGGTAGAGCTTGCTGCAGGAGGCTTCATTTTCTTCAACCACAGTTGGAAAGAGGTGAATATGCTCTACGAGTACAACCGGTTTTTAGTTTGTTGTGTGTGCTTTTTTCCGCCTTTAATTTAGATTTCATTTGTGATTTTGCAGGTTATTCCAGTTGACAAAACTGGTAACTTGGACATGATGTATAGCTTTTTGAAAGAGAATTGGAGAATTGAAATGGGTTGCACTTGGAGCTGTTATATTTGAGGTAAAAAATGATACAGGTGTCCAACCCTTGACTGTTGGATGTCATTTGATAAAAAGTATTCAAGTCAATAGGTGCTTTTGCATATGTATTAGGTTTGCTTTGCATACCAAATAGATTTCATTCTCTCTCAGTTGTAATTTTTTCCTTTGCCTTTTGGCTTTGTACATACACGTTTTTCTTCTCCTTCAATATATAACAAGTAGGGGGTAACCCCTCCTGTTCCATAAAAAAAATTGTTATGACAATGTAGCGCCAAACTGACAATTATACAATTGAGGGCAACAATAATGTTAGCGGTAGGGGAATTATGAAATGAAGCAGAGCCTTTGTTAAAAAATGGTAGCGGATATACAGCTCAGTACTTTATTATTCTATCTACAGTTGACTTCTTTCGGTAAAACAGTTTTAAGATGTTTACAGAAAGGTGATGTGCTTATTATGAAAGTTTAAAAATTAAAACAGGATGGTCCTTCTTGAGTCTTGACATTTCAGTATCCACTTTATGCTGCTTAGTTTGCTCCTGCTCACTTCAGTGTAGGTCTCTTTTGTTTTAGGTTACAGAAAAACAAAGTAATTCCATGCTTTCTAACTTTGCACAGTGTTACTTCAGTTTCTCTTTCAGATTACTTTCATGATTTTTCATCACTGTACACAAAAATGGGTGTGTTTTACTATAGTATAGGTTGCTGACCTGCACCACACATACTATAATCATATTTCTGTTTGTCTGATGGCATGCTTACTGACAACAAACTGTTTCAAGTTTGGTACACATGTGAGCATGAGCTGGGTAACTATGCACCAAACATATATTTGATATTTGGACCTGTTTTGGAACATTTTTAAAAAGAGTTGAGGTTTCCGGTGAAACTGGATGAAATTGCATGCACTTGAGTTTGTGTGAGAAAAATGATGCACCTGTTATGAATAGTTTGTATGCCTCACAATTTTGTTTCATAGAACTGAAATATTATCACAGCATGCAATGTTTCAATTGCAGAAAGTAATTAACAGCAAACTGTTTCTTGTTCTTTTTGCAGGCACTGCTGTTCACTGTAGCTATCATAGTGCAGTCTGGCAATCAAGCTGATTATGACAGTGATGATGAGTACATTGGCCGGGTCTGGAATAAGGCAGCCATTAGTGAATCAACAACAAGGTGCTGCCGATCCTAGGGTGCCCAATCTTGACTACCGCCCAATCCGGAACGATGCATGGAGCCAAAGAATGAGAGAAAAGGTACAAGACCCTTTTGTTACCTTCTGTAGCACTACTGTATTCTCTTTATTTTGCTTACACTGGTATCTTGTATTGTGGCAGTATGGGGTCGATAGCTTCGATCCGAATAGGTTTCAACAGGCCACGATTTCACCCGCAGAACAAAGAAACCGGTGTACAATTCTCTGAGGCATGGTTGATATCAGCCACAAGTGGTTCCAAGTTTATATCCAACTGTGCAATTACATCGACTCCTGGATGTGTGCCTGGTTTATCCGATGTTGCCCTTTTGTGTAGAACATGGAGAGTTTCGCTGTCACCTGCCTTGCCTGCTTCCGCTGGATCTGGATTGCATGGTCAGAACTCCATACTTCTACTGGTGGTGTAGGCACCGCACCCTTCAGGGTTTTGTAATAAGTACTGAACCTAGTTTTGTGTTTTAGATAACGTTCTGATGTGCATAAAACCTTTTGCCCGTGAAGTGAACCAGACATGTTTGTTACGCCAAAACTTCATATTGTCAGAAATCTCTATGCACATAGTATAAGTGAAGATGTTGGGCCTCCTCTCCTAGTCTTGCAATAATTGAGCTTAGCTATTGGCGACAGAGAGCATATTCTATTATTGAAAAAGGGTTCTGTTAATATGGCCCAAAAAGGTGAGATGTTCCCTTGTTAACGATCATTGAAACATGATCCGCAGAAACTAGTCATCTTTACAGATGACCATCTTGATCAACGCTCCAAAGTGTCTTGTGCCCAAAACATTTCAGTGTTCGTATTTAAATTATGGACGTTGTGCCATCTGTTCCTCAAGAGAAGGTTTGGGTTTAGGGGTTAGTGATTGTTCAGGTTAGGCGTCGTGCTCGTGCGGCCTGTTCCTCGACCGCTGCTACTGTTGACTCGACAGAACACCACTGATGAGCCTATGACTCTGCTTTTATCAGTGTGTGTTGTCTGCTGAACTTTTGCATTATTTTCTCTGAATCGTGACAAGGCGGGCATTATTTTCTCTGATGTGGATCAGTTATCAGAGACTGAGTCCTTTTCAACGTGAATGATTCACCGACCTGCAGAGCTGAATGGAGCCACATGGCATCACTGCCTGCTGTCGCTGGGTGAGGGCCCAGTCCTGCAACTACAGAGAGACGGCGTCCGGAAACTGATTCACTGATTGGTCCTGTGTCCCTGCAAGCAACAGTACTTCTCTAATTGCAGCATCTGGGTGCCATGTGTTGCATGTCTCCATTGAAGTTTCAAATAGACAGAGACAACATTGGCAATGCTTGTTCATGCACATGTTTCTTTAAAGATTTGGTGCAAATCATAAACCATGGTAGAAAAAAAAAGTTCTTTGGAAAATGGAGGGCAAATGAGCTAGATTTGAACCAAATGCAGTCAGAATTCAGAAGGAACATTCAGAAATTCAGAAGCACAGAAAACACCATAGTTTTACATATGTCTCATTTAGTTTTACAGACAAGTCGACGAAGTTGAGCACTAGTTATTTCCCAAAACTCTCATTTATTCCGCTGGCTCGCCAGTTCCATCGGAGGAACGCAGGAATGGATGGGGGAGAATGGAGATAAAGAGGGGGAAAATTGCTTCAGGGAAGAACTCTATACATGTGCACTGAAAGCATCCTTTTCAGAAGCTGCCTTCATAGGTGATCTCAGTATTTTCAGAAACATCAGCTGCTGGGCTTCTGCTCTGCACCAGGTGAGGCCTGAGGAATGAAAAGTGGGGTTAATTTTAAATTCCATGAGCAACGCAACTTGGCAATAACACTGAAATGATGTTAGTGTTGAAGAACAAGTATGTTCAAAACTTAAGAGCACCCTGATGAACACTTACCCCAACTGATGTCACAAAATTGCAGACTGCATTTCACAGACCTAGCGCCATACTGGTACATAAGCACCATACGGCAGTTCCCGCAGTTTACATGTGCAACTTGATTCGCTGCAACAGAAAATAAGGGAACCATTTATCACTTGTAATGTTTAGAATTAGCCATGCAATTTTGTTTAATATTTATGAACTCTGAACAATTTATAAGAGTCTCTCTGATCATGAGAGTTCACAACTTGATTAATCGGACTAAAATCTTTATGAGTTTTCCAGCAATTCTTTTTTGCAGATCTGTGAGATATTCATTCAATTTCAGTGATTCTAGGACATCACTGTCAAACTTTTTA
Organism: Cenchrus purpureus; assembly: GCA_022644695.1. Taxonomy (NCBI): domain Eukaryota; kingdom Viridiplantae; phylum Streptophyta; class Magnoliopsida; order Poales; family Poaceae; genus Cenchrus; species Cenchrus purpureus. Next base: position 191,870,288 of record CP053461.1, on the reverse strand, counting down.
GATTTCCGAATAATAATCGATTTAAGTGAATGGGACTCCAAGATACTCTTTTCAGAAGGATTTTAGAGTAGGCCAAATCTGTGATGTTAAAATGTTATTGGCTGATTGCTAGAGTTTCCGACCACAGAATATACTCTTTTCAGAAGAAGGATTTTGCAAACAGGAATCAGAGCCACGGAATATACTTGCTGCAACCGAGGAAGAGGAGAATATATAGTAGTTTCTTTGGTGTGCTACCTTCCATTGCCAGGTTAACAGTGTGGCAGCAAGAACATTGTACACTTGTCGCGCCACGTATGTACATCAGGAGAGTGTGGCACCCTCCGCAAACTAACTGTGCCATCTCAGTTCCTGCACAAAATCCAGGTGGCAACAATTTACTCCACAAAAGAAATGTATTTGAGGCCAACAGCTAATTGCTACTAATGCAACAGCAAATTTTCAGAAAACTGCAAAGCTTCAAAGGGCAAAACAAAGTTGCCCCCTTTGATCTCCCTACAAGCAAGAAAGATCTCTGTACTGAAAAGAAAATCTCATCTTTTATGTCTATAAAGTTTGCAAGATGCAGAATTTTATTGGTACAGCAAATGGCAATTCTTATAACATGATAAAAAGAGCAGAGAGTGTTACACTAATTCTGCACAAATGTAACTCAATGTTCAGATGTTCCGCTTTACTTGCAGATTCTTCAGACCAAATAGAAGGTTGGGTTCAGGCGCATACCCGGAGCCGGCACGGCGGTGACGGTGCTGCATACTGCACAGCAGACGGACGTCGCACCAGCTGGATACATGAGAAGATTCCGGCAGCCGGTGCAGACAAGCTGGCTTTGGCCCCCTGAAAATTGCAGTGCAAAGACACTTCAGTGTACGAATTTACAGCTACACAATAATCGAAATCTCTGCTTCAAAGGTCCCTTTCATCATCCAAGTCAGCAGATAAACCTCCACAGTTCATTTCAGCAGTTTATTTTTCTCCATAATAAGAACATTAAAAAAGTTACAAAGTGGAAGGAACTGCTGCAAGCTCTGAACCAGGAATTGCAAGCTCTAGCCAAAATCAAGCAGCATACCAACTGTATAACATACATCCTTTGGTGAAAGAAACAATTTTTTTCTAATTTTCTTACAGTCAACATTTCCATGGTACCCAAGAACATTGCTGACATAGAAAAAATTATCCTCTGCATATCTGCAGTGGGTAATTGGGGGTAAAAGATTTACCATTGGGCGGCGTGAATGGCACCGGAGGAGATGGATACGGGGCAAGCGGAACCGGCATTGCCGTGCCGGCTGCCTTATCCAACTACGCTGCTCGTGGAGACCTTGCAGATTCCGGTAGCTATCAGGCGGCGGAAAGCAGCTGCTTTGGCCTGCATGAAACCCTGGGCAAAGTACAGGAGTTGTTGATGAGAGAGCAAGAAAGTCTTCAGCTCTGAAATCATTAAAAATTGCAGAGAAAAATATATAGTTAAAGCGCTTCACTAGCAGCGAGAACTGGAGAAGAGAAATTGCTTCTCCAAATGCACATCAAGTTCAAATCTTTAAGGTTTCAGTTCCAAAATCTCATCAAGTCCGGTGCCTCAGTTCTATGACCAAAACAGCAGAAAAAGGAACTATTCCACAATCTTGAAGAACCAACCAAAATAGAGGAAGTCTTGCTAGTTTGAAGAGGTTGAACTTAACACTAGCGAGTTAGGGATGTCCATGAGCAACCACCACATTCATGAAAGACCGTTTGCCATTGATGGCCTAATAGAAGATGGTTAGAACAAGTTCAGGATAAGGCAGGGGTTAAAGAAGTCAAAATTAACCCAGCAGCCCCAAACAGCAAAGGACTGATTGCCATCTCATATGGAAACCATGTAAAGAGTCACCAAGAAGACTGGAGCAAGGCAAATAAAAAATCGGAAAAACAAATCCTAAGATGCAGTTCCTGACCAATCATCGAAGAACGAAGGGTAAGAAGGGGAGAAAAGAGGAAAAGGAGCAAGAAGGGAAGCAGCACCTAATAGCAATGCTTATGGCTGCTGCATGCATAAAAGCAGTTCATGGGCACATCCTCTCTCTCACTACCTCCTCCCTTTCTCTCTGCCTTCTCTCTCTATGTGATACAGAGAGAGGTTGACAAGTTTATAGGGGAGAAGGAAAGAAAGCAGAGCATATGATGGGTGGCCAAAAAGGTATCTAAAAGCTTCTCTCGGCTTGCAGAAACTTTTCTTTCGAGCTCAAATAAAATGTAGCGTCTGGAATTATTTTCCCTTTTTTTACTGTTAACCACTTAACCCATTTGTAGTGTATTGCTTCATCAACACCTATCTAGGGATCGTCCTAGTCATCAATGAGAGGTTTGTTACTTCAAATTTCTCCATCAACGATGCAATAGTTTCCACAAAATTGGTACATCTCGAAACACTAAACCATAGCTCAACTAACTTGAGAACGACATCAAATCGATTGATGACTAGGCAAGAAAATGTGATACAATTAGAGAGGAAAAGACATAACATCAATGCTTGGTTGAATGATTCAAAGAGTATAGTCTGAAAAGATCCAAGTCTTTTTATGATATTGTTAATAAACTAGGTTGCAAAAAAGGTAGTAAACTAAAACTTAAGCACTTATTTCCTTGTCATGCACATGCAAATAAACTAGGTTAATGGTAAACAAAAAAAAGAAAAAAATAGGCCAAATCCTTCGCTTTGTGTGGCCCACCCTTGCAGTGAGACGTGACGAGATGCCAACGCTACAACTTCACGTTTTGAGATGTAGGTAGTGGCTGAAGAAATGCCACGTGCACACCAGACAAGTCACGAGGCTCGTACACAAAATCCTGGGGCCACACGTTATCACACAGTAAAAGCGGTGTGCTGTGGAGGACACACGAACTGTCCTTTACCGTCCATTTGCACGATGGGCTACCCACTGCTCAATGATCACAATGCAGCTTTTTGAGGAAAATAATGATACAATTATGCAGGAAAAAAAACTAAAATTACATTCCGGATATTTTGGGGTGGGTCTTGCCTACCAAAAGAAAACTAAGTTATTATATGCATTTTTAAGTGTTCTAGAGAGCATTATTGCACCCATAAAAATTTTCTGCGTGTCTGTGTTTCAATTTTTATATACATGACTAAATTATAGCAGGTTGTATTTTGTCTAAATTACAACCGGTTGTTTTTCTCTTGCAACATTGGCAGCGGCTACAGCCTCTTCTTCTATGGCCGGAAACCCCACCCCTCAAGAACCTCGAACCCTAACCCCACCGCCTCGACCACCACCCCGGTCGGCGGCAGCCTCTTCGCTGACCGCTCCACCTACCGCTCGCTGTGGCTGCCCCCGCTTGCATCGAGAGAGAGACGGGCGTGAGTGAGAGAGAGAGAGAAAGAGGGGGAGGAGACCTACCTCAGCGAAGCCGGTGGATCCGCATCGGGAGTCGACATGCCACCGCCCTTCGCTTGGGAGAGAAGCATAAGTCGCCCGACGAGGCAATAATTGTTACTTGGAGAAACATAAAGAGCACAGTGATATTATGATTGTCATTTTACATCAATTTTACCTTTTGTTTTTCCTAAGTTTGCACCCATATATACAATATTTGGTATGGTGTTGACAGTTGGACTAATTTTAACATTTATTTAATGAGCAAGAAATTGACTAGGCTACACATGGCACAACCTATTTCCCATCCAAGAAAAACTCAGCCGAAATATGTCGGACTGTTTTTTTAGAACATCCTAGTTTATGCATTAAACATTTAAACTTACATGAATGCAACTTATAAATTATATCCACTGCCCCTGATTTACCTTGGTTATGTTGTACAGATAATCCGTTTGGTAGATCTTCGACAAATTTGTACGACATATTTGTTGTGAGAAACCAATATTGCATACATATTTTTACACCAGATTCGTTGTGAGAGAAAAATACTGCAGACGAAGCTAGGGCTGGACAAAATGCTCGTGGCTCGTTAGCTCGCTCGGCTCGCAGCTGGCTCGGCTCGGCTCGGCTCGATCTATTTTCTATCAAGCCGAGCATAATTTTTTGCTCGTTAGTATAACGAGCGAGTTCGAGCCGGCTCGCGAGCAGCTCGTGAGCCAAACGAGCTAGATACATATGACCCTAGCCGCCAACGAGTGGAGCGAGCGAGCACATGTGTAAGACGGCCCAACAATTCATTTACCACTACGAGCCCACCCAGCCACCCTTTCCCTGAGCTGAAACCTTATCCACTCACGTTCTCATCCATCCCCAAAGTCAAAACCGGCAGTCGCAGGCTCGCAGCCGCAGGCCCGCCGTCGCGCCGTCCCTCCCGGCTTCCCGCTCCACGCTCCCAAGCGCAGCCGCGCCATGCCATCTCCCACGGCCCAGCCACGAGGTCGAAGAATGAAGGTGGGGCTTTGGATCAGCTGGAGGCCTCCATGAGAAGATGTTGTACGAACAGCACGAGCGCAGCGGACACGAGCGTCGATCTCGCCCAGGAAGATGTTCAGCACTCAACTTCCCATCTTTAATAGTCCATCGATCCGGTGTTTCTCAATAATTTGATTTCTTTACTTCTTTATTCCTTCTTGGTGCGTGGATTTTGCAAACGCATGATGCTGCTAGATGTTGTATCTTGAATCTTCTTGCTGCTTGCTAGTTCTCCATTAGTGTTAGGATTTAGCTTCAATTTACGAGAAACTATGCTGCTTTGATTTGTTTGTGCAAGATGTAACGTAATTTGTTACTGGCTCGCGAGCTGACCAAGCTAGCTCGCGAGCTGGACCGAGCCGAGCCGGCATTTCAGCTCGTTGAGATAACGAGCCGAGCCGAGCCAGCTCGTTAAGATAACGAGCCAGGCCGAGCCGAGCCGAGCCGAGCCGGCTCGTTATCCAGCCCTAGACGAAGCTGAATAAGAGAAGTCGAATGGAGTCAGATTTATTATAGTCATTTAAAAAACAAAACTGAAACACATTGTTAGGTCTGGCTCTTGCGTACTCTAAAGCAAAGATCTACAATTATGCATACCATGAAAGGCATGTGGTTAATTTCCTAGGCTGGTTTCTTTCAAAAAAAAAAATCCTAGGCTGGTTGGACATTGCTGTATTAATAAGCCAGATAGAGTTGAACTGGAGTTGAATCTGTTTGCAGGCCAGCCGAGCTGAGAGTCCTTACTGCTTTTGTCTATTTGCTGTGGTAACTGCTGGTACAAAGAAGCGGCGAGTGGCTGCCAATGGGCACGTCTCCATTGGTAGATCCCCGTGATCTCTTGGGCCCCCACATCTGAATTATTGGAGACCCTCTCTGTATTCACACAGCATCTCGCCATCATGAAATCGTAAGCGTATCCTTTCGCACTATCCTGAAAAATGGGAAGCAAGGGAAAGTTAGATGTAGCCAACCAGGAGAGAAATCGACAAGTTAAGAGCTCATTTTGGAACAAGGGAATTTTCATGATTAATGCAGTGTTGAGCTCTACTGGAAGATCGAATGATGTTTCAAGTTGTTTTCCCCATTGTTTAATTTGATAACCAAATGTTTGGACGGTTAGACCCCATCAAATAACCAACCCGCGTTTGAATTCCAGTGAAATTTCCACGTTCGAAATGTATGCTCTTGATTTGCATTTTGCAACAAATTAAATTCACTTTTTTCTCTCTTTTGCTATGGCATAACCAGCATGGGATTGCTGTTGACTGCTGTCACTATTGAAGGTGCCCTCTTTTCAGGGTCATGTTGAAAGCAGCACACAACACAATAGAAGGGCTTGGTTTGTTGCCCAGGGGCAGAATGACATCTCTAGCCTGCCCCAGCTAACCACCCACTCCCAGAGTGGATAATGGGATAAGGCCCAGGCCAGAGAACCAACCCATTGCTGTCTCGGCACAGTCCCTTCTCCTTCCTTGGAACTGGAACTCCTTTGAGCAAAGACTTTCTTGTGCTGAAACCCTTCAGGTTCAGGGCTTCAAGCAAATGTCAAACTCTCCACAGCAAGGGCACACTGTCTTCACACACCAGGAACAGTGTAAACGCTGGAGAGATGAGATGCAGACAGTGACATCAGATTGCCTCACTGACTCAAGCCTGCCACTGATTGCTTTTTTTCTAGCTTCTTCATATGAAATCATGTTTTTTTCTTTTTTTCCTTTCTTTCAGAGTGTCTGTGGGTGGTTAACCATGTAATTATCGTTGTCATCCTCATCGTCTCCTCCTAAGCCAGAGATTAATGGCGGATGCAGACACCTGTTGCGACACTTTCGGTAGGCTGAGAGCTGTGGCTCGTGGCCGCTCCACGTCAAGTCCTTGTCAGCACCCTTCAAATCAGCGGCTGTTTACTTTCCTCGAGACCTGACAGTGAAAGCAAGCAAAGCTCATCCATTTACCCCTTCCTTTTTACATGTCAATCAGCTGGCTGTGGCTCCGGATAAAATTACTTTCTTCCGCTCTCACGGTTTCAGACAGTGATACGCATACAAACCGTATTCATGCAAAGTTTTGCATATCCGAGAAACAAATAAAGGTGATGACGATTTGTTTTTTTCAAAAGTTTGACGGTGACCGCAGATGGATTCGGCGTAGATTCGAGTGCTTCATGATTGATATGAACCAGTGAACCTGCTAATGCGTGGACGTAATTTGAGCAAACTGGAGATAGCATCTGTCAAATCACGCCCAAATTCAGAGGGCGGCGCACACAGAATGTGAAGCCTTTTCCACTTTCAGGAGTGAATGAAACGCAAAAGGGAGAGGTGGATAAACGAGAAGGTTAAGCGCTGTAATCTGGGCCACTAATTCCAGATTTGTCGGGCATCTGCAGAAAATATCCGTGAGAGCTTTAAGTTGTGTGGTCAAAACTGCCGTCGTCGGATGAGATCGAGAGCTAGCCAGCGCGTGAATATTCGCCATGAATTGCGTCCGGCTAAATCTGGGGTTACATCACAGTGTTGTCACACCTATGCATGCAAGAACGAATGAGCAAAAGGGTAGATTTAGCCAGGCTCTTATCACAAGAAAATTCAACCGTTTTGTTAATCACTGCACTACTCCATGATTTGAAGAGATGCTTGGAAAAGACAAGTTAAAAAATTGGACCATGCGTATCGTGGCAAATTGGCACCCATTCGTCCATGAGGCAGTAGTAGCAATGAACATATGATGTTTGTCGTGAGATTCAGAACCTAGGTGAGCTGTGAATCTGTGATAGATGTCAGTTGTCACGACTAATTTCGGCTCGCCAGTCACCACTATAAACAGTGTCAGAACAACAGCCTCTCTGAATGTCTGAACATTGCGTCTTGAAGCATCTGAAAGCTGGTACTGAAATGAACAGTGTTGTTGCAACTAACTGTACCTGGTGCCATTGGAGGGATGGCAAAGCACAGGATCTGGCTACGTGTGTCGCCGCTTAATTCCATTTCAATCCCCGGTCCTTCCCCAATCAGCCACAAACCCTCCACTGTTCCCGGTACATTAGCTGAGGATTTGAAGATTTCCCGATGATGCTACTTGCCTACTTGTGTCAATGACATGTGGGACCTTTGGAGCCAATGCCATGCTGGTTGAAGTGTCAGACATCCAAACCTCGGCACACATCATATACATTGAACCTTTGATGCTCGAAGTTAATTAACGCGATTGAGGGATAAAGATGCATATGCGATGAGCACGTGTATATGCACACTACTCCATCGTCCGTTTCAAATTACAATTCATTTTAGATTTATCATAAGTCAAGCTGGTTTAATTATGACCATATTTTTTGAAAAATATATTAACATTTACGGTGCTAAGTTACTATTCTGTATGAAGACATATTTTATAGCCGATTTAAGTGAAACCTTACTGGATGGTGCAAATACTAGCTACTAGTGCTTTTCTATAAAATTGATCAAAGTTCGAGAATTCTGACGTAACAAAATTTATAAAATTGAGGGGTACATTTCATGACGCAAATGGACCATGAGGCAGCCAGCTGATGTTGGAGTGCTGCTGCACTATGCATGGTGCAGCGTTGTTCTTGTTCACTGTCAGACGCCATGCGACGGGGACGGGAGGAGGGCAGGGACCAGATTTGCATTTGCCCTCCCTCCCTCGCTTGCCTCATTGCTGCCATGGACAAGCTCGCAGTGGCCAGTGGGGGCCCCCCATGCCGTGGCTGGCACACTCCGCTCGTCGCCGGCGAATATTCCGACGGCCGTGTCGGTGTCGCCTTCCGGTCCCCGGCGACGGCGATCGACAGCCACACGATCCATCGCCGCGCGAGGTGAGTCAGTGAGTGTGCTGTTACACGTACTGGCAGTTTGGTAGGAAGAAGATGCAGCCGAGTTATGCATGTCAGGGCTGGCCATGGCCACTGGTGACTGGTCAGGGGCCTGTGCCTGTGCTCGACGTGTCCAAGATTTTTGGGTCAGGGAGATGGCAACTTGGGGCACTATGAAACAGAGGCCACTAATCTGGTCTCCTATGTGACAGTGCTCTTCAGATTTTGCTGCTGAATTGTTACAGGCAAATCAAAGAATTAAGCAGCATCCTGGCATTGGATCATTGCAAAAGTTCAGAACATATGTGGTACACAAGAACAAGATGCGACTGAAAGCCTGAAACTGCTACTAGGGGCCAGATATAAGACATGGTTTACTCTGAAAATATTTCAGTATTGCATCATCTGTACAGCTGGATGCTCATAAGATGGGAGCGGCTGTAGGCCCAAATTAACTTCACTCCAGATTTTTCTCAAGTACTGACCGGGAGCTAGCTGCTAATTCTATCAACTTGGACCTCCAAATCTTGAGTGAGAAAGGGCGATGCTGACCCGCCCGAAAGCTACTCTTTGGTAAGTGGTAATCTCAACATATGACACAAATATGGCTAGTGTATAGATGATGCTTCAGGATCAGGCTGTAAAGAACAGCTAAATCACTGTGCTGTTACTGTCCAGCACCAATTCTCAAGACTGTTACTGGAGAGTGGAGACAGCGTTCCTTATTCAAGCATTCATGTAGATAACTGGACCCATTCATGTTTCTTGTCTTGCATAAACATGCTAGTTAACCATTCAGTGTAGATCTTAACTGTAATTTCATTGGTTTTTCTGAAAAAAAAACAGAGTGAGGAGGAAGGCATTTGCAAGCACACACCACACACGTGATGGTTCAGGATGAATCGGTTAGGCACCAAAATAGGGCGTGAGGGACCATTCCATTTCCTTTGCAAATTGAAGGACACGGCCAAAGCCATATCCAATCCAGGCCGGGCTAGTGCCCAAACAAAAAGGCCAGCATCTTGTGTCTACTACTGCGTCTGTCTCACTCCGTCCACATGACCACACATATGTGGTGATGCCATGGCCGTCGCCAATGGACCACACCCACTGAAACTGAAATGCTCGGACTCTTCTGTTTCTGTGCGCTACTCTCTCTCTCTCTCTCTCATACACACACAATTCAATTTGGGCCGGACTCCAATTTTGGGCTTGTCCAGTTCAACAGCCTGCTAACAAAAAAATCGGATACTCTACGGCCCGTTTTTTGGCCCAAGTTATGAGCCCATTATATAGCTTCTTGGCCCACAACTGGACGTAGAGGAAAAACCCTCAAACCAACTAGCTAGTACTGGCTTCAAAAAAAAAAAAAACTAGCTAGTACTGTCCGGTCTGTCCGAGCATCAAACATAAGATCAAATCAGGAACAAGCAAAGCCGAATGGCCAAAGAATCTAAAATAAAAGCGGTCAAGAAGAATCCAGTTTGTTCTAAATAAAGGGGAGAACAAAGAAGAAGAATCGAGCTAATCCTCCAAAAATGGAAAGAGAATGTAATCGTCCGCCGACATTAGTTACGGTGTGTGTTTGGAGGAACAAACTTTTTTTTGGGTTGGCTAGACCCACTGTTTCATTTCAAATTAACATTTTAATTTATTTTCCGATGACGCTTTCAAAAAATTTACAAAAAAGAGGAGGAACAATATGGAACAAACATGTGCAGCCATACCAGCATGCTCAATTTGTGCAGGATTTCAACGACAGCAGCGCATCTATACTCCATGGGCAGGCAGGCCTTGGTGTGAAAAATTAAAGTTTTACCTTTTGTATTCCTTAAAATAAAAAGGTACATCTTTATATGATACCGTTCAGGTTTCACTTGTGGCATGCCAAACTTTCTCATCACACTGACCGGTTGAGTGGCAGATGATTACTAAGGTGTGCCGCCTAGCTTGTGAGATATATATAATCAATTTTAATCAATTCTACAAATACAAGTACAAGATGTTTTCGCATAAATTTGCGAGATCGATCTATTTATGCAATTTGAGTTGTTTCAGTTGCCTTACTCTGTTTTGCTCCAAAAAAAAAGTTGCCTTAACTCTGTAATTAAATTGATGGGGTAGAAAAATGAAGGACATAAAGTTAACTTCAAATTATACCCAAATTACTGGCTTAACGCATGTAACTCATCCTAGTTGATGCTACAATTAATCATATCATTTTTTTCTTTAAATCATTTCTGGTGTATTAACAACTTTGCAAATCATTCACTGGTGGAAAAACAGCCTTCCGTCCCGGGTGGGAAAGACTTTAAGTCTCTAAAGCCCACCCGGGACGAAAAGGGAGAGACAAAAGCCCCCCTTTCACCGGGTGGGCAACCGAGAATAAAGAGGGGCCTTTATTCGGGTGGCCCCGGGACAAAGGGAAGCCACACCAGCCTGTCGCCACTTTAGTCCCGGGTGGTAGCCCCGCCGGGACAAAGGGAGGCACACTGGCGCGCGCCACCCTTTAGTCCGGGTTGTATTACCACCGGGACTAAAGACCATGTGAATTTTTGTTTCAATTCCAATTGTTCTAATAATGTTATACATGTATATTCTCACGTATATGGGTGTAATTTACGTCTACATATAAATGTTTGCACTAATTATACATGTCTACTATACGTACTATGTGAAGAGAATAAACTTATAAATAAATATATACACACATTATATTACATCGAAAGCATAGATAGTATTTTCTGAAAGTAGTATATATATATATATATATATATCAAAATACTGTTTCATTCTAATTCTAGTCTAAAATTCCACCGGAGGTGCTAATTAAACTATATGAATTGGATGACCGTCATAGTGATTTCTGCCTTGTGGATTAAGCACTTGGTCCATGATGAATCCGCAGAGACTTTCTTGAATCGCCAAGAGTCGGTCCTTCTCAATGATTGCGTCCCTAATCATATTGTTCTGTAATGTGCAAATAAGTTAATATATTACACACAAGAATTAAATATATAAGTGGTTAGAAAAAATATATTATTAATTGGTTTAAAATAATATTTACGATAATCGGCGGGTCTACCTCAGAAATTGTGGATGAACTCACACACATAGTATGTACATAAATGTGTCCCTGGTTCATGTCTCATACACTAAATTGAAGAAGATAATTATGAAAAATTAGTGTTATACATTTTTAATTTGCCCAAGCTGAAGTTGTTATTTGGTTTACGTCTTAGGAAAATTTGTAGAGAAGTTTATTCTAGGTCTCCATGTTCCGTGGTTGTGACCTTGAATTTTTCCCAAGCTCGCGTAAAAATAATGAAAGTTAGAGCTAGATAGTGTTAGTAAAAGCACACTATTGCATAAAAGGGGACATATGGATAGAATTATTACTCTTGAAACATATCTTGAAGGTCCAAGTATTTGTTCGGATCTCTTCTCAACGAATCAAAGACAAGGATGTTGCTTCTGTTGACATCAATTATGAGAAGAATCCAGTGGAAACTGTATATACATGGAAGCTCAAAAGATTAGAACTAAATAATGTTAACTAAGATAATTAGAAATGTGAACCCTTAGTAATTAAGATGGTAATCACACTTACTCGAAGTTGTAAGGTAGAAGTATCAAATCCTTATAATGCAAATTACACAAGGTCCTTAGGATTGTTTTGAATATTGTTTCTGGTTGGAGCTTTACTTGATCTTGATTAACTAAAGATGGGTCCATGAAACCTATTCGTTGGTAACCATTCTTCCGCATGTTATGCATTTCCAGGCTACAGAAAATGAAAGACAAAGTTAATAATTAGAGTATGCATTAATTTGTTAATTAGGGTATGTATTGCATAGTCACTTACGGTGCACCGAGGCCATGACAAGATCGGTATTCAAGGAGTAAAGATGGTAAATTTCATAAATACTTGAATCGCAGCCTGCACTAACTTCTCGCCTTCACCAAAGAAAATCTCCGGTTTAACAAGCATGCCAATCATCTCGTGCCCGCCTTTAGACGCCTTCATGTAGAAGTCATGCAATCTGCGATCCGAGTAGGGAGTTTCTTCACCAACTCGGGCGACAAAAGATTTTCCATGCTCGTAGTGCCATCTAGGTACGTAAGTTTTTGTCCCGAGGAGGTGATTCGTGGCCGAGAACATATTGTAGTGAGCCTGTTGCTTCTTGCATTTGAATGACATTTGCTAGTTGTTCTGTCCATAAGTGCAAGAGCTCCAAAGTGAGGTCGAGGCGACGTGCATGTACCCCGACGCCGACGCTTGTGTTGCTATCTTCGTTGAAGGCTCTTTCACGACGCCGACATTTGTGTTGCCTTCTTCGTTGAAGGCTCTTTCACCGACGCCAACGATATGTTGCCTTCTTCATTGAAGGCTCTTCGCCGACGCCGACGCTTGTGTTGCCTTCTTCTTCTTCCTATAATCTGGGCATCGCCGACCCGGTACTTGGTCGATGTAACTATTTGGTGACCCTCCTTGTCTCTTCTTCTTTAGGGAGCGGTCATAATCACTTAGTAGGGGTTTTACTATTTTCTTTTCTGCTTCCTTCTTCTCTATGAAAGCTTTGAGTTTCTGCGGACGATCTTTATTCCTTTCTGCTTCCTTTTCTGCGAGCGTGCACATTTAGCGACCTCTTTATTCCCTTCAATCCACGCCTTGAGTTGCTTAGCACACTCGCCTCATTTTCCGATGTCATGTCATATGGTAGCTTCCTTTTAACAGGCAGCTTTTTCCCTTTCTTCCTCGGGGGATCCGGATTTGGCACGGGCATAGACGCATTAGATTTTGATCGGGACCGCCTCTTGGTAGGCTTTGGTGAAGGCTGCTTTGGTGGTGATTCCGATGGAGGTCATCGCCATCGCCGCGTGCAGGAGAATTCCCAGTTGTGGAGACGGTGAGCTCCAATCATTCGGCGATGACCGTCCCGGTGACGGGGAGATGGTGGTGCCGCTCGGCAACACTCGGAGGGATCGTTGACGGCCCGGGAGATAGTGGCGCCGGCAACACTTTCGGAGGGATCGGTGGCGGCATGTTAGGTATTATGATGTAACGTTTGGGCCACAATATGATCTTGTGAACGATCGTGGAGTGTGCTTTCCCGTCCACCTCCTTCAAGTCTAGCTCTATGTCGTTAAACTTTGGGTCACAATCTCTCCAAACCAACCGAGGCGTAGCAGTTGGAATCGCATGCCGTGGCTTGTACGTCTGGGAGATGTGCTAAAGCCATTCCGTGACGCCACCTATATATATGTAGAGAAATGATGAAGTTATTAAATGCCCGAGACATGCATCAAAGGTTGAGATAATTGCACGTATAATCAGGTTTGTATATACCTTCATTGTGATGTTGCCGATCGGCTGCGCTCACATGCGGTGTGACTGATAGAGTTCATCCACAGGGTACCGTTCGTTGTCCTCTACTTGAATTTCTTCTTGGTTTGCCGCCCTTTGTTTTTCGGGGCCTCGTGAAGCACACTGCTTTGCGGCGGAAGGGCTAATGATGGGGATCCACCGGTGCAAAGGTGCTCGGCGGTGATCGAGCTCTGCGGCGGCCACTCGTCGTTCAATCTCTGCATTCATACGTTCTTCTTGTTCTTTAAGTCTCTGCTCCATCATTTCACGCCACCGCCCTCTTCACGCTCCTTCTTCTTTATGCGGCTTTTGTAGGTGTCGGCGCTTCCTTGAAAGCAAACTTCCACGGGACTACCTCGTAGCCCCAACGTCTGGGTGTTTCGGATTCGGCGCCAAAGTGAGCTCATCCATGTCTCTGTCGGGAACCAATCGCCCGCTTTGATGTCTTCATTCTTTTTATTATCTCATGTGCCGCCTCCGTGCGTGGGTGGGAATTCGAGGAACCATCATCGGGTTCAATCTTCCACCGCGGCATAATACCAATTCTTCGATCGTTCTTCGGTCAAAGACCCGCGTACGATGGTACCCTTTCCTGTAGCCTCCCCTCGTGTCGTGATACTGGAAGCCCAATCGAGTCAATTGTGTCGACAAAATCAACACAAAACTCAATGACCTCCTGGTTCCATATCCCTTAGCAATGCTTCCTTCCTTACGCATGGTTAAGAACATATTTCTTGAGGATCGACATGAACCTCTCAAAAGGCCACATGTTGTGAAGGTATCTGGTGAGAATAGTAATTTCTTTCACAAGGTGTACCAGGAGGTGCGTCATAACATCGAGGAAGGAAGGTGGAAATGCCAACTCAAAGCCGACAAGACATTGAACCGCATCATTCTCGTAGCTTTCCTAGCTTGGTGGATCGATTGCCTTTGTGAAATTGTATTGAGAAATGCACAAAGCTTTACGATTAGTAATCGTACATTCTCTGATAGAATACCCCTCAACGCAACTGGAAGCAACTATGTCATCAACATGTGACGTGTGGGCCTTTAGATTTGTGAACTTCTTCTCTTTCATATTTATGATCCCCTTCAAATTGACGAGTAGCAGACGGAACCTTAATTCGCTTGCAATCAAACACGCTTTCCTTCTCTTTCTTGGTGAGAGTGTAACTAGCAGGACCAAAGTAATCAACAACATCATCATCCTCTTAGGATCAATTTCATCATCACCCTCCCGCGAACTTTGGGAATCTTATGAAATTCTTTCAGGTCCTCTCGTTCGTTGGTATCCTTGAGTTACCGTAACAACCCATGAAGCCTAGCACATTCACGCAAAGATTCTTCGTAAGGTGCATCACGTCAGTGCGTGTCGGACCTTAAGGCTACGCCAATAAGGTAGCTCCCAAAATATAGATGTCTTCTTCCACATTGGTGCACGCTTGGTTACGTGGGTTGAACAGTTCACTACCGGCACCCTTTGCAAAGACTACCCTTAGATCATTTACCATCTCAAATACGGTATCTCCATTAAAATGGGGTGCCTTCATGACGATGGTCACCTTCCTTTCCAATGCATCCCTTTCTTAGTAAGGGGTGATTAGTTGGAAGGAAATAACGGTGACCATTATACACGACCTTCTTACGAGTTTTGAGATGAATACCTTGTGTTCTATGTAAACAAGTGCGTGCATGCCCGATATCCCTTGTTTGTTTGCCCAGAAAGGTTACTTAGGGCAGGCCAATCGTTGATGGTTATGAACAACAATGCTCGTAGATTGAAGTTCTCTTGCCTATCCTCATCCCACACGTACGCCCTCTTCCCGCCATAGCGTAATAGTTCATCGACCAACGGTCTTAGGTACACATCAATGTCGTTCGGGTTGTTTTGGACCTTGGATGAGCACCGGCATCATAATGAATTTTCCGCTTCATGCACATCCAACCAGGAAGGTTGAACATGCATAGGGTCACGAGGCCAAGTGCTATGACCACTGCTAAACTCCCCGAATGGATTGAAACCATCCGTACTTAAACCAAACCTTATGTTCCTTTTCCCGTCCTCAGAAAATGTCTTGAATTCTCTATCAATCTTTCTCCACTGAGACCCATCAGGATGTCTCAGCAGGTTGTCTTGCTTACGTTCCTCGGTGTGCCATCTCATCAACTTAGCATGTGCTTTGTTCCGGAACAAATGCTTCAAACGTGGTATTATAGGAAAATACCACATAACCTTCGGAACTTTCTTCGTCTTGTCACGGTGCCCACGGAGATCACCGATCTTCATCTCGCCGAATCTTATAACGTAGCGCTTTGCACACAGGACAAGCATCCAAATTCTCGTAATCCTTACCCCGATATAGGATGCAATCATTAGGGCATGCATGGAACTTTTGTACCTCCAACCCAAGAGGGCACACGATGCATTTTGCTTCATATGTGGTGGACGGTAATTCATTGTTCTCCAAGCTTGTCCTTCACAATTTTTAGCATCCTTCAAATGCCTTATCGACACACCATGTTTTGCCTTCCATTGCAGCATTTCTAGTGTAGTACTAAGCTTTTGTGACCTGGCTTGCAACCGGTATAACGGTTTTCCGTGATCTTCGATCATACGCTGGAACTTTGCCTTTTCTTTTTGTTGTCCTTTGTGCATCCTGTAGAACCCGCCGAGATCATCAAGAGTCGGCCACGATGTCGGTAACTCTTCTTCGTCAAGATCTTCCATTAAAGTATCTGCAAAAGCTTGACTGCGGCCCGGTCAATACCCTCCTCCTCTTCTTCGTCGTCTTCCATCACAACCCCTCTTTCACCGTGCTTGGTCCAAACCACATAGTTCGGCATGAATCCGTATTTCAACAAGTGGAGGTGAAGTGTGCGGGTCATGGTAGTCTCTTTCGTTTACGCAGAGCATGGACAACACATGAACCCACTCGCATCCTTGTTTTTCGCCACTTGAGAAAACCATGCATGCCGGTAATGTACTCCTCTGACCGTCTGTCGGTGTTGTACATCCATTGCCGGTTCATCTGTATCATATTAAGTGAAAAATATCCATGTTAATTCTACAACACTATCCCTAGGTATCCTTTTCTAATAACTAAATTAATAAATTCTATTTTCTCTAATATTAAATATAGCTAGCTAAAAGTAAAATTTATATAAAACAAAAAAATCTTAGTACAAATGAATGAAAGAAGATAATCATAACAAATGAAAACTACTTATTACCAAATCTAAAGTATACTAATATAAAAACTACATCTCTTAGCTCTTAAATCAAATTTTCTATTTTCTTAATTGTGGCATAAATTTTAAGTATAAAAAATATACACTATCCCTAGGTCTCATTTTCTAATAACTAAATTAATAAATTCTATTTTCTCTAATAATAAATAAAGCTAGCTAAAAGTAAATTTTTTATGAAAACAAAAAAAATCTTAGTACAAATGAACGATAGAAGATTATCATAACAAATGATAACTACTTATTACTAAATCTAAAGTATACTAAAAACCTCATCTCTTAGCTCTTAAATCAAAATTTCTATTTTCTCCTTCTCTAAATCATAAAACGAAATTTAAACACAACAAATGAATGGAGGATGAAGAATAATACCTTAGCAACAACTTGGAGGTGAGAAAACTCCAAAAATTGATGAGGAAAAATTTGGGCAGCACCTCCCTAGCTTTGAGGCGCCATAAAGCTGAGAGGAGCTTGCTCTTTGAGCTCTCGGTGAAAATTGGTCGGGTAGGGAAGAAGAAGGATGCGTGTTGTCGATTTTGTATTGGGAGGTTTTTTGTCGGTTGGTTTTACCAACCGGGACAAACCTCAAGGCCGGGCCCCGCCAACCACCCGGGACTAAAGGCCGGCCCCAATCATTGCGCCCGTGGAGGGCTGGCCTTTAGTCCCGGGTTGGTTTACCAACCGAGACTAAAGGGTCCCCCCCAAATGACCCTATTGTTTTTTTAGTTTAATATATATTAAGGTCTCCAAAATTTGTGATAAAGGCTAATATTAAGGCTTAATCAATACTTTGGAGGTGAGAACCCTAATACTTAAGGTTTCCAATAAATTAGTCACTGGCCTAACATCAATACTTAATCTTAACAAAAAATATAAAAAAGTTCATACATCAATACTTAATTAAGGTCTTACAAACATAAAAAGTTCATACATGAATACTTAAGGTACGGTCTTAACAAAGATAGAGGGTGCATCAATGCACACACATATTTCATACTTCATTCTTCTTCCTTAGATAGTCCATATAGTTGAAGTTTCGATCTTGAAGTCGAGAACTTGGTAAATATGCTCGATGAATTGGATGTGCACTCTCTATCACTTCACAATTACGGTCCTGAGACTTCCATAAATTTCAAACAGTGGTGGCGAAAAAACGATATGGCTGTAAAATGAAAGATGAGCTGATACTTCCAATTTCTTGTTTGTATAGCATTTGAATCTGTAAGAAAATCCCACAACATCCATCACTTGCTCTAGAATTGTATGAAAGCTCATTGCCGCAAAGGTTTGACCAAACATATCCTACAGTTAAGAATAATGTTATTAAGACGCATTAAAAATACTGAATAAGAAGATTAAAAAAAATTAAATGGTGCTCCATACCATGTCATGTTCATTTAGCCGACAAAGTCTCTCTCATGGGTCGTGGTGACACTTTCTCCTTCCTAGAGTGACTTTATTAGAAAATAAGAGTAATCGCACAAAATACCCATTAGCGTTTAGTTGTTGTAAGCATGCCTGCACGGCGGTCCTTTCATAAGTCCTCTTAACCAGTGCAGGGGTACCCCACCCAACAATCGATACCATTTGGATGGGTTCTAAAGACAGCGAGGAGTGATTTTGTCCTCGAACGGCTATGTCAAACGAGATTTTTAATTGTATGCAATTGTTTGGACCGACAATGGCTCATTGTGTAACAAGAGGGGTACCACCTAAATTTTCAACAACATGTGCGAGCCACTGCAAATGATTGAGAACCTGCATTGTATGAAAATAATATTATTATCCGTGTGTCGTAAACATCAAATTTATACAACAAAAGAATATTACTATGTTGGGACGAGGTCCCTGGCTTCGATCACCAGTAGGTAACTCAATCACACCATGGGTTAAGTGTATGCCTGGACGACGAGCCAAAGGTGGCGGTCATCAAAACTGATTCACCGCCGCCATGGCGACCTCCACCGCGACCATGACCAGAATAACTTACCATAGTTATTCTGGACTACTCTGTAATATATATAAAACAATGCTTAAATAAGAGAATGCTTAAATCTATTCTATATAAAAACAAAATATATAAGACCTATTTTCTCATTTTCTAATAACTAAACAGATAAGTGCAAGAGCTCGTTCAGGTGCATTGAGCCCGGAGGCGACGTAAGTCTGTACTATACCTTTTCTAATCACCCTGATCATTTAGGAAGTACAACCTCACCTCACCATCATATACACGCACCTCGCTCTCCCACTTACAGTACATCGCCAAGCTACAACCCTGCATCTCCTACCTAGCTACAGCCCAACATCACCGAGTCACGTATAGCCCCAGCTCGTCGGTGATGTTGGATCTAACTAGATGTAAGGCTCGGTACAACGTCTAACCGATCAGTATATATGGAAAAAGAAAAAAAGAGAATGCCTAAATGTATTCTAAATAAAACAAGAAATACTTAACAAAATGAATTAAATAGGTAGGTAGTATATTTTCATTTGATAATGACCATTTTTTTAATAAACTAACTTCTAATAAATTAAGCTAAATGTAAAATTAAATGCATCTGTCATCTAAAAGTTAAAATCAATTATCTCTATAGCAAAACTATAAAATTAGAGGATAAATCCCTATGTGAAACTATGCTTAAAAATATGTGAAACTAAATACAATGTTAGCTAAGTCTAAAACATCAAAACATCATCTCCTCCTACCACCTAAAAATCTAAATCCATATTTTCTCCATTTCTAACCATAAAAATGAAATTTAATCATAACAAATGAAGGAAGGATGAAGAATCAAACCTTAGCAACACTTTGGAGAAGAGAAATCTTCACAAATTGATGACGAAAAAATTGGACATCACCTCTAGGAGAAGAACTAGCTAGCTCTTCACAAACTATCTCTTAAGCTCTCGGGTGAATGTGAGCTCGGGCGAGGAAGAAGAAGGAGGCAGGGGATATATAGGCGCATTTAGTCCCGGGGAGTATTACCACCCTGGACTAAAGATGAGCCTTTATTCTCGGGTGGTAATACCACCCGGACAAAAACTTTAGTCCCGGGTGGTGTTACGACCGAGACGAAGGTCATTTAGTCTGGGGTCGTAATACCACCCGGGACCAAAGTCCGCGCCAATAATTGCGGCTCAGAGCCGTTGGACACCAGGCCTTTAGCCCCGGGTGGTATTACCACCCGAGACTAGCGCAAAAACAGCCTTCCGAGGCCACGTCGCTTTCAAAGCATTTGTCCCGGTTCCAAAGTTGAACCGGGACAAATGCTTGGGAACAAAGGTCGTTTTTCCACCAGTGATTGTAGCTAGCTGAATACGCAGTGAGATACTGAGATTGGGGTATGGTGTGTATAATCTATATGAGAAAGTGTAAATGAAATTGAAATAGCTATAGTTAGCTAGCTAGTTGGAGTTCTTTTTTGAATGAATCCAAATTGAAATATCTATAGTAACCATGTAACAGATGCAGGATATATAGTATATGCTTAGACTTGCAATCAAATTAGCAGTAAGCGTCGCTGTCTACCTGGTTGTAGGCACATGTATAGCACACTGTAAGCACTTACTTTCACTAGCAAGCACAGCATTGATTGTCCACTAATTCGTAGGCACCGGACGCTGTGCATGCGCACAAACATAGAACAACGGGGTGATCTCGATTAGTTCCCAAAGCGAGAAAACTGATGGGACAATTTGGCCAATTTTTTATGTCTTACTGTTAGCTTTTGATGCACTGTACCTAGCTAGAATCAGATAACACAGTTCTTTGTATAATCTTTTGACCAGATGAGTTTAACAGAATCTCTATATAGTAGCGTGTAATCAACAACTAATCTAGCTATTATGCAGCAGATGCTAGCTAGAAAAAGGAGAGGTAAATGTGCATGAAATGACAACGCCATAGGACAGATATCACAATCACGTTTCAAAAGTTGAGTTGAGGATCGATGGATCGAAAAGAATAGCATGAATTAAGTACATGTATAAAATTCGATCAAATTCGAGGCGATTTTGATCCTTCGAGGACTCATCAAATAGTAAAATAGCATGCATTTCCCAAGGGCACAGAAAAGGCCAGCTCCGTAAACAAACTTGATCAGACACGCACAAAAGAACGGCGAAGGAATGAAGGACAGATGTCGGTCTTGAAATGACGACACCAAGTGGTGAGAGAGAGAGAGAGAGTTGCACAGTGGTCAACTAGTCATGTTACCCCATTTTGGGATAGAGGCAAGATTCCAAAACGGTCATTTCATGGCTTAAAAAGAATCAGTCGTAAAGACTTCGAGCGATGCCTCTGGCAACCATCATATATTTGTACTTTGTGTGAAGTGAAATGGTATATAATTAAATTAAGGGGTATAGATCGGCCTGCACACGTGAATCCACTAAAAATTTCATACACACAAAGAAATAAGAATGATTAATCCTAAGCTAGCTACCGTGTGTGCATTGTGTACTTATTTTTCTTCACGGGCCCTCATGCCAATATGTTTGCAGTTGCAGAAAGAACAGCACCTGACCAGAGAAATCTAAGGAGCACTTCACAATCTTGATTTGGATGCGCTAGCTATATAGCATGTTTCTGAGCCGGAATAGTACTGTCTCATGGATGCTAAACTTGGAAAACTAGGAATTTGGTGGAAATTCAAATATATATATGAGATAATTATTAATAGGTCATATATTGCATTTGCATATATATGTTCCTAATTGCATTAATTCTACCACTCCTTTCTTGATCTATCATTTGCAGTGTTAATTCCTACACGCTAATTGCGCTAAGCTAGTTCTATATGCATGTCTCACAGGTATATCAGAGATTTGTTTGCATTGCGGGAACTTCAAATCTATGGTATATGTAAGATGAGTAACTACTAATTGATAACAATAATTCTGCAAATTTCCGGATATATCAACGGCCTAAGTAGCGCCTTCGTTCTTACATATAGCATATCGTGTTCTCGTGGGCTACAAATTAAATTTGTTGAGAAGTATTTTACTATATACATGATATGAACTGAGATGATTTTGCTTCTTTATTTAATCTAGGGATCTGTACCCTACTACGTACATTTCTCTTTTGAGGAAGAAAAAGAAGCAATGGTCACACCCAATCTAAGGAAAAGATTATTGAATCAAGTAATGAATGGGACGACATGCATCTTTCTTTTCCTTGTTGCATACTTCACTAATAACTAATTCTGATTAACATTCTTTCCTCCAATCATGTATCCAGGTCAATATGCATGGTTGGCATGTGTGGAAGTTGATAAAGTACAAGGACAATGATATATAATATTTTTGCTTTGCATAAGGCTCATGAGAAACACTGCAGTTGTAACATGGAAGTGGTAAGCTGGTAACCACAAGTAACAGTACTAAAATTGTGCACCCAAGCAAAATAAAGAACAAATTTGTATGATGTCTAGTATTATATGAAGAGTTATCTGGATCTATTATTGCAACAAATGAAAAGAAACAAGAAAACCTATTGATTTCAAACATTATTATAAAAGATGTAAGCACCTAGTCTTCTTTGTGAGCAAAGAG
Source organism: Cenchrus purpureus (assembly GCA_022644695.1). NCBI lineage: Eukaryota > Viridiplantae > Streptophyta > Magnoliopsida > Poales > Poaceae > Cenchrus > Cenchrus purpureus. The sequence goes on along the minus strand of CP053461.1, from coordinate 191,847,868 downwards.
GTACGGGGTGATGCAATCGGCCGACTACAAAATAAATTTTGATTTCCCAACAACACAATTAGAGAAATATAGTTCATGACCTACAACATTATTCTTCTAAAATTACCTCGAACATTGAAGACACAAATAACAGCACTAATTTTGATCAATTTATGAGTGCATGTCCTCACAAACACATAGTTCGAATTAACTGCAGAGACGACACTCGACTGATCAAGAATTAACACAATCAACAAGTACGGTCCCATAGAGGTCAACGCCAAAAACATGAGAGAGAGATCACAACAATGGCACACAAGAGAGAAGAGAACAAGTGAACGACAGAGAGTGAGATCGAGAGAGATAAAGAGATGCTACTTGCTTGTTGTTGTACATGTCCATGATGTCCTCGCGCGCGCACTTGCCAATGGACCTCACCGGCCGGATGGGATCCGTCAAGAGAAGGGCGGCCTCCCGACACCGCCGCCGGGGCGCCAGGCCAGTTGCCGTTCCCATCCATCGGCATTGACGTGCGGGGAAGTGGCTTATCGATCTAGGAGCGTCCTCGCTTTAATTTTCTCGAGAGAAGGATGATACAACTTACTCCTCCGGGTTCCTGAAGTCGTTTGGTTTGGAAATATTGGAATATAAATCATGAATAACTTTTAAAGTGTTTGAAAATGTGAAAATCATATAAATAGATTTGTCTTAAAATTACTTTCATAAGAATATACATATATAACTTTCCAATAAATATTTTTAGAGAAGAAAGTTGTCTTTGCCGTCGCTGAAACGACTTCTAATATGGAACCGGAGTAACGTTTGATGCTTATGCACGCAAGTGGGGATTAGTTTAATGGTGCAAGTTGAGAGTATTATATTAGCCCTAGACCAAAGTTGCTTAGCGGAGGCATTGGGTGTGTGTGCATTGGGACAATTTCGGTGTAAGTGGGGGGCATGTGGGACTCCTCGATGCCTTCAGCACAGGTGCATGGGCGGCTTGAATGAATGATTCCAAAGTGCCACTCCTGTCTAGCTAGAGTCCAGCTTGGAATATGGTTGCCTTGGGCTACCTCCATGATTTCTTGCCAATTAGGAGAGGTTAGGTTTAGGGTTTCTAGCTAGGTCTATACATTGATGTTTTCTTTCTGGTTAGTGGAGGGATATGGGGGCAGCTAGCATTTTGACCACCACAGTAATTCTGTATGCAGTTAGTGGAACATAAGTTAGCTAGAATGTAAGTCTATATGTGTTCCCCCCTTTCTGTGATTGAGCAGTATAGTAGACTTTAATTTGAACAGCATAAGCTTGATAATTACTAAAACATGTATTATGAAGATCAATTATCAAAATTTTGGTATGTCATGACTATTATTCCAATATGAAACGGAGCTGCTAAAATTATTAATATGTATATATGTGCAAATGTGGTATTTACAATTAATATCGACCTAGCAAGTAATAACTTGGGCAGGCACAAGGCGTTAAACGGAGCACATTATTGCTAACCTATAAAAAAAATTCACACCATGTTTCAAAATTGCAGTATAGAGATAACTGATGTGATGGACATTCAACATGACCGACAAGAAGTCAAGTTGTCAGAAGGAGAAGGCACACTAATCTTTAACTAACTTCTCATTATTTTAGTTCACTCATCTCTGGTTGTTCATAGTTATTTTTAGTTGGAAACTCAAACTTTGGTCAACCCGTCAATAATGGGCACGTATAGGAACTTAACAGAATCATAGATAGATGTATATATATGCGGCCATGCTAATTCGTGAGAAAGTATCATTAGTTTTTTTGATAAAGAGTTGTTTAGAAATTAAAGCAGTCTTTGTTAATATCAAACATATATATTCAAAATGGAGTTCTACTTGGCAAATATATATGTTTACACTACTTTGTTAATATCAATCTAAGATTTTGTCCGCACTTGATGGGTGATGAATATTCAACAACTTCATGTTGTTCCTGTATTGAGCCATGTTACTTGTATCATATCGATCAGATCAATGAAAGGACATCTACAGGGAAACTAAGTTTTTATTTCTAGTCAGGTCTTTGTTAATATCAAGAATATTTTTATACCTACCCATGGAAAACTGCTGCTGAAACTCACTTTTGTTGTCAAAGAAGGCTACTTTTGATAAAAGCAAATCCATGATAGAGAGTGGTGCTTCGGGTCATGCTCGTGCTGCAGTTATCACAATATTTAACCTAGTTCTCTATTATTGCTAGAATTTCAATATTCAACCTACCTTGCTAGATTAATTAGCTTTTCACCTCGAATTCACTATTCATCTCAATATTTTAGATTGGTGACATTTACCTTGAATTCACTATTCATCCTACCACTTTTCACTCATTTAAACACCTTCATTTCACACATCACATTCCTACTATTTTTTTTCTCAATCTAAACACATTCTCTATTTTTTACTATGCACCCATCACATCCATCATATATCTTCTCTCACAAAAAACTACTATGTCAACACTATTCATACACACTTGCCAGCTCGGCCAGCCGCCTCGACCGCATGGTTACGGGTGGGACTTCTCCGTGCGGGACCCAGTGGTGTTTCGGCGGTTCCTTAACGAACTCTTGGTTCGGTTGCTCGGCGACTCGGCGAGCTACGATCCTCGCCGAGTGCCGTTGTTGTTGTCAACGAGCATGCCGACGCGAGCGGCGGCGACGGATGCGGCCCGGCATCGAGCCAAACCCGCCACCGCCCCACCGGCGGCAATGCGGATATTAATCGTGGCGGTAGCTTGAGCGGCTTCATGAGGAGTACCGGCAGTCGGCTCTGCGTGCTACCATCGCAGGAAGCCTCGGCCAGAAGCCGGGAGGCGAGCTCGCCAGCGCATCAACGCCGACTTCAATATGGGCGACCCACACGCCGCCTCGGGCCAAAAACTTCGTCGGCGGCGACACTGCCGGCCATGCAGCCATCGACGCCGAGGCACGTAACACCGCGAGCGAGCTCATCGAACAAGCGGTCGTGCAGCGAGGCCGAGCTCCGCGTCCCGCATACGCGATCCAGCGGCGACGTGGCGACGCGAGACGAGGCGTCCGTCCACGCAGACGCGGCGGAAAACCGCAAGCAGGGCGGGGACACACTGTCGAGCGGATCCTTGACACCGTGGCCCACGCCCAGGCGATGCCCGCAACGAACGCCAAGAAGAGGCGACGCGAGGCGCGGCGCGGGCTACCACCGACGAGGTGGTCGCTCGACAGGAGGACCGCCGGCTGGAACCCCGGAACCCGTGTGTTCAGTAGGGAGATCCGCTGACGAGTTTCCTCGGCCCCCGACACCCTCGATCGACAAGTACACGGGAGACGGACCTCGTGTGTGGCTCAACGACTACGCTGGCTTGCGGATGGGCGGCGCCACCACCGATGCGGCGATCATCCGTCTGCCGCTGCACCTCGGACTCGGCCCGAACATGGCTCGAGCACCGCCACCCGGCCAGATCCGGTATGACGTCATGCGTTCGTGAACTTCGGGGCATCGTGCGCCTTGGGAACTCTGGGACTGCGGGCGTGCACCCGGAAGTTCGTGCAAGCTCGGGACTTCATACGGCGCTTTTCAAAGCGTTATCGAGCTCCCGAGGCGTTGCTCAATCCGAGATCATATGCGCCTTCCTCGAGGGCACGACTGCCGGGACCTCGTGCGTGAGCTCGGGCGCGGTCGACTCCAACGAGTCGCCGACGCCACCGCTGGGAGGCGGTGGGGCCATTCGGCCGGCCATGGAAGAAGCGCGCGCGAGGGCAGCAAGTCCAAGGAGCCCGCGCAAGCAAAAGGGGGGGCAAGAAGAAACGCGGCCAACGGGGGCGAGCGCCGATGCCGGTCGGCGACCAAGCCTCGGGTTGAGGGTCCTCGAGAGCCCGCGTGCACAAGAGACCTCCGAATGCAACCCTGCTCAACACACCTCGAGCATGCTCGTTAGGACAGGCAAGGATGAAGAGGGCCACCGCGGTGGGAAGCGTCTTTCTTCCCCGTCCTTCTTGGACATGTCATCTTGGCAACAGCGAGCATGTCCGAGCCGCGAGCCGAGGTGTGGAGTCCTTGATGGTCGAGAGGCGCATCCTTCACTGATCACCGCCTCACCCCCGAACTCCGATCCGTCGCCGGTTGATCGATCCGGCGGCGCCCGCGTGCGATGGATGGGCTCTTCCCTTCACGCCCACGCGATGGGATCGGGTTGGACTTGCGGCCCACCAAAGACGCGCACCATGCCACGCCAGCAAGGCCCCGCCCCCTCGGGGCAGATCGGTGGTGATGTCGATGTCACTCGTTGGAGTCGACCGGCGGGCTCGCCCGAGCTCACGCACGAGGTCCCGACGGTTGTGCCCTCGAGGAAGGCGTGCACGATCTCGGATTGAGCAACGCAACGCCCGGGAGCTAATCTGGCGCTTTGAAAAGTGCATGAAGTCCCGGAGCGACTCGCCGGGCTTCGCGCGCCGAGTCCTGAGTTCCAGGCGCACGATGTGCCCCTGGAAGTTCCCGAACGCGCGGACCAAGTCATCCCAGCCGTGGATCCGCTGGGTGGCGGTGCTTTCGAGCCATGTTCGGGCCGAGTCCGGTGCGAGGCGGTGCGGATGATCGCCGACGGTGGTGGCGCCGCCCATCGGCAAGCGGTAGTCGTTGAGCCACACGGTGTCTCCCGTGTACTTGTCGATGGCGCCGAGAGGAAACTCGCGGATCTCGGTGAACACACGGGTTCCCGGGGTTCCGGCGTTGGCGAGCGGTCCTCCCGGTATCGCGACCACCTCGTCGGTGGTAGCCCGCCGCGCCTCCGCGTCGCTCTCTTCTTGGCGTTCGGGGACGTTGCGGGCATCGCCGTCGTGGGCTGGCCGTGTCAAGGATCCGCTCGACGGCGCCGCCGGTTTGCTTGCCCGCCGCCGTCTGCGTGGACGGCCTCTGGTCTGCGTCGCCGTCGCCTGCATGGGTGGATGTATCCGGCGGAGACGCGCTTGTTCGATGACGCCCGATGGCGCAGTTCGCCTCGGCGTCGATAACTCGGGCATGGCCAGTAGTGTCGCCGCCGCGAAGTTTTTGGCTGGCCCGAGGCGGCGGTGTGGGTCGTCACATTGAAGTCGGTGTTGATGCGCTCGCGCCTCCGGCTTCGGACGCGCGCCGAGGCTTCCCACGCAATGGTAGCATGAGGAGCCGCCGGTACTCCTCTGCGAGCTTAGCCTCAAGCTCGCGCGCTACCGCATTAATATCCGCATTGCCCGGTGGGGCCGGTGGCGGGTTTGGCTCGATGCCGGCCGCATCCGCCGCTGCTGCTTCGCGCCGTCGGCGCTGCTTCGCGACAAGCAACGGCACTCGCCAGGGGATCGTAGAGCCCCGAGTCGTCGAAGCAAGAACCGATGAGTCCGCGTCACAAGGAACCGCCGAACACCGGGTCCGGTGCAGACGGAGAAGTCGCACTCCACGTAACCATGCGAGGTCGAGGGCGGTGCTCGGTGGCCGAGCTGTACGACTCGCCGTTGGTTGTGGCGATGAGGTTCCGGACTGCGGTGGTGGCGGAAGGTCCTCGTGCGCGCGTCGGTCTTGACGGATGAGGCGTCAGCGGCGTTGCGGCGTCCGTAGAAGGCCCAGCGTATGCTCGCCGCCGCACGTCGGTGGGTGCGTCACCTTGTGTTGCGGCGCGTGCGGCCGGCGCCGCCCATACGTGCTGGCGCGACGGCCGGCGCGGCGAGGTGTCGAGGTGCCGCAGGGCCGCTGGCGGTGCGGAAGCGTCGATGGCGTGGCGGGCATTGGGCGCGATCGACCGCCACGGTGGAGTTCGTCGTTGGTGAGGCGCATGAGGTAGCCGTTCCTCGTGGCTCGAAAGTTCTCCCAAACCGGATTAATCCGGTGGAAAGGAAAGGGTCCGAGCTGCCCATGGAGTACCTCGGGACTGAACTCGGCGAATCACCATCGAGATCGGTGGGAGCCGATATCGCTGTTCCCCTACTAGCCGGTGCGGAAAGTAGTCCCGACACTAACTAGTAAGAGCGAGATCGGTCTCGATGGCGGTGCTAAGCAACACTATGGGCCGACGCCAGCAGTGGTGTGCTCGTGGGCCTGTATTGCAAGAGTGGTGCTCGTGGGGGCTACAAGCAAGGCGGGAGAGGAGGAGCCTCCAAGTCCGCTAAGTGATTGAGGCAAAGTGCCAATATTAAAGGGAGCAGTATGCGGTGAGTGTGGTTGTGAAGTGATGATCTCGTCCCCTGGCGGGGGACCTCCTCCTTTATAGATCAAGGGAGGCGGTTTGATCATACCGCATAGCTTTAGGCACGGTGGTGTGGCGGCATGGCGCCTGATGCCGGCGATTCGATGGCCGTCTGGCGAATCTTGCTCTGGCAGGCGTCGTGGCTCTGTGCCCGTCAGCTGTGAGCGACTTGAGGGTAGTAGCTGGAGCTCTTCGTTGATCGCCGTCCGCCCGAGGGCTGGTGGCGGAAGACCGAGGTGCATAGCGGCGTGGCGATGTCCTCGTCAACCCGGATCCCTACAGGTGGGGATGGCCCAGCGGTGCGGATGGTGGCAGCTGGCGGGGATGGCCGCTCGGACCGGAGGTGATGGAGGTGACGCCCCGCCTTGCATCACGGTGTGTTGTCAGTGCGGGGAATTGGTGGCGTACCCCTTTTCGAGGGTGCCGCCTCTTCGAGGCGCGACGTGGAGGAGATACGGGAGTAGGCGGCACAGTATCACGGAATGACACCGGCCTTCCCGAGACACCCGCGCGCACGGGGATGGCTGCAGTGCGGGTTGGTCGAGCAGCGGATCCGATTCCCCGGTGTCGAGGGCGTGGCGGGGATTCACTTTTGACCCGGGCGCCCGCGACGTGCCAGAGCATTTAATGCTCCGATCGTGGGAGCAGGTATGGTGTCGCGGCTCGGAGGTGGCCTCGAGCGGGCGAGCCCTCGAGCGGGAACTCGAGGCTCTCGAGGCGGAAACTCGCCCGAGGGGGCGTCAAGCCCTCGAGCGAGGCGGAGGTTTCGCGATGGCTACAGCCCTCGAGCGAGGCGGAGGTTCGCTCGAGGTGGGGTCGGCTCACGTTGGGCCGGTGAGGCTTTTTGGGCCGTGGGCCCCCCTAGGTTGTTGTGCGTGGTGTGACTTGCGGTTCGTGAGTTTCTGGTTGTTTGCTTTTGTTATTTTTCGAAAAATGGGTGATTTCCCCCGTTATTAGGGGACCCCTATGGCTGTCCCGACACCTCGAATTCACTATTCATCTCAATATTTTAGATTGGTGACATTTACCTTGAATTCACTATTCATCCTACCACTTTTCACTCATTTAAACACCTTCAATCCAAATATCCACTATTCACTATCATTTCACACATCACATTCCCACTATTTTTTTTCTCAATCTAAACACATTCTCTATTTTTTACTATGCACCCATCACATCCATCGTATATCTTCTCTCACAAAAAACTACTATGTCAACACTATTCATACACACTTTTCACTCTCTTTTCACCCATCCAAACTCCTCCAATCCAATTTTCACTATTCTTCCATCACATCTCCACCACTTTTTCCTCAAGTAAACACCTCCATTCAATTTTCACTATTAATTCACTATTCATTTCACCTCTTTACACCTATCTAAACAACCCTTTACATAAGTTTCATGGACCATTAATTGTGCAAATAAATTTTGAACGAATAATGGCATGAAAGCAAAGTTTCATATTGGTTTGTTATACACCATATAATAATCTCTATGTTGATCTTTTACTTTTCAATATGCATTAATAAGATAATGAAAATATTTGTATATATTTTCATAATTTTTGTCTATTTAAGGGCAATTGGGGAAATTTAGATTCTATCAGATTCATGTGGATCCTGTACATTACTATTTGATGTGAAACTGTACGTTTGTCTTTTTCTTTACAACAGAGAGGTATACAGCTCATATGTGAGTAGTGTACACGTACATATACCAAAGATTCTTCAGATACGCAACAATTAAGAAAATTCGGACAGTTAGATTTGATTCAATATGCAATGATCTATAGACAAATTTTCGATAGAACATCCCAACACATTAACACTTGCACGGCTTTTGTAAGAAAATGTAAGTTGGTTCGGGATTAATTAAATCCATATACAAGCCCACCATTTGGAAATATAATGGACAGTGACAATAAGTTAGCCTTGTTCACTCCATTATGCACTTTTGGTTAACAATTGACTTATTATGTATAAATTACAAAGATACTTTAGCTTTATATATATAACCCTATCTAATCACACTTGGAATGATTATGGTAAAAGAGACCTAGCTAGATCTTACTAAGATTCCCTGGATTTTAATTTACTACACCAAATGAAATCAGAACCTACAAATCTACAATCACCTTTTAGTCTACTATTATTAACAGAAACAAAATTAAAGCCATCCGAACTAAAGAGACTACTTGGACGCGCACTGGTTTTATATGTATGTGCATTATATATGTACTTGCTGATTGAATTGATTTAATAAGATTGTGTGCAATGCAACATTGATTGATTAATTGGCTGTCAAAGTTGACCGACCGCCCTAGTAGCTACCTAATCACCAAAAAAGAAAGAGAAACGGTAGTTGGTCATAGTTTTCATACGTGATGTGTCGTTTTCGCCTTATTGATCAAGTTGTAAATGGTGACAAGATGGATAATATCTTTGTATATATACAAAGGCCAGCTCGAGCGTGTCATAATACGACTAAAGAAAGCAATTTTGTTGTAACTTAATTTGGCGCACTAACATCACCAGAAGAAAAGAGGAAACCACAGGTTGTCGCTTAGTTTGCCCACTTGAGTAGTTGAATAAGTAGATGATAAATTAAAATTAAGATATAATACCTCACATGCATATATGGCTGGGCCAGGTCAGCATCGATCATCAGTGGTTAGATCAATGAAATCAAGGAAACAGGGAAGGCAAGTTTGGGGATAACACACAGAAAAGTTTTATTTGTGTGTGTGTGTACTTTATTAGGGCACAGACAAAATTATACATAAATGTTGCATGTCAATGGTTCCTATAGATAGATATTTGTTGATGGCTGTGTCTTACCTCACCCAATTAGGCATGTATGCATGTCTCAAGGTGCAGATTGTTCAGGCGAAATGAACAAGTTGCATGGTCGATGTGGAGAATGTATCTCGTGCTCCCGCGGGTTGGGGTACTCCCATACTCCCAACTTGCAAATGCACCTGTAAAAGTGCATCAAAAATTCAACCAAAAATACAAATGGATGCATCTTGTTATCTTCTAGCATCATACAAAAAATTAATATGAAAAAAATTGTGCAATAGGAAACAAAAAAGAGAAATCAACATATCAACAGTAACGGGTGCGGGTCTAGAGATGAACAGGTGCAACCCGCACTATTGAAGTGCTGATTTCACTTTTTTGTATTTCCTTGCACAAATTTTTGTTGCATCTCAAATTTTGTATGAACTTAGATACTTGCATCATCTATCCATATATATTTTTACTTGAATTTTACACGCATATTTTCTTTAATATTGTTTGTGCGGGACTACGGGAGCATATGAAATGGTGGGAGTACAGGATATGCCCTCCGTCGATGTGATGTACGGATGTACCGATAGATAGATGTATGTGCGGAGGCTTAAGAGGTTATCCATATCCAAGCACAAAGAGGGTCATCTAATTTCCAATATCCTGTATATATACCGTGGGGCACCATCCAATAATGATTCAAAATATTGTTTCCTTATAATCAAATATAGGCTTTTTCTATATTCTTCAATCTCTCTCCGATCACAAAATAAGTAGGACATTTTCATTTCCTGTTGTACACTACAGCTAGTTAGTACTAGGAAGGAATTATTGTGTTTGGAAATCAGTTAAGCGTAAATAAATCAAGAGGAGGAGCTTGACAAATAAATTAGAGGGGCCGCTAACCTATGGAATTAAGCACTAAACACATGTAAACAGTAGCAAATTAAAATTATCATTAATTCAGTGGATATTAGGTTGGGGGCATGCCGGTGACTAAGTACATCGAGAAGATATATACCTATGTCAAAATTTGGCAAAATAAGGAATTGCCCCATCAATTCCTTGTAAGGAGACAAGAGAACAACACAATTCCGTTTATGCTCGCAAATGTTCAGTCTGTTTTTTTTTTTTTTTTTTTTGAGATTCAGTCTGTTTATAACTGTTACTGAGATTCCAAGATGTCCAGAAAGCTTTAGCTAGCAATGTCTTGCAGTGCAGCAGTTTCAGGCATCTGGATAGGTAGGGTTCAGTTCCATTCTTTGCCTGTCATCTGTTGAATGCGAAATGGATCAAGGAAGAAGAGGAGGACGTACACATAGAATGCGCGTTTGACATCCATGAGTATGGGAGTTGTTGATGATCATCGTCAGAGCTAGCAGCGGATGGCAGCACCGTAGCAAAATCATCAAGGATGTGTTTAGATCCAGATGAATTGGTTGAATTGAGGAAGAATTGGAGAGAATTAGTGTAAATGCAGATAAATAGTGAGAGGTGATATGAGGTGATGTGATAGATGATAAGATGTTTTTTGCAAACTTTTTGAGATCTAAACACACTCAAGTTGAATTACCCGTTATATACAGATTGCTCTTTTTCCTGATGTGGACTCGTCGAGCGTGCGGGTGTGGGCCGAGACCGAGGTGCTTGTGCGTACGTGTGGCACCTGTGCATGTGCGTGAGCGTGCGCGCGGGAGATCGGGGCACGTAGGCCTGCTGGTGTCGGCGCGCACCCCGCGCGGCGTGCGCGCCTCCTGCCTAGTGCTGCTGCCTGGTGGACCTGTCCCTCCGCTGTTTGTGTGCATGCCCTCCCCTGCCTGATGCCACTGCCCTTCCCGTGAATCAAGGAGCACACCGCGCGGCGTCCGATCCCGGACAGACGGTGATGCCGGGGGGCGCCCACGGCGCGCGCTGTGCGCACGGCGCGCACAGGATTTTCCTCCGACGAGGGTGCCCATTACTCTCCGCTAGCTACCTCCTCGGGACTCGCCTCTCCCCCAGTCGTCTCCCTGCTGTGCAGTGCATGCAGGTCACTGCAATGATCTCGCAAGACTAGGCGGAGAGAGCAACGGCGGCAGCGGCAGCGCCCCCGCAGGCCGCAGATCCCGGGCGCCACACACACCCCTGCACTCTCTGCCGCAGAGACCCACCACCCTCCGTCCACCCCCGTCCAATCGCTACCGGTCAAGTCCACCACCACCACCACGCCCACGCACGCCATCCAGCTCCGCTGGTCTGGCCGGGCCGACGAGGTCGTCACCTGTCTGTCAGGCCGCGCGCGTGCGTGTGCGTGCGTGCGCCTGCCTGTATTCGCGGAATTGAACCACCAGCCATCGTCGCCCATGATGCCGCCGTGCGTGCGTACATGTGCAGCGCAGCGGTACGGTGTGCGGTCAAGCGCAGCGCAGCAGCAGCAGGTGGTAGATCGAGGTAGGCAGGCACTACCCACGGCCGCCATGCCGTCGTGCTTCGTGCGCGCGCGCCCATGTGCAATTTCCTTACCCCTGCCTCCGTCGCCGGCTCGCCGCTACCGCCGCCGCGCCATCTCCGGCCGACGACGGACGACTCCGATCCTCTTCTTGCCTGGCCGACCTGATGCCATACCCAGTAGTATGCACCAGCTTATACATCTATGCAAAGGTCGTCGATCGATCTGCAGACTAATCATGCTCATTTTTTCTATATATGCGCTGTGCTCTAACTACTCATACTTGCAAGAGTCAGGGGTGACGCCAAATAGAAGTATAAATTATACATCACTTCGACGACCTCAAATCAAAACCTGAATATGACGGAAAGAACTCTGCTGCTTGCACTTTGCGGGCAACGGCGGTGTGGAATATGACCTAGATATGCGCCGCTACACTGGATCACTGGACATGACAGCAAAACAAGCATTATTACTTGCAAAAGAATCTATGCTCCAAGCAAGATTGCATTCTGGGGGTATTTGTTTATGTTTTATATTTGTATCTTATCTAGCTAGCCACCTGATCGATTTATATATGGAGATGTACATGCCTACTAAAATTCACGTTACAAGCATGTGTGTTTGCGCCTATCTAGCTTCATGTTACAACAAGTTTATTAGGGACGGGGAAAACCTATGAATTCAGTAGTTTATTGTGCAAATTAAATTTGACCTATTTTAAATTTGACCAAATTTACACAAAATAGTGCAAACATTTCTGGTACAAAATAAATATCAGTAGATTAATATTGTAATATTTTCATACTAAATCTATTTGGAGACATAAATGTTAGTACTTTTTAATATAAATCTAGTCAAATTTGAAACTGTTTGACTCCTCTAAAAACGAGAGTTGCATTACATTTGGGACGGATGGAGTACATTATTTCATTTTTAATATCTTATAGGCTTACTTAGCATTCGAACCTACGGCCGTGGACACCGTGTATTCCCAATTGTAGAGAAATACTATTAGTTTTTCCTCATGTGAACATCACGCATCTTGTTAGGTAGTATTCTAAAAAAGAGCGTAATTTAACCATTGATATTCTTTTAGAAAGACCAAAGATAAATGATCTGGATCAGAGAGAAAAAAACAAACATTACTAATGTATCCAAATCCATGACTACATATATAAAAGAGTAAAATGTATGGGATGCCCTTCAACTTGTAGCACTATCTCAAATAGGTCCATCAACTCTCAAAATGCTGAGAAATTAACTCCAAAGGATGGAAGGAAGTGGGAGGAACATGTAGGTGGGTCCTTCAATTTTGCAGAAGGTTAAGCGTGCATCACATGCAATGCTGATTAAAGATTACTTAAAGCTATTAAGCTAATGTTATTAAGTTAATCCCCACCAGCTCTGGCGCGCGTTTCCCAAGATCCGATCTGTCCTGCTCCGGCAGCCAACGATCGCGTGCCACGATGCCGCGGAGACCACGTGGGCATGTCCGTGTCCTTGTTGACCGGACACCCCGCCCAGCAAGCAAGCTCTCATCGCCGTCGGTGGTAATAAGCAAGCTCTGCGTTGCTCACGGCATGCACGAGGGTTCGTCTTCTACGCACGCTAGAAATTCGACGATACAAGTTTCGAAGCATCAGAGCGGAGTTGAGCATTCATATGATTTTCACAACTACAAAAATCATTTGCGAGCATTCTATTTTTTAAAGTGTGGACAAAAGGGTCAACCACCCATGCTAATAGGGACACTTACTGTTGCTTGCAATTGTGGAAGAGGAGGAACGGTGCAGTCTTTCGCCAAAATGCTTTCGCAACGCCAGGTGTTGCGCCTGTGCAAAAGAAGAAGCAGCGTTGTGGCGCCACAGAATGCCGCGCTCCAACAGAGGTTTAGCCCATCAATGGTGCATTTTGTTTTCTAACGCAATGTAATCTGTAAGAAACAGGTGTAAAATTTATCCTAGGCCGATTGAGGCCAAATCAAAAAATTTCAGGTGGGAACCCCCGACCCTGACGAGTCGCCCTTGAAAAGCAGTTCCATTTTCAGGGATTTGTCACCCGTCGTCCACTCCTAAAAGCAACTTTATTTCCACTGGCGAAGCGTAGAGTCACCCGCCCTGCAAAGTGATCATGAGGGAAGCATTTCATGCTTTCATGAGCTCTACACGCACCACTCTCGCCTCTCTATCCTTCATCTCCTCCATGGCTCCCAAGCAACCACTCATCCCGGTTCTCTCATCTCTCCCTTATCCTTTCTTCTCCCTCTCTTTGCCAAGGTGGGGCAGCAGGAGTAATGCTCGGTAGAGCACGACTGCCCATGGCTGCGATGCTAGCTCCCCACGGGATGCGCCGCACAAGGAGGGGCACGACGACCAGTGAGGCGCATGTGAGCGCATGGTCTGCCGTATGTGCCGCACAAGGAGGGGCGCAACGACCGGTGAGGCGCAGGTGAGGGCATGGTCCGCCTTTGGAGACAAACTAAACTAAGCTGTTGGGGTTAAGACCGTCCCATGGTTTTAATTAAGAGAAGAGAACCTAATCCCGGGTTAAAAAATATCCAAACCTCGAGCCTCACCGGCGAGAGGATTTTTTAAAACCAGTCCCGTAAATTCGCTCCAACGAAAAATTGAACCCGGATCTCCTAGTTGCGACCATACCACAACCCCTCTAACCAACTAGGCTAGAGGACCTTTGGTCCGCCCTTGGAGACCCGCTCCTGCAAACGGTCATTTCCAATTCCGAAATTTAAATGTTTGTGAAATTGAACAGGAGATCGAAAGTTATATTCCTTTTATAGTTGTATATACATTAAAAAAAGTACAGCAAGGATTGTTAGTTCGATCTCTAAACCATCTCGCCAAAAGGTCGTGATCGACCGTGTTCTCGGTCGGGGGGCGTCCAACCAATCCATGGTTGGTGGGCCCCATCGCACAGTGCTACATATAAAGGAGGTGGGGGCCATGACACGCAGCACGAGATTCACCTGTGCTGCCACACACACCCCACCTACAACCCTACCGACCCGAGGGAGCACTGGAGCGGCGGGAAGCACAAACGACCTCGACCGACGACATGGCTTCTCACCCCGTCAACTCCACCGGCCGTCGATGGTGCACCCTCCGCTCTCTCTTCATTAAATGTTCTAGATGTAGGCTATCAAGTCTTATATATTAATCATGTGTTTATACCCGTCTAGATCTACTGCTAGTGTTCCTGTGAGTCTAACAATGGCATCAGATGCCTAACTAGTTGGTAGATCTTAGATCCGGGGTAGAAATGAATTTTGCCAGTGTAGAAATTGAAAGAAAAGACCCCGAATCCTAAGATGGGGGGGCACTAGAGATGTTGAAATTCGATGCAAATCAAAGATGAAACCGCAAACATTCAATGTGAATCGAAGAAAGATCCAAACCTAACCCTAGATCTACTCGGGTTAGGGGAAGAAATTTGAACCAAACCCTAACCCTAGATCCAGAAATGCCAAAGGACGAGAGGAGGACCTACCTGTGGCCTACCTTGTCGTCACTATCACCGCCGTCGTGCGGGGCTAGGAAGAGCTGAAGCTCGCCGCCGTATCGGAGGTGCGCGGGACCAACGAACGGGCGCCACTACCGAGCCACTCGATGGAGGTGTGCTCACCCTGGGGATGGACGCACGCGCCAGCCGAGGGGCTAGCGATGCGTCATGCTCCTTTGAGCTGCCATGGCGCGCCTCTTTCTCTAGATCTCGCATGCGCAGCTTGAGGAAGAGGGAGGACGAGAAGAAGTGACAAACGAGGAGGGGTGCTGGTCGCGATCGTGCGCATGCGCCGCTCCTCACCACCACCGGTGAGCAGCACGCGTGAAGTCACACCCGCCACGTGCGAGAGGCTCGGGGAAGAAGAAAAAATGAGGCTAGGGTTCAGGGAAAGGGCCGACGCGGTGGTTTTGTTCGTGCGATGCTTGTGGGCGATCGGTTCAGCTAGAGTCGTAATGGACCGATTCGGCCTCGTGTGGGTTGAGGCGCTAGGCCGCCGACGACTGGCCATTGGTCATTGGCCGGGAGCCCAGCGCTGTACGCTAGCAGTCGTGTCGATTTTTGCTCAAAAGGGTCGCCCGACTTTTGTTTAATGTTTTGTATTTTCAAAAGTGAATTTGAATTGTTTTTTATGTTTTCTGTTTGGTTTTTACAATGATTAAATCTCTGTTTAAATTTTGAACCAAAGGGATAAATATTTACAAAGAGTAGTATGCTTCAAAATTAAGATTTATTATGTATTCATGTGTTTTTCCGCTTAGTTAATGTTCTCTAGTTAAATTGAACCAAAGGATATTTCATTAGAGAAGAAGTAATCTTTATGAGTATTTTATGATATTATTATTTTTCCGCCAAAGTCGATAAGATGAAGTTTCCATGCATTGATTTTTCTGTCCAAATGTGATATAAAATTAAAGTAGAAGTGTTGTATGTGTTAATTTGACAAAAGTTAAATTAATGCATGCAATACTATTGTTTTAATGTTCTCAC
>CP053461.1:191675551-191831826 GCA_022644695.1 Cenchrus purpureus | reverse complement strand
TGGAACAGCTCTATATTTTCTGAGGATCATCCACAACTTGAAATACGCAGATTCTGGTGGAATTCACTTCAAGACACAACAATGAGACTTGGCTACTCACCACTGTGTATGGACCTTGTCAAGGACATGAAAGAGAAGAATTTGCCAACTGGCTGAATAATCTTCAGATACAAGATACTGATAACTGGATGATCCTTGGAGATTTCAATTTTTACAGGTCCTTAAATGATGAAATAGACCGAGAGGCAATATCAATGATGTCTTTATCTTCAATGAAATAATTAGTAATGTGGGTCTTGAAATTCCACTAAAGGAAGAAAATACACTTGGAGCAATATGCAAGATGAGCCTCTGCTTGAGCAGATTGATTGGTGCTTCACATCTACCAATTGGATTTCTCAATATCCCAATACACTTCTTTTGCCATTGTCAAAACCAACATCTGATCATATACCATGCATGGTTCAAATTGACACAACAATAGATTTGAGAACTTTTGGGTACAACAATCGATTTTCTTGATATAGTCCAAAATGCATGGAATACTGAGTTAGGGCCTCTAATAGTGTCACCAAAATTGCTGCTAAATTCAAATTGCTCAGAAGAGTATTGAAAAAATGGAGTAAAAGCATTTCGAGAATCAACAATCGATTACTCAATGCAATGATGTTCTTAGTGTCATGGACAAAATTTGGAAGAGCAAAGGCCTCTATTCATTCAGAAGCCAATTTGGAAGAATTCTCAAGAAACATATTCTACAACTTCTAAAGTTTAAGCAAGAATATTGGAAAAAAGCGATACCTCGGATGGACAAAGTTTGGAGATGAAAACACAAAATTTTGTCATCTGCGACGAGAGATATAGGCAAAACATAATCACAAGCTTGGAGGCTCAAGATGGGAGTGGTATACGATCACTTTGAAAAGGCAGCCTTGCTCTTGGAAAGTTTCAAGGCCAGAATGGGGCAATCAGCTGAACCACAAATGCAATACAATTTGGATGAGCTAATCAATGAGCGGAAGGCTTTGAGCGTATCTCAACTCCTTTCACTAAAGAAGAGATTGATAATGCGATGAAACACATGCACATGGACAAAGCCCGGCACGATGGATTTAATGGAATGTTCTTCAAGAAATCTGGCACATAATTAAGGAGGATATTTATCAACTGTGTCATGACTTCTTCTCTGGATCAGTGAGCCTTCAAGTCATCAATAGCTCATTCATCACTCTTATCCCAAAAAATAACAACCCAGTAACTCCCAACGATTTTAGGCCAATCTCCCTTCTAAACTCCATTCTCAAATTGATCAAAAAGCTAATGGCGAGGAGACTTGAGCTATCATCATTCCCTCGTTCCACGAAACCAATATGGATTTATCAAAACAAGGACAATTCAAGACTGCCTCGCTTGGACTTTTGAATATATTCATCAATGTCAGCAGTCAAAAAGGGAGCTTGTCATTCTTAAACTAGATTTTGAGAAAGCTTTTGATACCATTGAGCATGATACAATTTTGAAGATGATGGAAAAGATTGGATTTACTGAAATTTGGATTGGATGGGTGAAAAGAATTCTAGACAGTGGCTCTACCTCTGTGATGCTCAATGGGATACCTGGAAAGCAATTTCAGTGCAAAAGGGGAGTTAGGCAAAGGGATCCTCTCTCCCCACTCTTATTTGTTTTGGCTGCAGATCTATTTCAACATATCGTAAACAAAGCTCACAACCAAGGAATTTTTTCTCTTCCCATCAATGCTGATCCTAGCAATAATTTTCCCATTATTCAATATGCAGATGACACCATCTTGATAATGAAAGCCTCAAAAAGAGAACTCTTCTTCTTCAAAGGGCTTCTGCAATCCTTCTCAGACTCAACTGGTATCAAAGTCAACTATGCAAAGTCACAAATGATACCACTGAATTCGACACAAGAGCAGGCTATAAATCTTGCAAATACATTTGGATGTCAGCTTGGATCCCTCCCTTTCACATATCTTGGACTTCCCCTTGGTACAACTAAGCCCAAAGTAGATGATTACATGCCCCTCATGGACAAAAGCGGCGACTCACATCAATTTCTTCCTTTCTCACTCAAGCCGGGAGACTTCAACTTGTCAATTCTGTCCTATCCTCCCTCCCAACCTATACAATGTGTAGCTTAAAAATTCCAATTGCAGTCTTAGAGTTCATTGATAGAGCCAGAAGACACTGCTTGTGGAGAGGATCTGATGTTAATGCAAAGAACAAACCTCTGGTTGCATGGCCAAAAGTTACAAAACCTAAGAACAAAGGTGGTTTAGGAGTTATTGAACTCAGAACACAAAATGAAGCTCTCCTTCTCAAGCACCTGGATAAATTCTACAACAGAATGGACATTCCTTGGGTAAATATGATTTGACACTCATACTACTCTCAAGGGCAAATATCTCATGCCACTGCTGATAGAGGTTCATTTTGGTGGAAAGATTTACTACATCTCTGTGATAAGTTCAGAGGAGTGGCAGCCTACAAAGTAGGTTCTGGCACAACTGTCTTGTTTTGGCTCGATGTTTGGAATGGTCATTGCTTGCAAGAAAAATTACCAAGATTATTCACTTTTGCTAGGAATCAAAAATCTCGATTCTTTGCTTTTCTTACTGACAGCGATTTGACAATTACTTCCACCTTCCTCTCTCAGACCAGGCTTTCCAAGAATTTCAGGAACTTAATGAAATTGTGCAAAGCATTCAAGTAAATGATGAAGAAAAAGACCAATGGCATTATATTTGGGGTTCCTATAAATACACATCTAGGAATTTTTACAATCATATTTACAAAAATTTCCGGCCACCAGGACCTTTTCTTTGGATCTGGAACACAAGGTGTTGCAACAAGCTAAGAGTTTTCTCTTGGCTTTTACTCATGGACTGATTAAATACTAGAAACTTACTAAAAAGGAAAAAATTCAAGATTGAAGGAGAGGATTACAGTTGTGTCCTATGTGCAGCCAATAGGGAAGAAACTGCACTACACTTGTTCTTCACTTGCCCCTTTGCAAATATTTGTTGGCAGCTGATTGGTATTCAGTGGCAAAATGGATCGCCCTTCTTTCAGATGCTTGAACTGGCCAGGAGAGATTTCAATCATAGCTTCTTCATGGAAACCCTCATAATTGCAACGTGGCAGATATGGAAGCAAAGGAATGGACTGATCTTTGAAAATTGTCCTACAAATTCTAGCATGTGGAAAAGAAATTTCAAGGATGAATGCTACAATCAAGCCCTTAGGATGAAAGACTCCTTAAAACTCATTTTCTTGATTGGGTCAACTCTGTATAGCTTAGTTTTAACTCCTTTAGGCTCTTAGCCCCTGTGCAGTTCTAAAGCTCGCTCATTTGCTTGGTTGGTTTAGTGGCTGTTTGTAAGTTCTTTTCTTTTCTTTTCTTCGCTTTATACTGTTTTTTTAAATAAAATTTGCACAGCAGGGCGCTCCCTCGCTGTATTCGGTTCAAAAAAAAAGATGCCAAGGTGACTGAGGTGCTGCAGGCAGGGTATCCTGAGGCTAGTTATCGGATAGCAGCACCTGACATCCAACCACTCCAAAGCAGGAGTATTGGAAAGAAAACACCTGAGCTCTTCCTCCTCAATGCACACTCCATACAGCTCTAGTCTTTTCAAACTTCTCACACAGCCAGTTGCGACAGTGGGATGAAATTCACAGGCACCAAGGTAAAGAGACCGAAGCGAGGTTGCCATCCCACCATATAAAAGCAAGCATGGGAAATTGTACCGTTTGCTAAGTGTTGAGAATAATCCAAGCTGTAATTCCTCAATCCCTGGTTTAACAGCAATCCGCAACCAACTGTCAAGATGGTCAAGATAGCAAAGGTCCTTGTTGGTGTGAGCCAAACCAAACCAAACCAAAACTTTAAAATCTTCACGCCGATGCCCAAGTGGTTTTTCAGGATGTTATCAACTCTATTGGTGAAATTTCTCATTACTGTATCATCCTTTGGGCATTTGCTTTGATTCAAGCCCAATGTTAGTTTATTAAAGATGAGGTTGGGGTGGGATCTCCAGGAACGTAGAAAGTCCCGAGACACACAGGCAGCTTGGGCAGCATCTGTGATGGGAGGAGGAATTGGTGGGAGGAATCGATCTTAGATTGTAATCAAAGAAGGTTTCAGGCCGCGGCCCTGGACCTCGCCGGCGCGTCGGAGCCGTGATGGAGCTCGACGCCGCACCGGGAAGGCAGGACAGCGGCTACAGATAAGATACAATCTAAGCTTGCCTGTCTCCAACTAATTTCTGGGCTTATATGACTGCCCCTAGCTAACCAATTCCCTAACAAATCTCTAAGCGAACTTAATCTCCAAGCTAACCAAAAATCTTATCCCTAACTACTCTGCTTATCCTGGCGCCCTTGCCCCTTTGGCGCCTACCAAATGTGGAGCCGTACATAACATCTCTCCCTCCCCGGAGAAGCAGCTCGTCCTCGAGCTGGAAGTCTGGGTACTGCTGCACGAAGTCCTCCAACTCCACCCAAGCAGTTTCAGCAGCAGGAGCCCCCCTTCCAACGAACCAGGATCTGCCGTCGTCCACGAGCTATCCGACCTTTGAGCACCTTCTCAGGTTCCACCAGCACCCGGCCATTCTGAAGAGGAGGAAGCACCGGCGGCTGTTCAGGCGGTTCACCATGAAAAGGTTTCAGACTTTCAGTAACCCAACATGGAAAACATCATGAATTCTTGCTCCAGCCGGCAGCGATAGCTTGTATGCCACATCACCCACACGCTGCAACACCTGATATGGCCCAAAAAACTTAGGCCCCAATTTCCCTCTGCCCGTCACCTGCAAGGACGCCACTGGCCTATGCAGCAGCTGCAGCCACACCCATTGTCCAGGCACAAACTCCACCGGCCGATGACTGCGATCATAAACAGCCTTGTAGTGATGTTGTGCTTGTTCCAGACGATCCTTCACCTCAGCCAGAAATTCATCTCTGTCCTTGAGGGCGTTCCACTGCTGGCAATCTGGCTTCACCCGGGGTATAGGACCTGACAGAAGGAGGAGGTCGGCCATACACCAACTCAAATGGCGATGTCTTGATGGCCTGCTGGTAGGAAGAGTTGTAGCAGAACTCTGCCCAGGGAAGCCACTCCAGCCACTGTCTCGGCCTATCTCCAGTAAGGCACCTGAGATACATGGCGATGATTTTATTTGTCGCCTCTGACTGACCATCGGACTGAGGATGGAACGCGGACGACATCTGCAGCTTGACCCTGGCTAGGCGAAACAACTCCCGCCAGAATTCGCTGGTGAACACGGGATCCCGATCACTTACAATGGATGCTGGAATACCGTGCAGACGGACAATCTCTGCGAAGAACACGTGCGCCACGGACGTAGCTGTGTACGGGTGCCCCAGAGGAATGAAATGCGCCGCCTTTGAAAATCTGTCGACCACTGTCAGGATGACAGACTTCCCGTTGACCATAGGCAGCGCCTCAACAAAATCCATGGCCACATCCTCCCAAACTGCAGAGGGAACGCCGAGAGGTTGCAGCAGACCACCCGGCTGTAGATGCTCTGTCTTGTTACGCTGGCACACGGCGCACGAGCGGACGAAGTCCTGAACCACTCGGCGGTCGTTGGGAAAGTGAAAATCTGCGCGCAGATGGTGAAGCGTCTTGTGCACTCCTTCATGTCCCGCGCCGTGTACAAGCTCCAGGATGGCTCTGCGCGAGCACGGCGACGCCTTTCAGGATCAGCCCATCCACCACAGACCACTGCTCGCTCTTGGCGCCGCCCGGATGGCGTCTCGCAGCTGAGACAAGGCGGTGTCCCCATTGATCTCCTGCCGGATGTCTTCGAAGAGCGAAAACTGGGGCGCAGACAGGGCCAACAGCTCCCCTGTCATCTCGTCACGGCGGGACAGAGCATCTGCCACCACGTTCAGAGTACCCGCCTTGTACTCCACGACAAAGTCGAAGCCCGGCCCAGCACCTTGACCCACCAGTCTTTGGGGAATCGTCGTCGATCGGCTGGTCGAGATGAAGCGCAGGCTGCGGTGGTCGGTGCGAACCACAAAGCGACGCCCCCATAGGTAAGGGCGCCAATGCCTCACCGCTTGGACCAACCCAATGAGCTCATGCTCATAGGCTGCTAGCTTCGCATGACGGGGGGCGATGGGCTTGCTGAAGAATGCGACGGGGCCCACGCCTTGATGGAGAACCGCGCCGAAACCCAAGCCGGAGGCGTCGCACTCGACGATGAACTCACAATCGAACGCCGGCAGTTGGAGGATGGGCGCCGACGTCAAGGCCTTCTGGAGAGCGTGGAACGAACCCTCGGCTTCGGCGTTTCACCGAAAACCGTCCTTCCGCAGCAACACCGTGAGCGGCGCCGCAATCACTCCGAAGCCCTTGATGAGCCGTGGTAGTATCCGCCACCAAGGAAGCCGGACATACAGGCGACTTGGGCAACGGCCAATCCAGGATGGCCTGGACCTTCTGCTTGTCCATGGCGACTCCCTCCTCTGAAATCATGTGGCCCAGGTACGCCATCGCCGTGAGCCCGAACTCGCACTTCGAGCGCTTGAGGTAGAGCTGATGGTCCTGCAATGTGCTGAACACCGTGCGAACGTGGCGGAGGTGATCCGACCACGAAGAGCTGTAGATAAGTATGTCATCGAAGAACACAAGGACGAACCGGCGGAGGAACGGCAGCAGGATGTCGTTCATGAGGGCTTGGAACGTCGCCGGTGCGTTGGTGAGGCCGAAGGGCATCACCAGGAACTCGAACAGGCCCTGGTGTGTCCGGAACGCCGTCTTCTCCACATCGTCGGGGAACATCAGCAATTGGTGGTAGCCCGAGCGCATGTCAAGCTTGGTGAAGAACTTGGCGCCGCGTAGTTCGTCGAGCAGCTCCTCCACCACAGGAATGGGGAACTTGTCCTTGATTGTCGCGTCGTTGAGGGCCCGGTAGTCGACGCAGAACCGCCATGTGCCGTCGGCCTTGCGAATGAGCAGCGCCGGTGAAGAGAATGCCGATGAGCTTTGCCGGATGACACCCTGCCGCAGCATCTCGTCGCATTGCCGCTCCAGCTCATCCTTCTGTGTGTGGGCGTAGCGGTACGGTCTGACCGCCACAGCCCTTGCGCCCGACTTGAGGCGAATGCGGTGGCTGAGATGTCGCCTGGGAGGTAGGCCGTGGGGCTCAGCAAACAACCCGGCAAACTCCTCCAGTAGCTCGGTCATCAACGCGCCCCCGGGGCCCGAGAGTACTGCAGCGGAGAAGGCCGGCGTCGCGACGGCACCGTGCCAGAGAACGCGCCTGCCCTCACGCACGAACACCAAGGTGTGGCGCGAGAAATCCCAGAGTATCAGACCCAGCGAGGCGAGCCACTGGACGCCCAACACCATATCGTACTCGCCGAGCGGGAGGGCATGGATGTCGACGCTGAACGCCCGCCGCCAATGTGCACAACCTGCTCCGTGGCTCTGCCTGGAGAAGGAATCCGGTCGCCGTTTGCCACGGCCACAGAAAGGCCAGTGCCCGGCTGGAGGGGGATGCCCGCGCGCTGCACCATGTCGACGTCAATGAAGTTATGCGAAGAGCCGGAGTCTAAGAGTGCGACTGCCACGGCGCCGCCGATGGAGATGAAGACCTTCATCGTCTGGACGCCCAGCGGACGGGCGCCCGTGACGGCGTGGAGGGAGACACCCGGCACGTCGAGGGCGCCGGACAGCGCCGCGCACTCGATCTCTTCGTCCACCTCCTCGTCCTCGTCCGGAGAGCCCACGACCTCAAGGATGAAGAGCTTCTTGCAGCGATGGCCCAGGGCAAACTTCTCATCGCAGTTATAGCAGAGTCCCTCGGCGTGACGCTGAGCCATCTCCGCGGGTGAGAGACGGCGACGCGGCAGAGTTGACGTCAGGGGCGTGGACTTGCCCGACCCTTGGGCTGCTGACGAGGCCGACGCAGAGCTAGCCCCGGCGGCGGCGGCAGGAGCGAGGCTGGACGAAGATCGGGCTAACGCGCGTGCGCGCCCTGCGCAGCTGGTCGGGCGGCGCCACCTGAAGACGTTGCTCGTAGGCGCGGGCGTACATGATGGCGTCGTCGAGGGATTGGGGGCAGCGGAGCGCTACATCGGTCTTCAGGGGATTCATCAGGCCGGCTGTGTACATTTGGATCAAGTGCGGCTCCGTCAAGTCCGCGTCGCGGCAGGCGAGTGCCAGGAACTTGTCGGTGTACTCCTCGACGGTACTCGAGCGGCGCAGGCACATGATTTCGCCGACGGGCCCGTCCGTCATTGGCGGCCCGAAGCGCTGCTGCACCAGCTGCGCAAAGCGGCGCCAGGATGGGGTGCCCGACGTCATCTCCAGGCGGTAGAACCACAGCTGGGCGGCGCCGGCCAGGTGCATCGCGGCGTACCAGACTCGGCGGCGCTCAGGCGTGTTCTGGCCGCGAAAAAAGGTCTCGCAGCGGTTGAGCCAGGGCAGGGGGTCCTCCTAGCCGTCGAAGGTGGGGAACTCGAGGCGGGCGCGCGGGTGGAATCGAGTGTCGTTGAAGTCGTCGTCCTCCTCGCGGAAGTAATCCCGCGGCGGCGGGCGGCCCGTGAAGGGCGGTGGCCGGCCCGTGAAGGGCGGCGGCTTGGGGGGACCCGTCGGGAGCGGGCCGTTGGCGGCGGAATTGCGAGTCGCCACGGACCCTCGCCCGCCACCCTCGCTGCGCCTTCTCGACGCGGATGACGGCGAGATTGAGCGCCTGTACTTGCTGCGTGTTCTCAAAAGCGAGGATCGAGGCGGTGACCTTCTCGAGCAAGCGGCAGTTAGTGGCCACCGGCACCAGCGGCGACAGGCGGTCGACCTTGGTGTTGAGGTCCCTGACGGTGACGGCCATGTCGTCGAGCTTGGTCCCCAGGTTGTTGACGGTGTTCGTCAGCTCGCGGAGGCCGTCGATGTCGTCACCCATGGAGCACGGAACCGCAAGTCTGATACCAAGTTGTGATGGGAGGAGGAATTGGTGGGAGGAATCGATCTTAGATTGTAATCAAAGAAGGTTTCAGGCCGCGGCCCTGGACCTCGCCGGCGCATCGGAGCCGTGATGGAGCTCGACGCCGCACCGGGAAGGCAGGACAGCGGCTACAGATAAGATACAATCTAAGCTTGCCTGTCTCCAACTAATTTCTGGGCTTATATGACTGCCCCTAGCTAACCAATTCCCTAACAAATCTCTAAGCGAACTTAATCTCCAAGCTAACCAAAAATCTTATCCCTAACTACTCTGCTTATCCCCTGGCGCCCTTGCCCCTTTGGCGCCTACCAAATGTGGAGCCGTACATAACAGCATCTCTCATTGGCAGCAAGGAATGTATATGATCCCATATCTCCTGCGTGCAAACATACGTGGGAGAAAATTCATCTGTGGGATTATAAAGGCAGGGACCCATTAGTGCAGATTAATGGTTATGTAGTCAGCAGTATTTCTTTTGTACAGTAGGGTACAATAGTATAATAGAAACAAGTCCACACAGCAGGGAAACAGGTACAAACAAGCAACATCTTGATAGGTTACAAGTAACATCTTGAAAGGAAACAAGTATCAAATGTGAATCTGAAATTCTGAATGTATAGATAACAGCCAAAAGGCCCATGGGACAGCTTTGTCAGCTACCATAAATAACACAAGATACATGATTTAAAAAATTACACCGGATTACTAAGATGAGATGATGATTATAGACCAAAGATCTGAGATAAAGGACAAAGAAAGTGTTCACAGGTCCGTGAAGGTAGACATTTAATTAGTAGACATGCTTGATTTACAGCACTTGTTCGACAGTAACAGAATTAGTTCTTCAACTTTCGGAGCAAGAGCAGAGAGCTAGCAATCTCAATCCAGTAAGAACAATTTGCACAGTTCAATCGTTCTCAAGTAACATATCCATAATGAAAATTTGACACTGCACCGTACCTTTGGAAGTTGTGGCCCTGCATAGCCCTGCATTTGAACTCCCACGGAAATTTCACTTTGTTGGAAGGACGATTCCGTGATGAAGCAATGGATTCATATTCATCTATCATCTGCAAACAAATACAACACGCAAGCCATGCATCAACTGAAGATTATCCGCCACAAGCCTGCTCTGATGGAGTTATGGTTCGTGAGCGGCTTACCTCCTTGTCCTTTGAGCTGCAACTGCAACATGAACACGACGGGTCGGGTCAGATCAGGAATTCGAGGGCGGCGCCCTGTCTGTGTTCTTCCCTCTCTGCGAATTTTAAAGACAGGATCAGAAGAGGAGCCCCTCCCCAAATTACGGGAATCCCATTGAGAAGAGGAGCAGGGACCTCACCGGATTCGGATCGGGACTATGGGGACAGAGAACAGAAAGAACCAAAATGAAAGCCATGGCATCGAAGAAACCACACGGCCACCGGCGGCGGCGGCGGTGGCGTAACACTAAATGGAGCTGCCGTGTTCGACGACGCGACGCCTCCGCTGCTTGGCGCCACCGCGACGCTCGACGCCGCCGCCGCCGTCGCGGCGCCAAGCCGCCATCGTCGTCCTACTGTCCTACATCTCCACCCGGCGGCGGGGAGAATCCCCAAACGAGCTATATAGCCGTGGGAGGCGAGCGCGGGGGGTGGGTGGACGGTCGGTGCGTGAACCTGAGGAAGCCGGCGGTCGCAATGTAGCCGGCGGCCGGCCCTGATTGTTTGCAAAGAGACCCCTAGATCGGATCGCGATTATTAGTCGCGATCCAAACATTTGCATATTGGACCCCCACATTTGTATACACCCCCCTAAATTGGATCGCGATCAATAGTCGCGATCCGATTATTTGCAATTAGGACCCTGCAATTTGCACATAGCCCCCTGGTTGGGGTCCGCTTCCTCCTGGCCGCCGTCCTCGCTCGTCTGGGAAATCCAGAGACCGCTGATAGTTGGGATGAGGAACACGCCGGCGTTGAGCTCCAGACACCGCCTCCTCTCGTCCACCTCCGTGGGCCTGCCGTAGAGGATGAGGCTGTAGCCTCCGTACTTGGCCGAGAGCGGGAAAGAGAAGTCCATGTCGGTGACGGTGAACACGGCATCAGCGTCGACGCACCAGACACCACGCCGTCATGAACACGCTCCAGGCAGCACGTTGTTGTAGAGGAACTCGATGCCATGGAGCCTGCAGTAGTCGATTCTTGAGCAGGCGGAGACGTCGCACGTCGGAGCCTGCTGCGACCCGGTCACCACCACCACGCGCTCCCGGCGGCGCCCCCGCGCCGAGCCCGCGCGCCCGCTGCGCTACACCGTGCGCTTGGCGTGCTACACGGTGACGAGGCGTCCCACGGCGTAGGATAGGCTCGAGTCGTCGTAGAACTTGTGCGGCCTCTCCGCCGGTTCGGGAACGGGGAAGCCGCCGCCGCCGCCGCCGCGCCATCGGGAGTCGAGATGCGCGATCAATCTACAGCGACGCGCCCGTCCACGGATGTAACTCACCTGGACGTACACAACGCAGCCGTTGCCTCTCGGGCTGCATCTACTGATCCAGGAACTGCCGTACAGGTCATGATTCTTGTTAGTTTCTTCGCTGCTTTCCTTGAGCCATGCATGGCCACGGCCGGTGGAAGCTGCCAGAGCCGTGGCGAGAAAGGGAAGAGGTTCGGTCGACACCCGGGACGCGGCGATGCCTCTGGCGAACCACGCCGTGCAACGCAGCCGGCGGCGCGGCGACGAGTACGGGTGGACGGTAAATGAATTGCATTCCGGGGTGGACGGTGTTTGAAATAGGATTATTTGGTTTCAGACCATTACAATTTTTCGGAAAAAAATTGGGTGCGCACCGGGCGCACACCTGCCCCGGTGCGCACCCCCGCGTGATGCCGCCCCTTTCGCATCCGACGTCCTGACGCCCGCGTGCTCGGCCTGCTGCGATGCACTCGGCTCCCTCACGATCAAGATCCTGTGCGCACTCGGCTCCCGCAATCCAGCGCGCTCTCGGCTCGGCTTCTGCCGTTTTCTGGGCGAACTGAATGGCGGTCGCGGACGGCGGCAAGCAGCTGCGTGGCAGCCGCACGCCTGTCTTCTCTCATTCTTCTTTCTTTTCTGCCCATACTTTGATCTCAATTTGTACCAAAACTTTCTTTCAGACTCTCTTGAATCTTTCGTTAATCTTGCAGATGAATCGTAGGACTGCAATCTATTGATTTGGTCTTTTGACTTTCGAGTAATACAGCTCACGAAATTGGAGCTCGAAATCCCCGCCTGCAGACGGTGTCTTCCTCTGTACTCGACAACTGAATGGAATCAAAATCCCCTATTCAGTTCGTCAGTAGCAGTTCAAGGGCAGTAAAACGTCCAAACTTTAAATTTCCATTTAAGTGTGAATCTGATATTTTCCTTGATCAACGATTCTTCTAACATGATCCCTACTCATTAAGGATTATTTGTAGGCCATAAACTACCACTTGCAGGTAAGTTTCTCTAGAAACCAAACTCCAAAGCAACTATAAACACTATCTTTTAGACACTTCAGACTTAGGCGTTTCAGCCTGTTGAACAGAATCAAAACAGCACTCCTTTCAATCTTGGCACTCGATTTTAAATACTTAAAATTTATTTCCCTCGTCGAAGAGGTATTATAAATTATTGAACAAAATGCATAGATTCCATTTTGTAGCTGTATGACCAAAACTTAGATGGAAAATTCTTCTCGAGATATTTGCAAAGAGGGCTAACTGGACTGTTGCAAAGTTATTATTCACAATCTGAAAATTCAGTGTCTGAAACAACATCAGTTAGCTGTTTTTGAAATTTATTTCTGAGCAACTTTGCATCTAAATTTTGGCTCCACAGTAGCAAAATGGAATCTATGAACATTGGTAAACCTGTACACTCAATTGTTGAGCCAGATATTGGAGTTAAGTAATTTTAAGAGAGCTCCAAAAATTGATTTCAGCACTGCACAGCCTGGGCACTAGACTTGCGAAAATTTCAAGTCTGACGAGTCTGACCACAGTGATACTCATCGGAAGTTTGCAAATATTTTGTGAGCAATTTTCTTTGTAGGAAAGCATGTTTTGTTGATGATACATTAGGTTTGGAAGTTAAGATTTAATCTGGATCACTTAGTTCGAATAGTAAAAGATGCTTACTAATTTTAATCGAGGCTCAAAATTGGACCTTTGTAACTGACGAAACTGAGTAAACACAGAAGACGAGCCGAGCGAGCAGCGGATCGCGGGAGCCGGGAGCCGAGCGGCGTGTGCGGGAGCCGAGCGCCCAATCGCGCGGGGGACCTTCCGCTCTCCAGCCAATCGGCAGCGGCCACGAGGGTGCCGCGGGGCTGGTGTCGCCGTGCCAATTTTTAATTTTGAGTTGGAGAAAGCGTTATTATTATTCTATTTTGAAATTTCTTACAATTCTTCTTCTACCCGATTCTTGCCATTTTCTCGTCTTATGATGCCGGGGCTCACGTCAGACCGTATTTGTACACATATGTTTTGTATACTTCTCTCTCCACTCGGCCCGACATGTGGGCTCCATGTCGATTCTTCCTCACCCACTCCTCCCTTCCACCAGGCGGTTCTAGCGGTGGTGGCGGCCATCCCACGCATCCTCTCCTGCACACTGGGTGGCGCGAGCTCGACCTCGGCAGGCGCAAAGCTCGCGGCCGGGTGGGCTGAGCCGCGGCCGGCGAGTCATGAGCACGCAGAGCTCTCGTGGCCGGCGGATCTCGCGGCACAGCGGGCATAGCTCACGGCACAGGCGGCGGAACTCATGACATGGCGAGAGCTCGCGACCTTGCCTGTGGCTCGCGCGCAGATGGATGCGGTGGCAGGAGCTCACGGCCGTCTTGGTCGCTCAGGCCGAGCGTTTTTAGCACAAGACCGTCAGGCGACCGCATGTTGTTGGAACGTTGAAGGAGAAGCTGACATGTGGGGTCCACATGTCAGTGAGTCAAGAGAGAATGAGTAGAGGTATTTTTTTCTCAAATACGGTCATTCATGTACATATCGTGCGTGGGCCCTAACGTCTATAAGACGTAGAAAATGGCAAGAACCGGGTAGAAGAAGAAGTGTAATGACAAATTTCAAAATAGACGAATAGTAATGGCGTTTCTCCAACTCTGAAAAAATGTAATGACTTAGAACCAAATAACCCTTTGAAATACCGTCCACCCTTGGGTCCCTGACTGCCACTGGATGGAGCACGTGCGGTCCGGATCGGGCGTGGACCGGGTCTTTGTCGTCTTCGTCCGTCGTCACTCGTCAGGCAGCGCGCAGGAGGCCGCCATGCTGCAGGCCGGTCGGCGTGGCGGCGGTGCTCGCCTGCTCGGGCTCGGCGGCGAGTGTCCTCCAGTCGACAGCGCGGGAGACCTCGCCGTTTCATCGCTGCATGACAAGTTCGCCGGATCAGCAGGCCCGGGCAGAGAGCTTGTCAGATTGGCCGCCCGGCCGGCTTCGGCAGATGCGCCGTGCGACATCGCCGGTGCCCGACCGCCTGCCTCCTGTTCCAGCGGACGATGGATCCGAGAGCATGACTTTCGCATGCTCGTAGTTCAGACTTCAGAGTTGAGATTACCTATGATGCACGCCGTCTTGAGATTACCTATGATGCACGCCGGCGAGCGCTGCAGTTTGGTTAGTAAGCAATGCACCTTTAACTTTGTGCCTGAATCATACACTTCCGCGGCCGCCGGCGAGCGCTGCAGTTTGGTTAGTAAGCAGTCGGTGAACACAACAATTGTGGTGGCGACCGTGCCTCGCAGTCGCTAGATCCTAGATGTCACGAGTCCATGGAATCATGGGACGTCGTCAAAGGCGCATGGATAATTAGCCTAAACGCAAGCACGATCCCATACCTCAGCAGAGAACAAAGAAATTTCGAGAGCATTCCAAAATTCAAACCATGCTACAGTTCACAATTGCTTGCCTATTTGCTGAATTGTGTACTATTAAGCATGCAATTAGCTATCTTCAACTTCAAGCATGGTAAAAAGTTTTATGCAATGGAAAGCCAGCAGGTACAAAACACGGTTCAGTTCGTAGACGGTAGACTGACTGGCCCTAACATGCTAATACAATCTACAAATGGCAAAGCCCTCGGTCAGCTCATCCAGCATTCAAATTCTCAGGCAAAGCAACAGAACTTGGACGGTTTCTTTTTCTCCTTCACATCCAATTACCACAAGAACTCTTCTAGCTGATAAAAATGGTACTCATCTAAAGTTCCCCAAGGTAGATCTCCTTGTCGCTGCTGCAGGACCCAATGATCGGCTCGGTGGGGTGGAAAGCAGTCTCATTGACAGAACCTTTGTGCCCAGGAAGTTTGTACAGGATCCGCCTCGATGTTGTGTCCCAGATGTAGACCATGCGGTCGGCGCTCCCAGCAGTGACCTTGCGGTTATCTGGAGACCAGCTGCACTTCAACAGGTTCTTCTCAAAGTTGTGCTGGTGGCCTGTAAGGGTCTTGATGTTCCGGTTCTCTGGAGCATAAGGGCGCAGATCCCAGATCTTGAGCTCATTGTCCATTGCGTTCGTCAGGAGGTAAGAGCCGTCAGGACTAAGTTGCATTCCAGTGATCATGTCCTGATGTCCTTTGAGATACTCTGTCACCTCATTCTTGCGAAGATCCCACCACTTGACGTCGTTGTCCAGGCCACCGGTGAATACCTTATCTGCTGCCTCTGAGAAGCTAACGGCTGTGATCTGGTATTTGTCAGGGAGAGTTTGAATTGCACCTCTTTGACGCAAGTCCCACAGCTTTGCAGTACCGTCATCTGAACCGCTCACAACAATAGGCGGCCACTTGCGTGCTGGGCAACATGAGTTGACAAACGACGAGTGCTCAGCCATCTTCTTAACTTGCTTGCCAGTCTCAACATCCCACACCCTCACGGTCTTGTCAGGACTTGCGGAGATTATCTGGGTCCCATCGGTAGTCCACTGAAGGTCAAGAACAGCATTCTTGTGCCCTCTCAGTACCATGAAGTTCTTGCACTCACCATGGACATACCATAAGAAGATATCCTTGTCATGGGAACCTGATGCTATCACAGTTCCAGCAGGGTTGAACTTCATGCAGTAGATAGCACTCTGGTGGCCTGTAAGTAGCATTATTGGTGCCTCCAGACTGGATGTGCGTTGCTTTCCACCAGGCCCAAGAGCCTGATTTGGGTGCTGTTGAACATTAGCCAGCTCCATCCCTGGCCTTGGGGCTGCAAGAGCCAAAGAATTGTTGCCTTGAGCAGAGAACATCTTGACGTTTATAGAAAGGATCAAGTTCCTGTGGCAAAGAAGAGTATAAGATGTCTGCAAGAATCGCATACCACGAAACACCCATGGACTAATATAGAAATGTATGCATGCATATAAAAACAACAACAGAAAATATATCAACCTTCAACCCTCATTTGATAACCACAAGTACAATGCCACAGCTAACTCTCTCTCGTTGTGTACAAATCAGAACACATTCCAGAAATAACTGAACCAAAGTGCCCCAGCTCAATATTTCCAGATGATAAAATAAACATACCAAATGCATAACAGTAGTGCAGCAGTACAGATCAAGCCAAAATATTTGTCATGTGTGAAACTTAACTGACAATAGAAGAATTCAGTTTAGATTAGCATAAATACTCCAGTCAAGTTTATGGACTGTAGGTGGTGAACCAAAACTTTGATCATAGTACATATTGAACATATGGAGATGGAATGGATAAATTTGTCACAAAAGTTAGTTTCATAATCATATATTATTTTGCTATACTTTGCAAATATATTACAATAGAAGTCAGTAGTTGAAGTTGTGTTCTTGGGAACTTGCCATGGCAAAACACCACTTTATCGTGGCTGAAGGGGGTTGATTTATATACCAAAATGAACATTAACAGGTATACAAGGGGCACTGGTAAATGCATATATGGGGCTCAATCAAGCAGTACAAGGCCGAGGCCCAAAAATGTGTTGCATTATGATTACAGGAAGACATCACCAGGTCAGAGCTTTCTCTAAGTGATGGTTTACCCCTGATCTGTTGATTCTTATTCAGGAGTAACTATGCAGCATCAGTTGCTTGGCTGGAACTGGAATGGCTTCTAGTCTAACAGTTGGCAAAGAAATAAGAGCTGGGGAGCTAAAAACACGTGTGGGCTGTAGCCTCAATCCTCATGGACATGGAGCATAAACTTGCTTACAGAGGAGCCTAGAGCAGCTAATGTCCTTAATGTTGCAAATGAAGTTATAAACAAAACTACAAAAAGCATTAACATGGTATCATGGAATTTCTAATAATGAACAAAATGAACGGTAGTGCACTTGCAGGAATTGAATTTTATCAACAACTACCTTGCGTCCTATTTTTTTTTTCGAAAAAACAGCAGGAGCACTGCTATGTCATATAAGGAGAAGAAACAAGCGAGTTCTTACAAAGTGCGTCCTACAAACCATAATTATATTTCTCAAACGGATTACCCTTGGGCACGCTGGGGTGGTGGTAGGAACAAATCCAAAAAAAAGCAGCTAGTAGAATCAACCATTAGAACAAGACCATTAAAGGCAGATTGCTAGGTTTTCGCTTGGTCAAAAGAACATCTCTACTCTATGGGCGACTCCCCCCAATCCCAGCACCCCCTCATGCTTGTCTTATTCAATGTCCTAACATCAAAAATCAGCAAAAAAAAAAAAAGGGACTAAACGCATCCCCCCCCCCCGGAACTTGACACCAGGAAGCAACGAAGCGAGGTTACAGCGCATACCAGGAAGCCCTAGGTCGATAAGCACACGCAACTACGGCGTTGCCCGGAGGAGGTGTGGCGCGGTGCGGAGAGGTCGAAGGAGGTGCGCGGCCGCACGCGTGCGGTGCGGCGGTCGGAGAAGGCCGGATTCGCCGATCCGGCCGGGAGGCGAGAGAGCTGGAGCTGAGGCGAGGCGGCGGCGCTGTGTCGGAGCAGAGTAGACGAGTCGGGGAACTTCAGGGTCAGGAGGTCTCTGGAGCAGTGTTGGGCCGACGTATGCTTCCTTTTCCTTTTTCGACGGAGAAGTTGGGCCGTATATGCTCAAGATAGACGACAAAGGAGATTGGAAGTAAACTGGTCCAGAGAAGGAGAAGTGAAGCCCGAATAGTTGGTGGGCCTCATTGGATGAGGCCTGGCCTCGTTACAAGTACATAGATCTCGGCCTGCGTGTCCCGCCCGACGTACGCGCGCGGGGCCGGGGCGCCACACCCTCCTGGCCCTGGGTCACGTGGCGTCACGGCGGCGCACGCGATCACAGGGATCGGTGATGGCGCGTGCCGTCACGGCGCACGCGGGTGAGCTACGCGTAGGGATGGAACTAAAACATCCGAATTGTATTATAGATTGATTTTTTTAGATCACAATAAAATAAATTTGGTGCTAATTTTTATGCATTATAACCAGCTAATTATTGGAAAAATAAAATTAGCTACAATTTTTTTATGGATTATTTGCTTCGATAGAGGAAAGGTGAAAAACATCCGTATCCTGAATCCGAATCCGAATCAATTTCTTTTCATCATTTGATCAAAATATAGCACACATTTGAGGTTTATTTTGTATGAATCTTAACAAGCACAATGCCAAGAACAAGAATATAAATTTTTGGATACAAAATATTATGCCTAATTTAGCTAAAATCAAAAAAGAACGGCTAAAAAATGGTATCCGAATTACTATCCGTTTCCATCCCTAGCTACGCGCGTCGTGGAGGGCTAGTCGGCTAGAGGCAGGGCACCTGCGTCTGCGTACTCGATGCATGGAGCTCCGCGAAGCTGAACGGAGACCCGTCGTCTCGTCGCTAGTGGAGAAGCGCGGCAGGACGCGGGAAGCAGGGGCGAGCTCAGGATACGAGGTTTGGGTATTCAAAATTTTCAAAGCGCAAAAAAAATAGTAACTTAAAGTTCAAATTGTAGCACATAATTATTCATCGTAACTTGAAATAGTTTTACACGGAGATAATAGATGTACTAAAAGATAAACATATCCAAGTTGTAACATGTAAAATAAATAGAGGATAAAAGAGCAAAATGATAAAAAGCTTACAAAATGCAGCCTACAATTTAACTTTTCAATCCTTAATGACTTAAAAATAAGTGATAATATCCTGATCTTTAGTTAACTTTACTACACTACATTACTCTAAAATTATCACAAATTAATAAGCAATCATCAATCAAAATTGCAATCTTAAGTAAATAAGTAATCTGTGTTCACCTTTCTTTTCTTTAGAATTTCCAATGGAAGAGGAAGATTGCAAGCTGATGGAAGTCCGAAAAGGGAGGGCCAGGTGGATCGGATCTCGCCCACCTCACCTTGCCGCAGTGTTGCCCCCGCGGTTGCTCGCTTGGGTGTCCCGCCTCGGTCTTTGTGACACCCTCTGCTCGCACCGTCCCATAGCGCCAGTCGCGTCGCCCCCGGCGATGCGTGAGCGCCCGGCCGCCCACCCGCCCGGTGTTGGCGTCTTTGCCCGCGCCGCTTAGGTGCCGCGGTCGGGTTCCGCACTCCGTCGTGATAAATCGGGGCAGGGGGTGACGGCCTGGGGTCCTGCCGGGCTGGCTGGACCTGGACCGCGGCTGTGGGAAAGGAAGGGATGGTGGGTGGGCCGTGGAATTTTGGGCCGGATGGGAGACTGGGAGTTGTTTGCCATATGAGCCCAATTCGCAATATTGAGATTGAAAAGCCTGTTTTGTAGTGTTTTTTTCTATTTTTTTGATATATATATGACGGGACCCAATATTATGGGTACCCAAAGACAGCGATTACGAGCGACTATCACAGCCACGATGGCCTCCGGGGTATTTTTGGTGGCTTTCTGGATTTATTTTCATGCAGGGAAACGACCACAAAATCAAGTGGTATTCCAGGGTTTATTTTCGTAAAGGAAAACGGCCATAAATCAAGTCTATGGCATCATGTGCTCTCCAACCATGTGACTCCCGACAAGTTGGTGTCCCTCCCGAGTAGTTTTGGGCACCTCTCTAACCATGCATGCATCAGGTATCAGAAGAATTCAATGGCCGAGCCGCATGCACGAGGAAGCGTGGCACCAGGGCCTGACAAAGTCAAACACACATGGCAATAGCAGCCAGCAGGAACCAAGGACGGTGGGACCCACTGCATGGGAAAAAGACCTCCCCCTTTACTATTGCATGCACCACCTCTTTCTCTTCTTCTCTTCACTAATGTATGTACGCCCCTTATGCGATAAAAGGGTAGAGTAAGGTCCTCACGTGGGAGAGAGAACACTTCTACTTTGACCTCTTCCTTCTCCTCCGGGAGAGGGCACCTCTTGCTTCTTCAACCTTGACCATCCGTGGCTCAAAACAATAGAGACTTGGGACCAAGCTCTCTCGCCTATTTGTAACCCCCTACTACAAATCAGGCGTAAATAACACGAAGACCTGGACGTAGGGTGTTACTCTCGGAGGCTCGAACCAAGATAAATCATGTACTTACGTTTGCAACCGTCGAGGGCACGCAATCCGAGAAATTTCTTGGTGTTAGAGAACTGACGCCCGCCGTAGGGGCTTTTGCATGTCACGACGCGGGTCTCGGATGGCCAACCTCGGCGACAAGCGGCACCAATGGCCGCAGCGACACCAATGACGGCCACGACTTTGCCGGCAACGACGGCGGCGGCCGCGGCACCGACGGCCGCAATGATGTCGACGGCGATCGCGACTCGGCATCCACGAAGGCGGTGACGGCGCCGACGACCACAACGACGCCAATAGAAACTGCGACCGACGATGATGGCACGGCGGCACCAACCCCGGACGCTTACAGCGACTCAAACGACTACAACTCCTCGGCGACTCGGCTAGCGGCAAAGTGCCATGCCCTGCCCTACCGGGAGCAATAGTCCGTCAAAAAATCAAAGCTTTGGCTCTCTTTCTCTCCTACTGATTCATGCAAAAAAAATAATAAAAAAATCATCAGGGCTCCCTCTGATTCTTCAAGTCGCAAGAATCGGCGAGATCGGCAGCGGCAGCGAACCAACAAATCCTTCATATCCCTCCTCCACCGCTGCGGCGATGGCCTCCCGGCGGGACCCGACCAGTGACGCCTCCCGGCTCGGGCCGCCGCCGGCGGTCTCCTGATGAGGGATCCTTTCCACCGAGGCGGCGGCATCTCGGCGCGGATGCGGGTGGCCAGCGAGCCGCCGCGGCATCCTCGGCTCCTCCCCGAGCAAGGCAGCAAGGAGCTCGAGCACATCGAATCCGAACAGCGGCAGCCACTCCCCCGCCTCAGCTCTTCGCACACAGGCGCTGGCCCCGGCCATGCGCCGCGCACTCCGACTTGAGGCGGTGGGAGGGATTGAGAGCCGTGGTTCGAGGACCGGTGGATGGTCGCCTTCTGGTGTGATGAGTGATTGACAACGTGGTGTGGGCGATTCTTGGCTAAGTATTGCAGTGCGAGGTTGCGGCTTGGCAGTGCGGTGCGGTGAAGAACAAGCGTGAAAGGTCGTTGCCGGTGAGGCCTCCAGGTGTGGAGAAGACAAGTAGGCTTGGTTCGAGGGACCCGGTGGCCAGGTCAAGTGCTTGGGCCGCATGGTGGCAAACGGCAAGATGAAGTCATGGGCGGTTTCTTGGTTGAGCCTCAAAACCAAGGTCGAGCCGGGACTACGTGGGAGCCGAGTCATGAGTGGTGATTGGCGGAGGCTACACCGAGTTCGCGGGGTTTCCGGTGGTTCACCAGAAAACCCTTTGGGTTCCTTGGTTGATCCACAAAGCCAAGACCAGAACAAGAAGGCGGAGGTGCGGCTCGAGGCCGTCGGCCGGTGGGTGGTGCGGCCGGTCATGCACCGATGGACGGTCGGCCGTGAGAAGCCGTCGGCCCGGTGTCAACGGCAACGGATCCGGAATCTTGAGCGGAGGACAGCGTCGGGATCGCAAGGCTTGCGTCGAGGCTAAGCAAGTTTGCGGTCAGGCATCCGTCCGATGGTGCGAAGACAAAGACTTCAATTTCGCCCTCGAGGGCATGTATCCCTAGTTAGCTAGTAAGGGTATTTTAGTCTTTGGTTGCCTCCATATAACCCAAGTGGTGAGAGGATGGCAGCCATCTCTTGGAACCCTAGCTCATTTGGTTTTCCTATTTTCCTTCCTATTTTCTTAGGATTTTTGTAGGACTAGCTTGAGAGCTTCATGGTGAGATCTTGTGAGAGGAAGGATGATCGGGCGGCAAGCTAGACCTTGTATGAACCTCTTTGGTATGTATAGATGATTCGTGGTTCCTCA
This sequence comes from Cenchrus purpureus, assembly GCA_022644695.1. Classification (NCBI taxonomy): domain Eukaryota; kingdom Viridiplantae; phylum Streptophyta; class Magnoliopsida; order Poales; family Poaceae; genus Cenchrus; species Cenchrus purpureus. The sequence continues at coordinate 191,809,586 of CP053461.1, read as the reverse complement.
AGGCTTGGATGTGTCTTTCCGTTTCTCCTTTTGGTGATTTTCAGACCCTTTTCTTGGCGATTTTCTTGGGCGATTTGAGGCCTTTCTCTTTGGGATTTGGTGGGGGATGTATGCATGAACCCTTGGTTCTTTTCCTTTGATTCCCCTTCCAAATCCGTGAGCAAAGGGCTCGATTTTGGGGTTTTCGTGGCTCTAGGGTTAGGCGTTCTTGGTGGGATTTCTTGATTCCTCTTGATTTGACAAGTTTTGGTGGACCAAATCTTGGCTATAGATACCATGAGGTGTTCCTACTATCCCCAAAGTCTTGTGCAAAACCGTGGAGGCGGATCGGGAGATCGGGAGTTGGATTTGGAGGAGTTGACTTCATGGTATTGTTCATCCCGAGCTGCCCGAGACGGCCGGTCGACCGGTGCTCTTGACCATCGGCCGGTGCTAGCCCTTGGTGGGTTTTGTCTCGGGGAACAACCTTGTCCGTGTGGTTTTGTCCGTGGTCCTGTTGATCAGTTCTTGGAGTGTTTGGAGTTGTTTTGCTAGGGTTTGTGAGGGGTTCTTCTTCCTCACAGGTTGTGTATCGTGGTGGTTTTGTTCCGGGGCCTAGAGGATTCATCGAGGCTTCTGGAGCGTTCTTTATCTTGTCTTTGTAGCCGGCCGGCTGGACTCATCCACCGATCGGCCGATCGGTGTCACCGGTCGGCGATGGAGCCATCGATCGGCCCGGTGTAGCCTGAGCGACAAGCGCGTGCAAGTTTCCATTGTGTGTTTTTTGGTGAGTTTGAGTGTTGGTTCCTAGGACCCGGTAGCACTCCGATTGGCTGCGTGGTCTTGACCAACTTGGGTAGTTAGGTCGGAGGCGTGAGTTGGAAGCCGTGTTCGTCTTGTTGGAGTTCTCATCTCCTTGAGAAGAATTTTATCGGCTCCCATTCACTCCCCCTCTCTGGTTCGCCTAATCGGTCCTTCAATTGGTATCAGAGCCGGTTCGGGTCTTTATTGACTCTTACCAGTCTAAGATCCAAAGATGGCGTACCGAGGAGCGGGTTCGGGTCCTCCGCGCCGATGGGAAGAACTACGAGATGTGGCAAAGGCGGATGGCGGCGTTCCTCCGCGGAAAGGGTCGAGATCCTTTGGGATGTCACGGTGAACACGACTTATGTTCATCCGATGAACTTCCTTGCTCCAGGATCGAGGGATATGTTTGAAGCCAACAACAAGGCTGTCGACTACTTGTTTCGTGCTCTGTGTCAGCCTGAATTCGATCGGGTTCAGACAGAGGACTTAGCTTGTAGGATTTGGGAGCAGTTGAAGGATGCTCATCTTTGGGAATGCTCGAGTTCGAGGCTCGGATGTCTGCGACTTCTGGGAGAGTACGAGAACTTCACTCATCTCCCCGGCGAGTCCGTCGATGCCCTTTTCCAGCGATTTACGGTCGTTGTGAACAACATGAGAGCCAATGTGGACGTCCTCCCATACAATGATCATGATAGAGCCGTGAAGCTCTTGCACTCGTTGGATCGTACCGTATGGGACGGGAAGTTTGAGGCTATTGTTGAGTCAGAAGTATGACACCTTGACGGTGAGCAGGCATTCTCGAGCTCAAGTCGGTGAGTTGGACCGTGGTATGACCAAGATCGAGAGCTGATTCTCATAGTCTCGCTCTCGTTGGTGGCAAAGGAGCTAAGTCTAACGCTAACGCATCCTCCGGGATGTACTCTGTCTTCTTTGATGTCTTTGCGGATGAGGAGTTCGGCGTGCTTGGAGAGGGGCAGTGGCGTTCTTGACGAGGCGGTTCGAGGCTGCGAGGCGGGTGAACCACGAGGAGGCAGCACGGACGTGCTTCGGTCTGACAAGCCGGGACGCCGTTGCGCGCGGAGAAGATGGAGAACAAGGGCGGCTACAAGGCGGCTACGAGCACCCGGTCGAGCAAGGATGGCAAGTCTGCGTCGGCGCGATCACAAGCACAGAACAAGCACAAGGGACGGCGGCGGTCGAGAAGAAGGATGGCCGGCGGGAAGGCCCGAGCAATGGTCGGAGGCGGCGGCGTCGACTCGACTCCGCCTACTCTTCCTCAAGCTCGAGTAGCGGTGAAGATGAAGGTGATCGGGCAAGAACAAGAAGTCATCCGAGGAACTTGGCGGGTTGAGCTGCTTGCGAGAGATGGCCTGCGGCATGGCCGTAGCTCGGCGACAAGAAGAGCCACGAGTGACTCGGGACTCGACTCAGGGATGAGGTATGTGATGAGCTCTCTTCTTTGCGCAAGGAGAATGATGAGTTGGTTGACTTGCTTGATAAGCGATCACATGCTTAGAGGCCAAGAAGATGAGGAAAGAGCTTAGGGCCTCACTAGAAGATGCTAGGAACCGTGTGTGAGCTAGAAACCCGAACCTAGATGCTAAGCTTGAGATTGATTAAGCAAGGCTTCTCCTGTGGTTTCGATGAGATTGATTCTTTGTGATTGCTCGTGTACCTAGCTGATCTTCTTGCTCTTAAGGATAAGCATGCTTCTACTTGTGATGAACTAGATATGCTTAGGGTTGAAGTGGGTGAGCTTAAGTCTAGACACCTTTGCTAGGTGCTTGCACTTCTTGCCCTGTTTTGCATGGAAAGATTGATGAGATGCATGCTTACCTGTTTCACTTGAGGCTAAGTTGAAAGAGCCTATTCCACTTCTTGCTCTACTTGTGAATTGCATGCGGTTAGAATTTGGAGCTTGCACATTATGTTGATCGCTGCGGGATGAAAATGATGAGGTGAGAAAATGTATGAGCTGGTTGTCGGGTCGGGAGCCTCATTTCGGTATCATGATAGCGGCTTTCAAAGCTATGATGGTCGAGCACTTGGGGTGACAAGCTTGGAGAAGAACTGTGGTGAGGGAGTTGAGAGAGTTGGAGAGATTCCTATCCACCACCAAAGCAGACACAAGAACAAGTTTGAGCCCAAACCATCTCGAAACAAACTTGACACTACTCGGATCCACCCATATTCCCTCACCCAACAAATGATTTTCGGAAACCGGTGAAGTTTGTGAGCCCAAAGGGAGGTGAGGAAGGAGAGAAGAAGGGTGAGAAAGCCGAGTGGGCAGCCCCAACCCAAGCCTAAGCCTAAGCCACAGCCCATAAAGTTCCATTGTGGGTATTGTGGGAGAGATGGTCACAAGGATGAGTTTTGCTTCAAGAGGCGTGAGGAGAGAATGGCTAGAGAGTGGGCTAACGAGGACGGTACCACCCCTCTAATGGTGTGCACAGGCCTCGTATCTGGATGCCAGGCCAAAGCGATTGTGAGGGCAGTTCGGCTTGGGAGGCCGGAAGGCTGCGGTGTTCTGCTGGCCGAGCCACACCGGTCGGAACCGGTGTACTACACCGGTCGAGGGCAGTGCAGGCTGGCGGAGCAATGAGTCGGGTTTCGTGCTCGTGAGGATGCTCGGTTTGGTTGGAGGTCGTGGTTACGGTGGTTGATGCGGAAAGTTTGCGGTGGTCGGTTGCTGGCGTTCTCCACCTCGTGCTCAATACGGGTGAGAAGAGTCGTAGCTTTGAGATGGAGGCGGAGAGTCGATCCACGGTTTCCCTTTCGTGGTTTTCGTCCTCCTCCGACTAGAGAGGTTGGTTCCCTCGTGGTGGTAACCGTGGTGGTAGCTTTGATAGGCGTGATGATTTGGTTTGTGCTAACCCCACTTTGGAGCAAATGGCTCGCACTGGTTTTACTCTTTTGGTACTAACCCTTGATCTTTGAGTCGTTTGTTCACTCACGTGCTAAGCTTTTGAATTTCAGGTGGGAGACTTGAAGAACATTTGGTTGATTGACTCCGGTTGCTCGAGGCATATGGCCGGAGACAAAGGGTGGTTCTCAAGTCTCGTCCGGTGTGTGACAAAAGTACATCACCTTTGGGGACAATGGGCGGGCGTGTCTTGTCGAAGGTGAGATTAAGGTAAGTGACAAGATCACTCTCGGGCGTGTTGCTCTTGTTCAATCGCTTGGATACAATTTGCTTTCGTGTCCCGGTTGTTGGATGAGGGTTTTGAGGTGTTGTTTTCGGCTGGTGGTTCTCGGATTTTAGATTCTCGGGGATCTTGTTTGCATGGTCGTTCAGGGTCAAGTGTTCTGATTTTCTCGATCTTACGGTGTGGGCGTTGCTTCTTGGCTGGTTCTTGAGTGAGTTGTGGAAGTGGCATAGGAAGTTGGGTCACTTGAGCTTTGACCTTTTGTCTCGCTTGAGTAAACTCAATTTGGTCCGAGGATTGCCACGATTGAGGTTTGAGAAAGAGTTGGTTTGTCTTGGTGTAGGCATGCCAAGATGGTAGCCTCTTCTCACCCGCCTCTCACCGATGTGATGTTGGCGTCCATGCGAGCTGCTCCATATGGACCTTGTTGGCCCGGCTCGTGTGCGATCTGCGGAAGTGGTATGTCCTTGTTGTGGTGGGACTACTCTCGGTATGCGTGGGTGTTCTTTCTTGAGGAGAAGGGGAGGCGTTTGGTTTTGTTCGAGATCTTGTCTTGAGGTTAAGAAAGCGAGAGCACGGAGATGCCATACGGCGATCGCGGATGACAATGGCTCGAATTCAAAAACTCTCGCTTGAAACCTTTGCCATGACTTGGGTCTTGAACATCAGTTTTCAGTCCGTATCGCCTCCCGAATGGCGTGGTGGAAAGGAAAAGCAGGACCTTGTGCGAGATGGCTCGGACGATGCTCGGCGAGCATAGGACTCAGAAGGTTACGGGGTGAGGCGGTCAATACCGCGTGCCATGTCGAGCAGGATCTACCTCGGGGTTCACAAGAAGAAAACCTGTTACGAGTTGATGCGATTCGCACACCCAAGGTGAGTCACTTCCATGTCTTTGGTTGTAAATGCTTCATTACGAAGAAAGGGAAGAAGTTGGACAAGTTCGAGGCTAGATGCATCGATGGCATTTTCTTTGGTTATGCATCTCATTCTAGAGCATTTCGTGCTCAATCTTGAAACTAACCAAATCGTGGAGACTTGCGAGGTAACCTTGACGAGACACACGTGGTCGGCTTGTTTTTGAGTGTGCGGTGACGACGAACTTGGCGAGGAGATCTTTCGGGAGGAGGAGCATGAACATGGAGATGATGAAGATGGCGGTGTGATGCCCGCGGTGAACATGTACCTACTACTTGACGGCGATCGAGAATGGACCCTCTCCACACCTACAGCGACAAACCCGGATCAAGGCGAAGGCTGCTGTTGAGGGAGGTAGCATCAAGGCGAGAACCTCCCCGGCGGTGCAAGTGGATCACCCGAGAATCATCGACATGAATGAGCGTACTACGGTCGAGGTTGGAACAATTCTCATTTCGCTCATGCTGCTTTTGTTGCCACTTTGAGCCCAAAGACATTGGACATCGTTATCGATCATAATTGGGTTAACTCGATGCATGAGGAGTTGGAGAATTTTGAGAGGAACCAAGTTTGGGTGTTGGTTGACCCTCCCGAGTGTAAGCCGATTGGGACAAAATGGGTGTGGAAAAATAAAGAGGAGAGAAAGGAGAAGTGGTGAGGAACAAGTCGAGACTTGTTGCTCGAAGTCTGATCGAGAAAAGGGGATCGACTACGAGGAGACTTTCGCTCCTGTAGCTCGTTTGGGCGATCGAGGATCCTTCTAGCTTTTCCGTGGCTAAAGGGTTCAAGTTGTACGGATGGATGTGAAGAGTGCTTTTGAGCGGTGTATTGGAGGAAGAGGTGTTTGTGAGGCAACCACGGGGTTTGAGAGTGAGAAGTACCCTCACCGGGTATACAAGTTGAGGAAAGGCGTATGGGTTGAAGCGGTACGCCTGAGCTTGGTATGGTAGGTTGAGGGGTTCTGTTTGAGAGAGGGTTTGAGATGGGAAGGTCGACGGACCTTGTTTCTCCTCGAGCGAGGCGAGAGATATCACGATTGTGCGGTATCGTGGATGATATTGTCTTTGGTGGCTCGTCTAACTCTCTTGTTGCAAGGTTTGCGAAGACATGAGCGAGGAATTTGAGATGAGCATGATGGGCGAGTTGCAGTTCTTCCTCGGGCTACAAATCAAGCAATCAAAGGAAGGAACATTTGTGCACCAAGCTAAGTACACCAAGGACATTGTGAGGAAGTTCAAGATGGAGGACTCCAAGGCCATGGCGGCGCCTATGAGTGCGACTACAGTTCTTGATGCGGACGAGGAAGGTGAACACGTGGACGAGGAAGAATGGGAGCATCGGGTCACTCCTCTACTTGGCGGCGGCAGAGGACATTCAATTCTCGGTGTGTCATGCGCTCGTTTTCAAGCTTCTCAGGGACTTCGCGCCAACAGCGATCAAGCGCATTTTCAGGTATTTGCGACACACTCCCGACTTGACCTTTGGTACTCTGCGTCTTCTTCTTTGGCGCTTCATGGATTTTCGGACGGATTTTGCGGGTGTCGGTTGGATAGGAAGTCCACTTACGGGACTTGCCAGTTCTTGGGTTCTTCTTTGGTATCTTGGTCTTCCATAAGCGATCAGTGTTGCTCAATCCACTCAGGGGCGGTATGTGGCGCGGCTAGTTGTTGCTCTCGGCTCCTTTGGATCACATACACCATGAGTGACTTTGGTGAGGAGTATACCCATGTCCCACTTCAATGTGATAGCACGATTGCCATAAGCGTTGCAAAGAACCCGGTGCTCCATTCCAAAACCAAGCACATAGAAGTGAGGTATCATTTTACGAGAGACAACGTAGAAAGGGAAGATAGCTTTGATCCATGTACCCACACATGAACAACTAGCGATATTTTCACCAAACCCTAGATCAAGCAACTTTCACTTTCGTTTGCGGGGAGCTTGGTGTTTGTTTGATTTCTTGAGTTGGCGTGTGGGAGCTCCTTTGTAGCATATGTATAGCTTTCCTTTGTGCATTTCTTGCATTTGGCATGGCATATGTAACATGATGTATAGGCATCTTTGTATCTTAGGTTGCATGCATTTTGTATCATATGCATTGTTTAGGAAAGGCTTCTCCTATATACATTGTTCACCATGGAATGACATATATGTCTTTGTGAGCTAATTTGGTAAGCTATGGTTAGTTTGGCTTAGCTCTTGATAATCTTGGTTTGTATCCATGGTTGATGGCTATGTTTTGAAAAATTTCATATATATGCTCTCTTGTGAGTAAATGCCTTTACATGATCTTGACATGTTTTGTGGCTTGGCTATGCTTAATTTGTGGTTGGATAGCTTATTTTGATCATATGGGGCCAAAGGCTCATTTGCCATCATGAATGTTTAGCCCCATGCTTCATCTTGTGGAGGGCATAAGTTCCTTTTTCATAAAGACATTTCATGTACCAATTATAAATCTGAAAATGAAATGTAAATTGCTTGAAAATGTGTGCTCCCATGTCATATGTGCTAATTTTAATTTGCTTTGGGTGCTAAATCGTTGCATGATGCCTACCAATGAGAAGTCTCATATATAGAAGTAGGCACATGGCTCGGTGGCTTTGACATGACATGAGGTGCTTGTGGGTGTTTATGATGGTCTTATGCTTAGAATGGTTGTCCTAGCATGAAGTTTGTGTGGCTTTGCCATTTTGACATGTTTTGCTCATGTTTAGGACTTTGCTCATGAGAGGGTGATTTTCGAAAATTGCTAAATTCTATCTTAGCTTAGCCCAATGGTTGTGAAACTTGGTGATCATGAAGTTTATGTCTTCTGAAGCTATAGAGTATCTAACTTGCTCGTTTGGACATGTGTAGCATCCTATGTTGAATTTTGTCTATTTGAGAAGCTCTAGGTTGCATTTTTGCATTTTGGCTTGATTCATGCATTGTCAACAAGGGAGAAGTTTGAGCATGTTTTGGCCTCTTGAATGCATTTGGAAGGTTTTCGGTGGTTTCGAGCTATTTTGGGCTCTGTTGTGCACAGTCGACCGGTTGAGGTCACTGGATGCCGGTCAGTGCTGGTCCTGTTCACATGTTGCCCAGTCGGCCGGTGGTGTCGACCGATCGCCGGTCGAGCAGCGATTGCAGCTGCTACATTTTGTGAAATGGTTCGCATGCATTTGTCGAGTTGCAGTTGGGGAGCTTTGTGGTTTTCGAGCTTTGGTTTGATGGTTTGTGCTCTTTGCTTGAGCATGTTTTGTCTCGGATGTGTCGAGTTGCCCTTGCCTAAGGGTCGAGACTTGTCTTCTTCAAGTGATCTTGCTCTTTGCCTTTTCTTTGGCTTTCGATCGCTTGTTGGAGTTTCTTTTAGTCGTTTCTTTTCTTTTCCTTTTCTCTTGGTTACCAAAGCGTGTGTGTTGTCAATGCACTCATCAAGGGAGATTGAGAGCGGTGTGGTTCGAGGACGGTGGATGGTCGCTTCACGGTGTGATGAGTGATTGACAACGTGGTGTGGGCGATTCTTGGCTAAGTATTGCAGGTGCGGTTGCGGCAGGTGCGGTGCGGGTGAAGAACAAGCGTGAAAGGTCGTCTTGGTGAGGCCTCCGGTGTGGAGAAGACAAGTAGGCTTGGTTCGAGGGACCCGGTGGCAGCGGGTCAAGTGCGGCCGCATGGTGGCAAGAACGGCAAGATGAAGTCATGGACGGTTTCTTGGTTGAGCCTCAAAACCAAGGTCGGAGGGACTACGTGGGAGCCGAGTCATGAGTGGTGATTGGCGGAGGCTACACCGAGTTCATGGTTTCCGGTGGTTCACCGAAAACCACCGGGTTCCTTGGTTGATCCACAAAGCCAAGACCAAGAACCGAAGACGGAGGCAGTGCGGCGGCTCGACGGGTCGGCCGACCTGCAGCCGATGGGTACCGGCCGATCGGCGGTGAGGAGAACCGGCCGGTGTGCGGCAACGCAGTCCGGAATCTTGAGCGGAGGACACGCGTCGGGATCGCAAGGCTTGCGTCGAGGCTAAGCAAGTTTGCGGTCATTGGGCATCCGTCCGATGGTGCGAAGACAAAGACTTCCAATTTAAGCCTCGAGGCATGTATCCCTAGTTAGCTAGTAAGGGTATTTTAGTCTTCGGTTGCCTCCATATAACCCAAGGGGTGAGAGGAAGGCAGCCATCTCTTGGAACCCTAGCTCATTTGGTTTTCCTATTTTCCTTCCTATTTTCTTAGGATTTTCGAGGACTAGCTTGAGAGCTTCATGGTGAGATCTTGTGAGAGGGAAGGATGATCGGGCGGCAAGCTAGACCTTGTATGAACCTCTTTGGTATGTATAGATGATTCGGTGGTTCCTCAAGGCTTGGATGTGTCTTTCCCGTTTCTCCTTTTTGGTGATTTTGAGCCTTTTCTTGGCGATTTTCTTGGAGCGATTTGAGGCCTTTCTCTTTGGGATTTGGTGGGGGATGTATGCATGAACCCTTCGTGGTTCTTTTCCTTTGATTCCCTTCCAAATCCGTGAGCAAAGGGCTCGATTTTGGGGTTTTCGTGGCTCTAGGGTTAGAGGCGTTCTTGGTGGGATTTCTTCGATTCCTCTTGATTTGACAAGTTTTGGTGGACCAAATCTTGGCTATGGAGTACCATGAGGTGTTCCTACTATCCCCAAAGTCTTGTGCAAAACCGTGGAGCGGATCGGGAGATCGGGAGTTGGATTTGGAGGAGTTGACTGGTGCTGTTCATCCCAGCTGCCGGCACGACCGGCTCGACCGGTGCTCTTGACCGGTGCCCAATAGCCCTTGGTGGGTTTTGTCTCGGGAACAACCTTGTCCAGTGTGGTTTTGTCCCGTGGTCCCTGCTGATCAGTTCTTGAAGTGTTTGGAGTTGTTTTGCTAGGGTTTGTGAGGGGTTCTTCTTCCTCACAGGTTGTGTATCATGGTGGTTTTTGTTCCGTGGCCTAGAGGATTCGAGGCTTCTGGAGCGTTTGAATCTTGGTCTTTGTAGCCGGCCACCGGCTCACATCCCCGTCTGATCGGTGTCACCGGTCTGACCCGGAGCAGCCATCATGTCTGGTGTGACAAGCCGTGCAAGTTTCACGGTGTGTTTTGGTGAGTTTTGGCTAGGAAGGTTGAGTGTTGGTTCCTAGGACCGGTAGCACTCCGGTGGGCGTGGTCTTGACCAACTTGGGTAGTTGGGTCGGAGGCGTGAGTTGGAAGCCGTGTTCGTCTTGTTGGAGTTCTCATCTCCCTCGAGAAGAATTTTTATCGGCTCCCATTCACTCCCCCTCTGGTTCGCCTAATCGGTCCTTGAGGAGGTCCGGCGCAACCACGACCCGACGGCGAGACGGACGGAGCGGGCCCACGGTCGCGGACAGCGGCGCGCCCCCCTTTCCTCGATGGCGCGGTGGCGCGGGCCCGCCCCCGTCCGCGATGTGGCGGCGCGTCTGCTCCACCACGGCGGCGGCCGACCTCCTCGGCGGTCTGCGGCGCAGCTCCCCTCGGCGCGGGCGATGGCGCGACCACGGCGCTCGCGTGGCGGGCCATGGGGCGGCGTGGCCACCTCCCCCGTCGGCTCCGGCGTGGCGACGGTGGGCGCAGACGACGCAGCGCCGCCTCCTTCACCCCGTTTCCTCTCCACCGCAGTGACGCGACCGCCCGGCGCAACGCCTGCTACCTCCTCCACCTCGAAGCGGTTCGGCGTGGCGCCTCGCATCCTCCGCCTCGGTTCGCCGGCCCGACGCGGCGAGGTGGCTCAGCGACGCGGCGACCTCCTCCTTGACTCCACCTCGATACGGCTCGGCTCTCGGCACCTCCTCCCGGCGGCGATTCCTTCGCCAGCGGGCGGCCCCTCGGCGCCCACGACGGCATCCCGACGCGGCGCCCCCATCTCCTTCTCGCAGCACGGCGGGCCGGCGCACCGCGCCCCCTCTGCTTCACCGCGCCGCGACCCAACGCGAGGTCCCATCTTCACCGACACGGCCGCAGCCTGCCCCTCGTCTTGGCGGGGCGTTCTCCACCTGTCCCGAGTCGCGGCACTCACTCCCGCCCGTAGGCGGCAGTGTGGCCGTGGCAGCGGGACTAGGCCACGCAGTCTGCCGGCCCCGCGGTCGGGCGAGCGCCCAGAGTTTTCTTCCTCACGCTCGGCGGACCAGTACCCGCCACCTCCATGTCGCGGCGCAGCAGTCCGGCTCACCGCCGCCTCCTCGTCCCTACGCCCGGCGGGTCGGCGTCCGCCTCCTCCACATCGTGGCGCGGCAGCTCGGCGCCCGCCACCTCCTACTCGTGCGGAGGCCTAGCACGAGCCCACCAACGGCGGCGGCCCCCGACGGTTGCGCGAGCTTGTACTCGCATCCACGGCGGGTTGACTCCCATCCGGGAGAGTCTTCTTTTTCTTCTTCTATTTCTTTTTTGCAGGACTGATGCTCGGGCATCACGGCGAAAGTACTCCCAAAAACTAGTCGGAGGCGTACAAGAAGACGCGACGTCGTGGTGGAGCACCGCGGACCTCCTCCGACCACCGCGACGGGCCGCCCCCGCTCCGACTCCTCCTCGCCTCCACCGCCACTCGACCGCGGCGGCCCCATCCTCGACACGCGCCGCGGCGGCCCCACACTCCTCCTCCTCATCTCCACCTCACGTCGCGGCCGCGGACGGCGGCAGGCCCGCGACACGCGCGCGTGGTGAGGCATGGCGGAGCCACGGCGGCGGAGCCTCCTCTCCTTCAACCACCGCGGCCGACCCTCTCGGTTCGACCTCGGCGGCCGTCGCCCGTTTTCTCTTCCACGAGGGCGCGACCCGACGCGTGGCGCTCATCTCCTCCTCGAGGCACGGATGCCCGACCCGCGCATCCACGGCGCCTCGTCACGCCACTGCGACGCGCTCCTCTCTCCTGCACGACGCGGCGCGGCCCCCATCTACTCCGCCTCCACGTCACGCCAAGGTGCGGCAACTACGGCGACCGTGTCCCGAGCACGCGGCGCAGTGGCGCGGTCCACGAGCGGTCTAGGCGGTGGCGGTACGGACGGAGTGGGCGGCGGTGACGGTCCCCCAATGGACTCGGCGAGCACGCGTTCGCATCCCGCGGCGACGGGTTGACCTACGGGAGAGTTCTTTTCTCTCCCTTCTTTTGTTTTTTACAGGACCATGTACTCCGAGAAACAACTCGGAGGCGGATGGGCTTCCCGTGCGAGGCGGAAAGTGCTCGTGCGAAACGCTCCTACTCGGGGATGGACACGAATCTACTCGGACGAGGCGCCCTTCTCGTGCGAGGCGGAAACTACTCGGAGGGACTTCTCGGAGGAACTCCTCGGAGGGTCTTCTCGTGCGAGGCGGAGAGTACTCGTGCGAGGCGGAAGGAAGTCGTGCGAACGAGCCTACTCCGAGAAACTCTTCGGGGACGGAAAAACAAGTCGTATGAATGGGATTTCCACTCTAGAACACCGCCTTTCTGACCTAAAAACATGATTTTCTTGCCAGTACCCAAGATCTTGTGTGTAGGTAACGAGCAGCAGCATCGACCGCTCGCCATCCTGATCAGGACAAGGTCGTTTCGATCAACGCGGCTGGTGGCGGCAAGCTGAGACCAACCGCTGCGTCACTGCTCATCGTCGTACCTCATCCTTCTTCGCATACGCCGTCGCGCCCGCCACCTTCATCGCTCATGAGCGCACCCCGATTGACCGCGGCGCCGCCATCAACAACAACGCCGTCCGCTCAACTACCGCGGGCGGCACGAAGCTCGGGGGCTGGTCAGGACGGGTCCGGGAACGACGTGCCGACTCCCCCGACGCATAAATCCAGCTAAGCGTGCCGGCACCGCCCGTTTTTCATAACACACACCTCGGCACGCGTCGTCGGGACATATCAACGCATATCTTTTTCCTCTCTGACACAAGTCGCTAAAAGTACTCGGGAAGCACACGCCTTAAATCGTGAAACCTCGACCCCATGCCTACACTTCCCTCGCGTGCCGCGCTGCCTCCCTGCGCTACGGATGCGGGTGTCGGTCGCTGTAAACGCAACAGAACACTTCCAAGAAATTAAATAGACTGAAAAGAGTTGGACTTAGATTTCTTGTTGCAAACTGTCAAATGCTCTTTCCTCAAAATTGGTATTTGTCGCACCATGTACTGTTGTCCCCGATTTCCTTTTGGGGAACACGATCAGACTCGGCCTCGTCGACTGGGGCCGGGGACGGCGACTACCACAGCCCTCCCTCACGCTCGGGGCTAGATGACTACTACTCGGCCCTCGCTCGGGGGGGCGACAACTCGGACGGTCGCGCGACAGAGTACTCTTCCGGTGGCCCCGCTCCTCGCTCTGCACCCGAGGGCCGCCACACACCGACGAGAGTTCGAAGGGGCCCGTCGAAGGGTTCGACACCGCTCCGGACACCCGGCGAGGCGGTGAGGATGGGCGGCCGGAACCCGGGCACACGTGCGCGGGCATCCGAATCACTGCGTTCGAGTCTTGATGGAAAAGGAGGTCATGGTTTTTCCCCTGACGGAAAGGCGACGAGCCGTCGAGTCCAACCGAATGGGCTCGGTAACTAGATGACTTCACCATCGGGAATCGAGGTCGATCACGGCGATCCGTTCGGGCCCGAATGGGGCTCGAGGCTTCACTCGAGCTCACCGCATGCAGCTCACGGGGTGCCGAGGCTCGGCCCGCGAGGCAAGCTTCGGCGTCACCCAACCCTCCTTCACGGCGAAAAGGATGCGCGAGGAGACGAAAAGGGAAACTCCCCACTAGTGCCTCGCCGTGCGAGGTCACCAAAATTCATCTTCCTCCGCAAACTCGGGTGCAACTACACCCCTAACGAGCGATGTTTGACTCTAAAATCGTTAACCCAGCGAGCGAGTCTTGACTCCCGCGGGCTCCATCCGGCGGATGCGCTCGAACAACACTAACACCAAACCCTCTCGACTGAGCCTGGGACCGAGTCTACAACTCCCTCCCAGGCTCGGGGGCTACTGACGGGACCCAATATTATGGGTACCCAAAGACGGCAGCGGTCTGAGCGACTATCACGGCCACGATGGCCTCCGGGGTATTTTTGGTGGCTTTCTGGATTTATTTTCATGCAGGGAAACGGCCACAAAATCAAGTGGTATTCCAGGGTTTATTTTCGTAAAGGAAAACGGCCATAAATCAAGTCTATGGCATCATGTGCTCTCCAACCATGTGACTCCCGACAAGTTGGTGTCCCTCCCGAGTAGTTTTGGGCACCTCTCTAACCATGCATGCATCAGGTATCAGAAGAATTCAATGGCCGAGCCGCATGCACGAGGAAGCGTGGCACCAGGGCCTGACACAGGCAAACACACATGGCAATAGCAGCCAGCAAGAACCAAGGACGGTGGGACCCGCTGCATGGGAAAAGACCTCCCCCTTTACGGCTGTTGTGCATGCACCACCTCTTTCTCTTCTTCTCTCTCTTCACTAATGTAGCCTGCCCCCTTGTCTGATAAAAGGGTAGAGTAAGGTCCTCACGTGGGAGAGAGAACACTTCTACTTTGACCTCTTCCTTCTCCTCCCAGGAGGGGCACCCTCTTGCTTCTTCAACCTTCAGCCATCCGTGGCTCAAAAACTACAGAGACTTGGGACCAAGCTCCCTCTCTCGCCCATTTGTAACCCCTACTACAAATCGACAAATAAACAACACAGGCTGGGCGTGGGGTGTTACTCTCTGAGGCCGAACCGTTATAAATCCTGCGTACCCCACGTTTGCGCAACCGTCCGAGGCCCGACACGCAATCCGAGAAATTTACTGGTCAGCGGTTAGAGAACCCCGACAATATACATGTAATATACTATGTATATGAATTGTTTTGCCAAAAATTTTGGGTATTCAACTGAATACCCATGAATACACATGGGGCCTGCCCCTGGCGGGGAGTCGTCCCAGACTAGCAGACCGACGCGCGCGGCCCACCCGGGTCTCTGAAGGCCGTTCGATCGAGTACGTGCGGTCCAGATCGGGCGAGGTTTGCTGTTTGCACGGGCAGGGGCGCCGTGGTCGTGCTCGTCGGTCGTCATCACTCGTCAGGCAGGCGCTGAGGCGCGGGAGCTAGGTCGTGGGGCCAAGCTGGAGGCTGGACGGGGACGGTGGCAGCGCGGCCGCTGTGCTCGTGCTTGGCGGCGAGTGCCCGCCGGCGACGATGATGGAGCTTAAGAGCTCAGATTGTCAACGCATCATATCTGCATTGCAGACACGACGATGATGGAGCTTGTGCCTAAATCTACAGATGTAGTAACCGTGCATCAGGCCAGGAACACAAATTGTAGAAACTGGCAACGTGCGGTAACATCCCAAGAAAATGTGGTAAATTACTGTGACTGTGGGGGTGTTTGGATAGAGAGGTAAATGAGACAAATTTATCTCAAATTTACTCTTAAGGTGCCAAACATGTGGGGCAAATATTTTGCCCCCTAATTCCATTTACCTTTAAAAAGTAGCAAACTGGAGCAAAATTATGGTGGACCACATCCCTCTCTCTCATATCCACATCCACGTTTACCCCACATTTACCCCTCAATCCAAACATCTCAAAGAGTAAATATTATTAGAGGTAAATAAAATGGCAAAACATTTGCCTTGGGGTAAACATTTACCCCTGCAATCCAAACAGGCCCTGTGTGAGCTAACTCTAACTTTTGTTAAACGGCTACTGCATCTGTTTGCAAGCAACTATGCAGAGCACTAGAGCTACGCTAGCGTCAGTTGGAATTTTATTCGAGAAGGCAAAGCAGCGAACACCTGATGCACACCCGCCGGCGACAAGCCTAGCGAGGCAGCAAGGGAGCGAAACCAAAGGGCGAAGTTGAACATGATCCCGACGTGTGTCGTGCGTGTACGGTGTACCTACACTGTGCGGACGCGCTGCGGCCATGGAGGCGAGTTCGTGGCGAAGGCGAACGTAATCCCGGCGTGCGCGCGCGGCGCGACACCAGGGTCACGTCGTGTCAGGTGCGGAGCACGCTGGCAGGTGCTCGGCGCTGGCGCTGGTGAGCTTCACGCGTTGACGGCCGACGCCTGCCGGGCTTACAGCCGCATGGACTAGATCTCACTCTCTGACGGCGTCGTGGAGGTAGCCGCCTGTCGCGCATCGGCGAACGGCGATGCATGCGGCTCGGCTAGGCTCAATAGAGACGCGCCCTCTCATTGTTGGCGACGCAGTGCGACAGGATGCAGGAAGTCGAGCTTACTGTCAGGCCGGCGCTCCGGCGAGCCACGGCATGCAGCGGAAGCGGCGTCGCGGCGGCAACCAGGGTCCAGGGTGGACGGTATTTCAAATACCGTCCAGCCCCCACGGTTCGTCTAAGTCGTTGGCTCGAGGACGTGCGGTCCGGATCGGGCAAGATTTGCACGGGCAGGGACAGACGCGATTCCGGGGGCCGGACGAGGACGGTGGCAGAGTGGTGGCTGTGCTCGAGCTCGGCGGCCGGCGGATGAGTGCCCGACGATCGACGACGCTGGAGACCTTGCCGGCCGCTTCAAAGTTTCGCCACCTCAGTGACCTCACCCTATCTTTTTTTTTTGAACGTAGTGACCTCACCCTATCAGGCATCAGGCAAAACGTCGTCCGGGACTCCGGGGCAAGGAAATGGCAAGCCAGCCGGCGGCCACTTGCCTCCCGGTCCAAGCTTGCAACGCAGGGTCCAGGGCGATGGATCAGCAAAGACAAAGTCTTTTGAAGCACGTATAATTCAGAGTTTGGGATTAGCTACAATGAGTGTTTGCATTGCAACATCAAACACTTCAATTTTCAGTAAAAAGCTAAATAATTATAGAAATTTTAATTCAGAGAGCATGTTTAGCATGTCCATGGTTCAGAGTTGAGACTACAGTAGCATGGCGGCATCAGACAACTCCTAATTTCAGGGGGAATTAGATTAAATCAAACCTTCTCTGCCTATGGAAGTTCATCGTCACGCAGACGCGCGTCGTCGCCGGGTGCCATACGGACATACGACGAAGGATCAGAGTGTGTTGCATGGTCACTGTTCAGAGTTGAGATTGGATATGCATCAAGCATCAAACACTCCTATTTTCAGTAGAAATGCACTCCTATTTTCAGTAGAAATTAAATTAGATTCAAACAATGTTTATTGCTGCCATTTGTGTTGACCTCAATGATGGATCTTTGTGCCTGAATCTACAGACTTAATATTCTGGAAGGAACAGACTGTGAGTATTTTGCAAGTTACAGAACCGACTGCGATTAACAGCTTGCACATTGATGAAAACGAAGTGAATTCATGCAGAATCTACGTATCTACTGTTTGGAAAGACAAGTTTTCCATTGATCTTTTGTCTGCCGATGTTTACTGCCAGGCGCCATTCAGTGGTTCAGTGGACGTTCTTGGATATTGCTTGCACATTGATCTTTTTGCCTGCCGATGTTTACTGCTAAAGGCCGTTATCAGAGGGTGTTCTTGCCCATCAGGTACTCCTTTTGACTGCCTGCTTTCCCAAATCCTGACACTGCTACTCAACATAGCAGCCATTATATAGCTAATAACATGAGACCATTAGCTTGCAAGTACCCATAGAAGTACAACATACTAAGTAGTTCGACAATCACACAAGACATGTCCTTAAGCATTACAGAAGCTCCTAATTAGGATAACATGTTCTTAAGCTTTACATGACAACAAGCTGACACGAAGTCCCTCAATTGCCATCCTTCTAGTTCAACATCAAGAGCCATCCCTTCCTCATGGCCATGAGCAGCTTCATAAGCGCTCATTTAGGATTAGCTTCCCATAAGATTTCAGCATGTCAGACGTAGCAAAATCTGGTATCATTTGAAGTGCATCAAAGATTTCTTCAGGAGGGGTGACATTGTTTTCAAATCGTCCGATTTATCGCGATAAATCGTCCTTATCGCTCAGCGCATACCGATAAGGGCCAGCGACCCGAGTTGAGCGTTAAGAAATCAAATCGTTAGATTAATCGTCCACTTATCGCGATAAGTCGTCCGATATGACTGGGGACGATAAGTTTTGAGGGACTTTACTGCTAATTGTTTATAATGTTGGTTAACTGGGCACCCAGCTTTTGATGTATTAGACATTTAGACATCATGTTGTCATCATTTGAGACCTTGTTTAATTATATGATTGCTTCCTGCTATGATTGGCTAGTTGCTCAGCCTTCTTTTCCTCTATTGTTGCTTCCTATTATACTTTCTTGTTTATATTTGTTCAAAATTATGTTGATCATATACTATATGGTATGTATATTGGTCCTATACTTCATAGGACGATTATACTACCGATAAGGTCGATTAGCCTCGATTAATCGGGCTTATCGACGACTTATCACGATTTATCATCTTATCGGTACCCTTACGATAAGGTTCAATTTTACGATTTGAAAACATTAGGGGTGACATGGGGCATAATGGCTCAGTTGACTTCAAAGCATCTTTGAATGAGGTCTTCATATCTCCAAGCATGCAGAGAATTACATCACCAGTTTGCTGCCTCTTAGGGGGCAACTCCAGGGATGCATCATCAGCTTGTTCATGTGCATCTTGAGCACTTTCAGCACTTGTCTTGGCTCCTTCTCCATTGACATGATCAGATGAGTAAATAGTGCTGATTGCATCCCAGTTCTTCACTACTTTGGTCTTGTAACAAGCTGATGTCTTGTTACCCTGCATGACAGGAACATGTTACTATATTTTTGTTCTACAAAAGTGGCGAAGTGACACAAAAAAAAGAAATCCTTACCTCTACATATTTATTCCACACATCTTCACTATCAACTAAGTCATATTGGCTTTATTCTAAGTTGTGAGCGTGTATACTATGAGAAATGAAAGTACAAGGTTGTGAGCGTGTATACTAAGTCATTCTAGCGGTCCAAGTCATTCTAGCTTTATCCATCATTCTAACTTCTAATTCACTATGATAAATGAAAGGACAAAGTTGGAAAGTAACTTACAGGAGTACTTATAGTCGCTGGAGGAGGGAATAGCATCGGTGGCGGAGGGAGTTGCACCTGTGACGTTGTTTGAGCAATCACCGTATAAAGAGTTTGCATGCACTGAAACATCTGCAGATCTGCATTGGGCCTCCTGCCTCTCTAGGAACTCTTGTGCCTGCATCTTCCATTCGCCTCTCTCTGCTTCAAGTTGGGCCTACAATGTTCAATCCTAATATTAGAATAAAAAGCAAACGTATGTAAATATCAATGAACAACAAATAAAAAAAATTACCTGGACCGCCTCCATCAGGGAACGTGCAATGTCCGACCGGGTGCGTATGGCCGAGCTTGAGCTGGTACTCCTAGCTCGAACCTGCGAGAGAGTCGGAGTAGCGGCTGTGTTGAGGATGTTGTCTCCAATAAAGTACCGGCCATGCTTCTTGCCTTGTCCCACCCTCGTGACTATTTCTCCATCAAGGTTCTGGCTGCTCAGATCGAAGTTTGGCCCATGAACCTCCCTTACCATCATGTTGTACTGAGTGATGCGGTTGTGAATGGTCGGTTTGGTGTTCGCCTCGGGTGGGTCCTCTAGGTTGAAGGTGACGTCGGCATCAGCATCATGAACCTCGATGCGTTGTCTCATGACCTCATCCATCATACGAATGGTGTCATTATGGTAGGTCCACTTGGTATAGTCTGGCGTAAATCCATACTTGCAAAGATGTTGAGCCATGTCATGCTTTGTATGTCGACCGTGTTTCCACATCTCCTGCAGGACACCAAATGGTAGACGACCCTTTAACCTTTGCAAATGCTTCATCCAAGAAAGCTTGGGCGTTCACAATCCATTCTGGTGTCATGTGACACCCCTTTGACCACCCGTTGTACATCCACTCACGGCCATCCATCCTATGTCATATCAACGAGTTATACAAAAATAAATTGCATCTACATGATGCCTATGCAAACTAATAGGTAGAGATAGGTCCTAATCCCACTCGAGGATGCGTAGATGGGGTCAGTTTATATGGTCTACTCCAATCCAAAATAGAATTTCGGCAGCACCTGCCCGTTGTTCTCCAAATACACGTCAAGGTAGGAAGATTGTGTATCAAGAGAACAACGGAAAGATGATTTCGAAACTGTCTCGGATCGGAGTAAACCATAGAAACGGACCCCATCTACGAATCCACGACCCATCCAAAAAACGTGGACAGTTCGAAATAGATACAACCATAGATATGTAAAGTTCTGCATATTTCCAACAATATCTCTTTCGAAGGGAGACGCCTAACTAGATTACGTTATCGACGAACATCATACGGAAATAGTGCCTCACCTTTCCTACAACAAAGTGACGAGTCGAAGATGGTGGCAGGAGCGGGCACCGGGGGCAGGTAGCGGAGGCCGACAGTGACGACTAGGGTGGCGAGGGAGGGCACCGGGGGCAAGTAGCAGAGGCCGGCATTGGCGACCAGGTGGTGGGAGGCGACCGATTGTCACAACTGTAAGCAGGAAAAGAAAAAAAAATCAGCACAATCAAATTTCGACACCACCTCCCCTGCACAGTGAGGTTTCCAAAACCTTAAACCAAAGGCGCGATGGCCGACAACCATATAAACGGCCACCTCCATACAACGGCCAACTTCCATACAACAAAGTGCTAACTAAATACGGAAAGAGGGGTATTTTGCACGTGCTGACCTAGAGCGAGACGGTGGGTGGGGCGGTGAAGGGTGTGTTGGTGCAGAAAGCTCAAGGATAGTGTGCAATAGGTTCCCCTGCAAAAAAAAAGATCAAAATAGTGTCAAATCAAAATTTTGGCAACACCTTCTCTTTTTCACGGCTAAACGCAAATTACATGACAAATTTACTGCTCTGAAGAAGCTTCCTAAAACAGAGCGTGCGATACTTTGGATTTTTGAAGTGCAAGGAACACAGACAGAACATGGTTGCAAAATTAACACGAAGACAGCTAGACAGATCATGTAATGCTCTTGACACTAGGAAGTGTATGCAATTGGCAATTGCAAAGAACAAGTACTGGAGACATATGTTGTGCTGATGCAGTACACTAGAATCAGCAGTCTGAATGAATGAACTATCGCAGCAATGCAAGATGAAATTGAACAACCAAGCATACCAAGCACAGTAGATTTTGCTGGAATGAAATGTGGGCACGTCTTACCTGGGGCAAACCCAAGGGTCGGCGCAGGGCGGCGGTGAGGGAGCGGCGCAGGGACGCGGCAAGGCCAGGACTGGGGCGGGCGCGGTCGGTGGACGGGGCGGCCGACGCAGCAGGGGGACGCCCGAGCTGCACGGCCGGAATGTGGGGACCGCGCCCGGGACGTGGCTGGCGGGGGCGGCGAGCAGATTGCGGTGGGGAACGGAAATGGCAGCGTGGTCAGCCCGCGCCGGGGGAGAACGTCGGGCCGGCGGCGGGCGGGGCCGTGGGTAGGATGGCAGTCAGACCCATGGGTGCGGGTGCCCACGGTTTCACACCCGATGGGTGCGGGTGTGGGTGTAAAATTTCACCCATGGGTCTACACCCGACCCGACCCGTATTAAGTAGGTGTGGGTGCGGGTGCAGATTTTAACCTGTGAGTGACTCATGGGGCCCAAAATGATAATTCATATTGTTATTTTTTCTAGGTAAACATATTGGATAGATTTATGATAATTAATGTTGTAATCTATACTTGGTGTTTTCAATTTTAAGTCTAGATTTAAGTCTTTATTCTGTATTTGCTTATGTGATATGGTCTGATTGTAAGTTGGAAGTTTGACTTATTAGAACTATCTATTTGTGACTTCAATAATTTTATCCTATTATATTGCTTGATATAATATCATCATGTTTATATATATCGTATGCTTGATGGACTCAGTGGGTGCCCGACACCCAGCAGGTGCCCAACGGGTGTAGGTGCGGGTGTGAAAGTTCATCCATGAGTGTGGCAATAGGTGGGTGCAACTAAATACGGCGGGTATCATAATGAGTGAGTTTTTCTCTACCCGCACCCGACCTGACCCATTGCCATCCCTAGCCGTGGGAGGCAGGCTGCAAGCGTGACCGGGAGTGGCGGCGGCAGTGTGTGTCTGCGTGTGAGTGGAGTGTGCGTGGGGGTGGTGGGGGTTATTAAAAAAAAGGTTTCGTGGGCTTTGCCAACACCGTGACTTTGCCCATCCATCCAGCCCATGACAAACTTTTTTTTCCCAATTTTCTTCTTTTCCATCATTTCCAAAAAGTTTTTTGGTAGAATTTTTTTCCCAAGAGAATCTGTAAAATGGATCGTCTGCAAATTTTTCGGACAAAACCGGTTACAACATCACCTTGCTCGGTACCCCGTCGTTCTCACTATGCATTTTTGCCGAGCTCGCCATCACCAGCCTCCTTCGCACGCGTTTAACATGCTGCGCACACCTCTTAAAGTATCCGCAAGGACCCGTTCTTTTGAGTGAAAAAGGAATAGTGAAGTTACAAATAAATAGTGTTGAAATAGTGTTTCTTGTGAGAGAAGATGTGATGGGTAAATAACACTTTTCATTGTTCCTTTGTGATCAAAAGAACAGAGCCTAAATAACGGTCGCGGAAGCTGCTGGACTTAGTTCCAAAATCATCGTCGTTGGCTAGCAGAACAGTAGGTCGTACTACCTCCGTCTCAAAAAGAATGTAACTCTCGCTTCCCGATGAGTCAATCAATTTTAAGTTTGACCAAATTTATACATACAGTACTATTATTTTGCAAGTGATGCAAAATGAATATCAATATATTACTTATGTATTATATTTTCACACTAAAGTTGTTTGAAGATGTGGATATTAGTATATATTTTTTATATAAATTTGGTCAAAGTTGAAAGTGTTTGACTCCTCGGATGCGAGAATTGCATCCCTTCTGGACAGCGGGAGTAGTTGCTGTATCGCACCACTAGCTGGTTAAAAAAATCCAGCTCTTTCGAGCTGAGGTCGGCTGCTGAAAATTCCTTCCCACCACATCCTCCGTTCCACCTCTATCCACGTCCTTTCGGCGCTTTGGAATTTCAGGAATCACGTTGTCGAAAGCGACTTGAAAAAGCAGATCTTCCCTCATTCTCCGGCAGATCCTGATAAGGTGCCTGGAGAATGGAGAAATCATCTGTTCCATGACGAAAATCTAAATAGGAACGAACCGCCTGCTCCAAATGGTAGGGCTCGACGGGAAGTACGGCTCCGTGCCTCGCGTACTGTGAAATGAATTCTTGAATTAGAGCCTGTGTGACCTGCACCACACAAAGCCTCCGACCTTCACCACAGCAAGACAGTAAAAAACTCAAAGCCTCCACTCACCCAGCCACACAGCCTCGTCCTCGTCCACACGTAAGACAGTAGAAAAATTGACTCTATTTTACTGTGTACTACTCCATGGGGGTGGTAATGTCTTTTGGCTAGTGTATTGGTAGTTGCATCTTTTTTCCAGCTACCGTCATTCCGGGACGGAGGGAGTATGTGTGTGGCAGCACTGTCTTTATTGTGTTCTATGTCTGCACTGAAGTTCCAGCAGCGTCAGAGTTTCGTTCGCTTACAGATTTGATGGAGGGCGGCGGCGCGCAGAGGCGGAAACAAAGAAGACCAGTTGAACAAGATGACGTGGACCCAATTCTGAATAAAAAACTCACGTTTTTTAGCTAGTCTCTTATACAGATGACGTGGTCTCGTTTAGTTGGTTGAATTTTTGGTGAAATAAGTGAAATTTTTTTGCATAGGTTGCGTGCACAGAGAGAAGAAATGAACTGACACGGTCTTCTAAGTGAAAATTTTGGTGAGAATTCCAACAACTAAACAGAACATCTATATAAACATGTGATTTTCTATTTTTACAAAGGGTACAAGAGCTCTCGAAGATGCTCTAAACTCACTCAACATTGTATCAAAATATATTATTTTGATGGAGTTATATATATCCAAATTTATTATTTCTTTTTGACCGAAATCAGCAGGAGAAACCCCACCTTTTTTTAGTATATTTTTGTTTCAGTCTCGTTTAATTAGAGGCTCTTTCACAAAATCTATTATTTCTTGGGCTCCTAAAGCTCAAATTCAAAATTTTCTTTTTAATTTTCAGATAGGGTTGGTCCGCTCCTAAAAATGCAATTTTACCTACTGAAACCGTTTCTGTAGTACAGTACTGACGTGCCGCTGTTCGCCGGCCCGGGAACGGGGAAGGCGACGAGGCCACCGCCGCCGCGGCCGTGCCATCGGGAGTCGGGTTGCGTGATCAATCAACAGCGACTCGCCCGTCCGCGGATGTAACTCACGCCGACGTACACAACCCAGCCGTTGCCTCTCGGTCTGCATACTGATCCAAGAACTGCCGCAGGGCTCTGTTTCTTGTTGCTTTCTTCGCCGCTTTTCCATGCGGCATGCATGACCACGGCCAGTGGAAGCTCGCGGCGCGGTGGCGACACGGGGAGAGGCCGCATGGATGAAGGTGAAGAGGTTCAGTTGACGCTCGGGATGCGGCGGTGCCTCCGGCGAGCCACGGCGTGCAGCGGAATCGGCGGCGCGGGGTGGACGGTAGTCCGGTTTTTTTTTATTTTAACCTTTTTTAATCTAATTTTTTAAATAATAACCTCTCTCCAACTAAATTTTCAAGAAGTAATTTTTTGGTCGCGCTAAGTTTCGTGGCAAGACTAATAGTTGAGTCATGTCACATGCGGTAGCGCGACTAATGTACACTTTGGTATTAGAAAAAATCACAGCTGACGTGGCAAACAGAGTCACAGTGTGGCGTGACTCGTTCGTGAGTCACGCCACGGTACGTGGTGTGACCGGATCGGTCCGCTGCCTGGACCGGGAGTTACAGGTCTCATTTACCCATGTTTCATTCATCATTTTAATTAGCAAATGAACTCCTAAATTTGTGAAATTCAAGGTGTATGATCTATAAAGTGTATACGTTCCATTTTAACTATTTGCACTCCAAATCATGGTGGATAAAATGAGAAATCTATTTTGGAAATAGGCTAAGGCTAAGTGTTATTAGATTAATCCATCAAATGTGCTTAGTCCAAAAACAAAGTCAACTAGTCAACTTTGGACCTACATTTTGAGAAATTTTATATTAAGAGCTTAGATCTTTTTGGACTACAAGTGAATTTTGATGTTGATAGAGAATTTTGGATAAACTGTTTCAAGAAAAGCAAAGAATTCAAAATTTAAAGAAGTCTTAAAGTTGGAAAGGTGTGCTATTTTTCTACACTTGTGAAACAACACAACTTTCCACCTTTAAGCCTCTCTTGAATTATGAATTATTTACTTTTGTTGACAAACAACTTATCCAAAATTCTCTATGAAAATCAAAATTTAGTTGTAGTCCAAAAATATTCAAGGTCTTAGTGTAAAATTTCTCAAAAAGTAGATCTAAAGTTGACTAGTTTGCTCTGTTTTTGGACTTACCACATTTGATGTGTTAATCCAATAACACTTAGCCTATTTCAAAAATAGATTTCTCATTTTATCCACCATGATTTGGAGTGCAAATAGTTAAAATAGAACGTATACACTCTATAGATCATACACCTCGAATTTCACAAATTTAGAAGATAACTTGCTAATTAAAATGATTAATGAAACACAGCTAAATGAGACCTGGAACTCCCAGCCCAGGCAGGTGATCGATCTGGTCACGCCATGCTGTGTGGCGCGACTCCGTTTGCCACGTCAGTTGCAACTTTTTCTACTGCCAACGTGTACATTAGTCGCGCCACCGCATGTGGCGTGACTCAACTATTAGTCGCGCCACGAAGCTTGGTGCGACCAAAAGAGCTACTTCTTGAAAATTTAGTTTGGAATGAGTTATTATTAAAAAAATTAGATTAAAAAGGGTTAAAATAAAAAAATCCGGTAGTCCGGGAGAAGGGGATGGGCCCTGGGTCCCTGTCAGCCGTTGGATCGAGCAGGTGCGGTTCAGATCGGGTGTGGACTGGGTTTTTTTAATAAGGAGCGTGGACTGGGTCTCTCCGGCGTCCTCATCGATCGTGGCGCGGACGGAGCCCGCCATCTGGGCCGGACGGCAGCAGGCGGTGATCCTCGAGCTCGGCGGCGAGTGTCTCGATGGCGCGGGAGTCCTCGCCGGCTCGCCGCTTCGTCGTTTGCAACTTGCAAGGCACAAGCTCACCGGATCAGCAAGCGCGCATAGGGACATTGGCTGGTCGGGATATTTAACTATTTGCCACTTTTACAAATAGCGCTCCTTCATATGGGACTTTTACATTGGCTTCTACATTTTTGCCACCGTCGTTCGTCCGAAGCAACGCAATTGCCATTTTGTCTGACGTGGCAAGCCAGCTCCCCCGTCTAGCGTGGATTCCACATGTCAAATGATCCTACTCCCCTGACTCCTTCACGTTAGCCATCCTTCCTCCTATTTGATGTCAGCCGTGTGGGACTAACGTCGATTTCTTCTTCAACCTTTCGATGCCTTCTCCTTCACCGCGGAGACGAGGACAGGCGCTTTGCCCGCAGTGAGGTGAGCTACCCCGACCGAGTGGTGAAAGGATCTAGATGTCGCCTAGAGAGGGGTGAATAGGCGAATCTGCACACTAATAAAAATTCAACCCGCTGTCAGCACCGAAACCGGTCAGACCGGTTTCCAAAACCGGTCAGACCGGTTTTACAACAGACAAAACCAACAATATGTAGATCCCCTCTACGAGTTCTAGCACAAACCAAACTTGGTGTAGGACTTCCACAGGTGTTTCCAAGAGTATCAATGAAGTCCCTGCACACAGCACATGCACACCAAAGTAGATCGAAGCGGAAGCACAAGATATATGCTAGAGATAGAGATAAATCAAGAAGTAAGATATATATGAAGTAAATGCACAAAAGACACAAAGATTTATCCCGTGGTTCGGCCCACCACTAAGGTTAGCCTACCTCCACGTTGTTGAGGTATCCACACAAGGATAGGCTCGCCACACAAGGCTTGCCCTTGACCTCGGTCTCAAGTCAAGAGAATGAACCCTTGAGATGAGAAGGTTTCCACTAGAATCACAGGGGTAATACAAACTTCTTGGAGCTTCCACAATCTCGGATTGGAGAGATTCCAAGTGACTTCTAGCCGTCTAGGAGCAAGGCTCCAAGAGTAAAAGATGCTTCAAGGATCTTCAACACAAATCAGCAGGTGCTCAAGTATGGTTTAGCTCACAAGCTCACAAAGGTTCACACACTAGTCACTCAATCAACCCAACACAAGAAATATCACTTTAGGCTTGAATCTCACTTGAGAGGTTGGGAGAGCTCATGGGGTTCAAGAAAGGTGTTAGAAGTGTGGAGGCCAGCCCCTCAAGAGGAGCTCATGGGTATAAATACCCATCCTCCCGAAACTAGCCGTTAGTCATCGAGACAAAACCGGTCGACCGGTTTGCCAAACCCGTCGACCGGTTTTCAAACCAACTAGCCGTTGGGCGGTGTCGGTGCCCAGTCAAGGTCAAATTAGATCTCACGGGTTAGTCTCTCTTGGGTTCACTTGAGCACTTTTTGATGTATGTTGTCCAACCAATGATTCATCCCTCTTGATAGTACGGCATACGTAAACTCAAGATAAAAGATAAACCCTAATTAATCTACTTGAGCTTGAACCACCAAGGTACACCGGTAATTGATCTTCAATGATTCGAGGGCTTCCAATGTTGTATACCAACTGAGCACATGTTATAGATATAAATAGATGCATGTGCTTGAGCATATCCACCTTGAGCTAGTGACTTAGAATTCTTCCATAGAGTAGAGAATCAATCACTTTGAATTCTAGAGCCACTCCAATTTATCAATCAAGACACTAGATGCAATTTATCACTTTCCTCGGTAGGCTTGGATATGATACTTCGAAATCCTTGACGCTCTCAACTTCACCCTAGACACTTGCTTATGGTCGCTATCCATAGCCTTTCCTTAGTTCCTCGTTTTAGCCATTTTGATCTCTTCATCACTTATCCTTGACACTATTGAGTCAAGCCTTGCACCATAGAGAGAATTCCATTTGAGATGTCACTCAAATAATTGTCCTTTTGATTGATAACAAATATCCTTACCTTGCAAGCTTCTATTTAGGTCCATTACAATAGAGGTAACCACATGACCTTTGTCAACGCTATATTTGAAGTCTTGCAACTAGCTTCTTTGTAAGAGTCAATATATTTCACTTGATGTAAGAATGAAATTCATTTGATATCATACTCGGTGAACTTATTTTATAGCTCATCAAGTTCCATGTTGTATCAATAGTGAAATCCCTTTGATGCCATACTCATCTTTAACTTAGTTCTCCCAATTTTACATCACAAGCTTCTCCTTTCTTCATACTATGCTTTGCTTAACATAGGAAGGCCAACCAAGTATCATATATAATCATGCCTCTATATTTGCTTTTCTTTAGCTTAGGATCACTTGTTGTATGTCTTATGTAAACTCAAAGGGGGAAGAACATATTAACCAACTCACGACATTCATCTTTAGTATGCTTGCATACATTCCATGTATAATATCATGATCCACCCTTGTCTTCTTTGCAATATGAGCCATAACGCATGATAAATATCATCTATCAATAATCAACAACCTGCTCACATGCTTTACAAGAGTGTTAGTGATTTAATCAAGTTGTCACTCAACTCACCAAAACCCACTTAGGGCTTGATTGCACTTACAATCTCCCCCTTTTTGGTGATTGATGACAACCTTGATTAAAGCTTACAAAAGATATGTAAATGAAGCTTATAAATACTAAGATTTAGGTAAAGCTCCCCCTCAATGTGTGCAATTGAATGGAATTTATCAAATTTGCCTCAACATGCCAATTTGCACATTTTCAAGAAAACATGGAGCTCCCCTAAATCTCGGCAAAGTGGGGTGCCACAAGTGTGTGACAAGATAAAATAAATGTGTGATGCATATGACATGAGTTATTACAAACAAGAGACAAAACACATGTGTGTCATGCAGGTAAAACCGGTCGGACGGTTTTGAAACCAACAACTCATTCACCATACAAACATGCATCACAAACTAACATTAAGTCACTTAGAACATTTAGAGTACATTACACATTGTAGCACACAATACAAGAGTTCTCAAGTCCAACACATAGATAAGGTTCAACAGACGATTATTACAGATCCAAATCTCTCAACAAGTCTCTAAGATAAAAGATAACTGGATACATAGGAGCTTGGGAGTGCTCGGCTAAACTGGTCAGACCGGTTTGAGAAACTCGAGAGGTTTCACCACACGACACCAGATAGGCTTTAATCATCTTTTCTTCTCCCCTTTGTCATCCATCACTAAAACTTGGAGAAGATGTCCGAGCATCATGATCACCATACTCGGAGGAGCACCACCATGCGGAGAAGGGTAATCTAAGAGAGAGTTTATAAGAAATGGTATTAAGAACTTGAGAAGAAATGGTAAATGCTAAAGGATAAGAGTTTGAGACTCATCATACCATCGTCGTTGCCAAAAGCGGTGATACGCTTGAGATACAAGATTTTGACCGCTAGTAGCGGACCCATAGGAGGAGGTGGAGGAGGAGGTACTTGATATCCATAGTGATGAGCATATTGTTGAAAGTAGCCTTGAACCCAGCTGTGCCACCATGCTATCCTTTGAGGATCTCGGGCTCCTCAGTCTCGGGAGAGGTGGAGATCTAGGAGGTTCAAAACCATGGTGATTGTGCAATAATTTGAGAGTGTCCTTCATTTGTTTCCTCTCTCTCCTAGACCTCTGCTGCTCGACCAATACATCCCTCTGGCTCCTACACATAGATGTGAAAAAGTTCAAAAGCTTGCGAATAGGAGAGGAGGCTTGTCCCTAGGCATTCTTGCAGCCCCAAACCGTCGGTAGGTTTTCCAAACCAGTCGACCGGTTTGGTCTGACTGTGCTTTCTGGTGTGCTCTCTCCCTGCTTGTTCTTCTCCTTCCTCCATTACCTCATCATATCTTCCGGTGAGAGTCCTTATCCTCTTGGGTGCAAAGGACTTTGAAGGGCTCATGCTTAGTATCCTTTAGAAACTTTCTTTTGCCACCTTTTCAATGATATGCATGATATAAGGTGCATACCCACACAACCTCACGGGGCTCTCGCTAATGGTCTTGATCTCCTCCCAAATGAAATCACTCACTTGAGAATGGAAGTCGGAGGCCTCATATGAACGAGCAAGTCCTTAGCATAGTTAGAGATGTCCACGTGGTTTCCCCTAGGTGTGAGTGTCAACCAAACATGCGGTTAAGCATGCTATAGTAGGAGTAAAGCCCGCTGCATAACCCGCATTTGCTTGCTTGTTTCTTGGATACATGAACTTCATGAAAGGCTCCATCGGACGATACCACGGTGAATGCAAGGAAGAGTCAAATCCGGGCTAGCTCCAAGGAACCTAGCAAGTGTGTGAAAGTGACACTGTATCTAGTCCCCTCGGTCATCCAATGCATCTTCCTTGTACTCTCATTTTCCTCAAAAGCGACGGTGGCATAGAATTGTGCAATGACCTCGTGTTCCAAGCGTACTGAATCCCATCGGAGGCTTGATCCTCAAAGTAGTACAAACATCAATGATATCTCGAAAATAGCATTGTTTGTCTTCTCCATGTAGCCCTAATCTATCCAGAGCCTGCAATAATGCCCTTTTCTTAGCTATGATGGCGGTGGAATAGTAGTCCTGAAAGAAAGTGTGAAATCAGTAATCTATCCCACTAGCCATGTCCTTAGGCTCACCAAAGGGCCACTCCCTTCTCTTCCTCCTAGCTGCCTCAGTCTTACCCATGCCAAGATAGTTCACTATGCGGTGAGTGCCGGGATTGACTGGCCTCCTAATCTCAAGCATGACCTGCTCTTCTTCTTCATCTTCTTATTCCTCAACTCCTCTTTCCCTTCCACCATAATCCTCTTCTTCATCATCATCATCATCATCATCATCATCTGCAGCTGGTCCTTTCCCATGCCATTCCATTCTATAGTTCTCATTACTTTCATCATCATCACTAGAAGTCTCATGCCCTTCTTCCACAATCTCGTCCACAACATTTGACTGAGATGCCCTAGACATCCTAGGCCTCAAGATAGGGACCCTTTGGAGGCAGAAGGCTCAATAGGATCGGGATTGCCTTCGGACTCATCAACCCTCTTTTTCTTCTTTGACCTTGTGTAGGTCCTCGAGAAGTCCGACATGTTATTCCTGACCACAAATAAGTGACAAAGTATATATAAGGTCCATAGGAATTGATTCGAGACTCGATGAGAATTGAATTCGAAGTTTTGGAAGAAAATCAGGGTTGCTGTCCTAATAAAACCGGTCAGACCGGTTTGAAACCGATCGAGCTTCGTTTTGAAACCCTAGATCAAGAAAATCGAAATGTAGCCATCCAAATTGATTCAAAACTTAGAGATAGCTTCCTGGGCATACTAGTTGATGATTGCTCAAAGGAATCTAAGAGATATGCATGGAGTTAAGAGATCGGGCAAAGAGAACCTTTGAATACCTTGAGAGGATGGGAGAAGATGAATAATGCTTCAAAAACAGTCTCCAATCCGGTCAAACTGAAGTTTAGCACCCTAAACTCTTAATCTCCAAAGGGGAAAGCTTTTCCTTGAGCCAACTTCAAGAATCCATGGTGGGAGAGTGAGAGAGTGAGAGGGAGCATGGGATGGGAAGGAGGACCACGGGCTATGGCTGTTTGGGATGAAATGTGGGATGGATAGGGAATATTCCACACTGGATACCCTTAAAGGAGTGGACCCGGTCTGGCAGTGGTTTCCTCAGAAACTCTTGAAGCTAGAATTTGAGATATTAAAGCTTGATTTGAGAACTAATATGAGAGATAAGTTCAAGATATGTCCAGATACTAGTTTCTTTTTACGAAAACACAGAAGCTTCAACTCTTTATCCAAAGATCCCTTTTTCTCCGCGAGAGGTGATTAGAAGAGAAATATAAGATATTGAAAGAATTTTGCTTCTTTTCCCTTTAAGATAAATCTAGTGAGATAAAGAGATAAAGCAATGAACTTTGGTCACTAGATAATTCCCATAGAAGGATTTTTCCATTAAGGTCCAAAAGCTCCTTGATACTTCCAAGAAACTTAGAGAGAGATAGATATGGAGAATATGTTGGACTTAAGAAAATCTCACCATTTGTGACTAGCCATCAATCAAGCAAGATTAACCATAGTCACAAGTGGGTTGATCGGGTCATAAAGACCAATAACCAAAATTTTCAAAATTCACACAAATCCTATCATGCTAGTTGAGTTTTTCAAAAATCTAACCTATGTCACACAAACATGTGGCTAAACAAGTTTTAGGACCATATTGGGATGTTTAACTCATGCCTCTCACATTATAACAAGCATTTGACATAAAGTCAATATAAAGGTAGGCATCAATTAAATATCCAATAGGCACACACGAGAGAACCTTGAATAGATCACATGCTAAGAAAATGCACACACTAGCATGAATAAATCCTAGATGATAAAGGTAGACAAAGAGTGAGTGTGAACCATACCTTTGCCTCTAGCTTATCACATTTTCACATTGGTGAATTGTGATTTTTCCTTGACTTGTGCATTGCTATGTTAAGACAAAGTTCTAGCTCTCATTTTGATAGACCTTTTAAACACAACACGAGAGAGACACTTAAATAGCACAAGCACTAGTTTCAATCCTTAGTGACCTTTCGGGTTAAAGAGAAAAGAGGTCCACTAAAAATTAAAACCTCATAATATAGATCAAATTCCCTTTGTTTATGGAGCATATGAAATAATGTGAACGACTAGGGTCACATGCACCATTTTGGCAATTAAGTCCAACTCGAGGAATTTAAACTATATTGTGGTGAGTAGCTATGCTTGAGGTTAGTTTCATAATCCAATGAGAAAGATTAGGTCAATATTACCACTTTGGACTCAAAGATCATATCATACTCCATGGAGAGAGACAAGCTCTCATTTTGAGACTACAAAAATCACTTAGATGAAAGCATTAGTCTCAAAGACACAAATTGTAGAGTGATCTCCCCCTAAATAGGTGCATCATGGGTTTGTGTTGCATGAAACGAGCACTTAATCAATTTAATGAGCTAGGAGAGGTCACTTCACAATTTGGTCAAGGCACAAGAGAAGATAATTTACAAATATTGAAATTGTGCCAAGAGTACTTACTATCACCAAGATAGTGTTTGTATGATGCTAAACATGAGCTGAGAATATTTATTTGAATTTCTTGAATTAATCTTGAAGTGTATCCTCTTTGGGCATCAAAACCGGCCACCGGTTTAAACCGGTCGGACCGGTTTTTTGATCGAATCAACTTTTCTTCAAGACTCAATTAGCTCCCGATGCAGGCATATCTTCATGAGTCTTCAATTGCTGACAATTACCCTGAATCTAGAAGCTCTATAGGTCTGAGTACCCAGATCCGGAACCTCCGAAGAATTTCTTGGAGGTTGAGTTCCTGCAGCAATTCCCGGAACCTCCGGAGAATTTCCCGGAACCTCTGGGGTCTGCACTTCCAGAGAAGCAGGGATGTTTGGCCCTTGGAGTTGGTATTGAAGCTTGGAAATTTTCTTCATCTTTTCTTGAGCTTCAACTTGGTCTACCGTCACCTTTGGCCGAACGCTTGATTGACTTACAATTTTACTTCTTCTTTTAACCTGCACCATTTAAACCAATATGCTCTACTAGAGAGCGGTTACAAGCATCATATGGTAAGAGGAGCATATATGTACACCAAAATACTTAGTCAAGCCAAGTGCACAAAACCAAGGTCTTGAGCACAAGTATCCACTTAGGATCAATCGACTAAGATGAAAGATGAAGCTTATGTTACCGAGATGTCATTGGAATAGAGATTAAAAGTTTATTCTTGACACTTGGCATTATTCTAGCTCATGGACCATTTCTTGAGTTTTGCCAAGCCTCCAATGCATCTCCATGCTCCTGCAATCTTAGCAAGCTCTTTTTGGTACCCAAACCATGTTGGGTCCTTTAGGGTTAGTCACAAGAGATTTGGGAATCCAAATGGCTCTTATGCTAGTTTGAGGTGAACAAATCACTCTAGTAGCACATATATCATTCTTGTCATCCCTAAGTCTAGAAAATGCATAATCGACAAGTTTTGACTTAGGAATGTTACCATTTGGACAATCATTACTCCCATGTCCCTTTGACCGATAAGTGTAGCAAATACTTTTGATCTTGCTTGCAAGCCTTGCTCTTGTTTTTGCTCACTTGTTGCTTCTTGGTCTTGTGGCTTCTGTAGAAGCTTGATTGCGCTTGATATGCTCTTGAGGCACGGTTGCCAAACCGGTCTAAGGTTTCCCAAACCAGTCAGACCGGTTTGGTGCAGACCCCAGTCACTTGTGGACAAGTCTCAATGAAGTGTCCATGTTGCTTGCATTTGTAGCATATCCTTCTCCTTAGCTTCCTTTGCCTTTTCTTGCTTTGAGTGAGGAGAGCACATGGATGCATAGTGCCCCATCTTTGAGCACTTGAAGCATTGTATGTGATCAAGCTTCTTTTTCTTGATTTCTTGAGCCTTGTGATTGTTTCCTTGCTTCTTGATTGGAGGGTTGAGCTAGCACGGTTTGAACCCTTCTCAAGCTTCTTCACCATGTTGTCACGGTTATCTTGAGAAGGTTGCACTTGACTCTTTCCCTTCAACTTACTCAAGTCTTCTTTAAGCTTTTCAACCTCTTGCATGAGTTGATCATTTTCTTTGCTATGAGGTCATCACAAGTCTCTATAAATACATGCTCAATACTAGATTGGCTTGCTTGAGAACAACAAGGTTTAGTACAAGACAATTCAATATTGACATGTGAGCATGTGCATGTGTGTGAGAGAGGTTGAGTGGATGTTACCAATGAAAGCACAACCTCATGAGCTACTTCTAGACAAGTATATGATTCTACAAGTCTATCATGAGAGCACTCAAGCTCCTTGTGACATGCTTGTAAAGCCATATGCTTGCTAGTGAGCTTTTCAAGCTTATCATTGAGCACCTTCTTTTCTTGCTCCAAAGATGCTACACATGTAGACAAGTTAGTAGCACAAGCAACTTTATTAAGCAAGACATCATATTTGTTGACCAAGGTAGAGTGTGAAAGTTTGAAGGCTTCAAGCTTTTGAGTTAAGGACTTTATGGTGTCAACTTGATCTTCAACTCTCTTTGCCATTTGATCTTCCTTGGTTTCCTTGCTCTTTTTGGCCATCAAGCACTTGTGATCATCAACACTGGGAGTTGAGGACCTAGAAACCGCCGATGCTTGTCTTGATCGCCTTCTTGAACACTTGTTACTCTTCATTGTGTTCATCCTGTGAAAACCGGTCAGACCGGTTTTGGAAACCGGTTGGACCGGTTTCCCCACAGGGTCACCCGACTTGCTTTTCTTGCCTTGTTGATCCATGGGTGTGGTCACTAGAGGATCAGTGTGTGATTCTGAGGTTGAGCATTCTTCTAAGGATACTCTTGTCACTTGATCCTCACTATGTTGATGGCTTGTCTTGCTCAAACTCCAAATCTTCATTTTGGCTTTCAATTTCTCTTCTCTCATCATCCTTGGCCGAGATGTTATCATGAGCACATGAAGATGAGTGGTTTGCAGCTGTGGCTTCACTTTGCATGCTTGTTCTTTGATCTTGGTCTTTGCATTTGGGTACATCATAAAGATCTTGAAAAATTTCCCAAATATCATGTGCATCAATTATGTCATCACAAATTAATTCCTGCACATCACAACTCAAGGTACTACGAATGTAGTTAGTAACTTGAGCGTTGAGTTGCCAACATTCTAACTCCTCTATAGATAAGCCCGACAAGTCAATGTTGTCTATTCTAGTGTGAGGAGGAAGAATACTAGTAACTACAACCTGCTCAGCATGTGGACCAAACGTCCTAATTCCATTAAGTACATGAGCTGACCAAGAATCGTAGTTTGAGCCACTTAGAGTCAATGGCTCAAAAGATACCTCATATGTTGTCGACATCTTTTCTCCAAGCGGTTAAGCTCGAATCAGAGTTCCTTGCTCTGATACCAATTGAAAGGATCTAGATGTCGCCTAGAGGGGTGAATAGGCGAATCTGCACACTAATAAAAATTCAACCCGCTGTCAGCACCGAAACCGGTCAGACCGGTTTCCAAAAGTCGACCGGTTTTACAAATGAACAAAACCAACAATATGTATATCCCTCTCGAGTTCTAGCACAAACCAAACTTGGTGTAGGACTTCCACAGTGTTTCCAAGAGTATCAATGAAGTCACACATAGACATGCACACCAAAGTAGATCGAAGCGGAAGCACAAGATATATGCTAGAGATAGAGATAAATCAAGAAGTAAGATATATATGAAGTAAATGCACAAAGACACAAAGATTTATCCGTGGTTCGCTCACCACTAAGGTTAGCCTACCTCCACATTGTTGAGGTATCCACACAAGGATAGGCTCACCACACAAGGCTTGCCCTTGACCTCGGTCTCAAGTCAAGAGAATGAACCCTTGAGATGAGAAGGTTTCCACTAGAATCACAGGGGTAATACAAACTTCTTGGAGCTTCCACAATCTCGGATTGGAGAGCTTCCAAGTGACTTCTAGCCATCTAGGAGCAAGGCTCCAAGAGTAAAAGATGCTTCAAGGATCTTCAACAAATCAGCAGTGCTCAAGTATGGGATGCTCACAAGCTCAGCTCTCTAGGCTCTCACACACTAGTCACTCTCTCAACCCAACACAAGAAATATCACTTTAGGCTTGAATCTCACTAAGAGAAGTTGGGGAGAGCTCAGCTGGGGTTCAAGAAAGCATAGGAGGCGCAGGAACTAGCAGCCCCTCAAAGAGGAGCCCATGGGTATAAATACCCATCCTCCCGAAAACTAGCCGTTAGTCTGTCAGACAAAACCGGTCAGACCGGTTTGCCAAACCAGTCAGACCGGTTTTCAAACCAACTAGCCGTTGACGGTGTCAACCTGCCAAACCGGTCGACCGGTTTGGGCGAGCTCTACTAAGGTTTAGATCTCACGGGTTAGTCTCTCTTGGGTTCACTTGAGCACTTTTTGATGTTTGTTATCCAACCAATGATTCATCCCTCTTGATAGTACGGCATACCTAAACTCAAGATAAAAGATAAACCCTAATTAATCTACTTGAGCTTGAACCACCAAGGTGCATGTGTGATCTTCAATGATTCGAGGGCTTCCAATGTTGTATACCAACTGAGCACATGTTATAGATATAAATAGATGCATGTGCTTGAGCATATCCACCTTGAGCTAGTGACTTAGAATTCTTCCATAGAGTAGAGAATCAATCACTTTGAATTCTTAGAGCCACTCCAATTTATCAATCATGACACTAGATGCAATTTATCACTTTCCTAGGTTGGCTTGGATATGATACTTCGAAATCCTTGACGCTCTCAACTTCACCCTAGCCACTTTGCTTATGGTTATCCATAGCCTTTGCTTAGTTCCTCGTTTAGCCATCTTGATCTCTTCATCACTTATCCTTGCCACTATTGAGTCAAGCCTTGCACCATAGAGAATTCCATTTGAGATGCCACTCAAATAATTGTCCTTTTGATTGATAACAAATATCCTTGCCTTGCAAGCTTCCATTTAGGTCCATTACAATAGAGGTAACCACATGACCTTGTCAACACTATATTTGAAGTCTTGCAACTAGCTTCTTTGTAAGAGTCAATATCTTTCACTTGATGTAAGAATGAAAAACCATTTGATATTATACTCGTGAACTCATTGTATAGCTCATCAAGTTCCATGTTGTATCAATAGTGAAATCCTTTGATGCCATACTCATCTTTAACTTAGTTCTCCCATTTTACATCACAAGCTTCTCCTTTCTTCACAATATGCTTTGCTTAACATAGAGAGGCCAACCAAGTACCATATATAATCATGCCTCTATATTTGCTTTTCTTTAGCTTAGGATCACTTGTTGTATGTCTTATATAAACTCAAATGGGAAGAACATATTAACCAACTCATGACATTCATCTTTAGTATGCTTGCATACATTCCATGTATAATATCATGATCCACCCTTGTCTTCTTTGCAATATGAGCAAATACATGATCTTACACATAAATATCATTTATCAATAATCAACAACCTGCTCACATGCTTTACAAGAGTGTTAGTGATTTAATCAAGTTGTCACTCAACTCACCAAAACCCACTTAGGGCTTGATTGCACTTACAATCTCCCCCTTTTTGGTGATTGATGACAACCTTGATTAAAGCTTACAAAAGATATATAAATGAAAACTTATAAATACTAAGATTTAGGTAAAGCTCCCCCTCAATGTGTGCAATTGAATGGAATTTATCAAATTTGCCT
Organism: Cenchrus purpureus; assembly: GCA_022644695.1. Taxonomy (NCBI): domain Eukaryota; kingdom Viridiplantae; phylum Streptophyta; class Magnoliopsida; order Poales; family Poaceae; genus Cenchrus; species Cenchrus purpureus. The sequence goes on along the minus strand of CP053461.1, from coordinate 191,771,442 downwards.
CAACATGCCAATTTGCACATTTTCAAGAAAAACATGGAGCTCCCCCTAAATCTCAGCAAAGTGGGGTGCCACAAGTGTGTGTGATAAGATAAAATAAATATGTGATGCATATGACATGAGTTATTACAAACAAGAGACAAAACACAAAAGGTGTGTGTATGCAGGGTAAAACCGGTCGACCGGTTTTGAAACCATCAGACCGGTTTCACCCAGTCAGTACACAAAAACAGGGAAAACTCAAAAACAACTCATTCACCATACAAATATGCATCACAAACTAACATTAAGTCACTTAGAACATTTAGAGTACATTACCCATATTGTAGCACACAATACAAGAGTTCTCAAGTCCAACACAGAGATAAGGTTCAACAGACGATTATTACAGATCCAAATCTCTCAACAAGTCTCTAAGATAAAAGATAACTGGATACATAGGAGCTTGGGAGTGCTCGGCAAACCTGGTCAGACCGGTTTGAGAAACCGATCAGCCGGTTTCACCACCAACACACAAGCATGATAGGCTTTAATCATCTTTTCTTCTCCCCTTTGTCATCCATCACTAAAAACTTGGAGAAGATGTCTGAGCATCATCGATCACCATACTCGGAGGAGCACCACCATGCTTGGAGAAGGGTAACTAAGAGAGAGTTTATAAGAAATGGAATTAAGAACTTGAGAAGAAATGGTAAATGCTAAAGTATAAGAGTTTGAGACTCATCATACCATCGTCGTTGCCAAAAGCGGTAGATCGCTTGAGATACAAGATTTTGACCGCTAGTAGACGGACCCATAGGAGGAGGTGGAGGAGGAGGTACTTGATATCCATAGTGATGAGCATATTGTTGAAAGTAGCCTTGAACCCAGCTGTGCCACCATGCTATCCATCAAGGGATCTCGGGCTCCTCCGTCTCGGAGAGGGTGGAGATCTAGGAGGTTCAAAACCATGGTGATTGTGCAATAATTTGAGAGTGTCCTTCATTTGTTTCCTCTCTCTCCTAGACCTCTGTTGCTCGACCAATACATCCCTCGGCTCCTACACATAGATGTGAAAAGTTCAAAGCTTGCGAATAGGAGAGGAGGCTTGTCCCTAAGTGGTGACTGCTGCCCAAACCGTCGGTGCGGTTTTCCAAACCAGACCGGTTTGGTCTGACCGATGGCTGCTTCGGGATGCTACTCTGCCTGTCCTTCTCCTTCCTCCATTTCTATTTCATCATATCTTCCGGTGAGGAGTCCTTATCCTCTTAGATGCGGGACTTTGAAGGGCTCATGCTTAGTATCCTTTAGAAACTTTCTTTTTGCCACCTTTTCAATGATATGCATGATATAAGGTGCATACCCACACAACCTCTGGGGGCTCTCGCTAATGGTCTTGATCTCCTCCCAAATGAAATCACTCACTGAGAATGGAAGTCCGGGAGGCCTCATATGAACGAGCAAGTCCTTAGCATAGTTAGAGATGTCCATGGGTTTCCGCCCTAGGTGTGAGTGTCAACCGGAACATGCGGTTAAGCATGCTATAGTAGGAGTAAAGCCCCGCTGCATAACCCGCATTTGCTTGCTTGTTTCTTGGATACATGAACTTCATCGCAGAAGGCTCCATCGGACGAATACCACGGTGAATGCAAGGAAGAGTCAAATCCGCCGGGCTAGCTCCAAGGAACCTAGCAAAGTGTGTGAAAGTGACACATATCTAGTCTCCTCGGTCATCCAATGCATCTTCCTTGTACTCTCATTTTCCTCAAAAGCGGCGGTGGCATAGAATTGTGCAATGACCTCTGTTCCAAGCGTACTGAATCCCATCGGAGGCTTGATCCTCAAAGTAGTACAAACATCAATGACATCTACGAAAATAGCATTGTTTGTCTTCTCCATGTAGCCCCAATCTATCCACCGAGCCTCTGCAATAATGCCCTTTTTCTTAGCTATGATGGCAGTGGAATAGTAGTCCTCGAAAGAAAGTGTGAAAATCTGTAATCTATCCCACTAGCCATGTCCTTAGGCTCACCAAAGGGCCACTCCTTCTCTTCTCCTAGCGCCTCAGTCTTACCCATGCCAAGATAGTTCACTATGCGGTGAGTGCCGGGATTGAATGGCCTCCTAATCTCAAGCATGACCTGCTCTTCTTCTTCATCTTCTTCTTCTTCAACTCTTCTTTCCCTTCCACCATAATCCTCTTCTTCATCATCATCATCATCATCATCATCATCAGCTGGTCCTTTCCCATGCCATTCCATTCTATAATTCTCATTACTCTCATTATCATCACTAGAAGTCTCATGCTTCTTCTTCTTCCACAATCTCGTCCACAACATTTGAGATGCCTAGACGTCCTAGGCCTCAAGATAGGACCCTTTGGAGGCAGAAGGCTCAATAGGATCGGGGGCATCTTCGGGTTCATCAACCCTCTTTTCTTCCTTGTCCTTGTGTAGGTCTTTGAGAAGTCCGACATGTTATTCCTGACCACAAATAAGTGACAAAGTATATATAAGGACCATAGGAATTGATTCGAGACTCGATGAGAATCGAATTTGAAGTTATGGAAGAAAATCGTGGTTGCTGTCTTAATAAAACCGGTCAAACGGTTTTCATGAAACCCTAGATTGTGGAATTCAAAATGTAGCCATCCAAATTGATTCAAAACTTAAAGATAGCTTCTGGGCATACTAGTTGATGATTGCTCAAAGGAATCCAAGAGATATGCATGGAGCTAAGAGATCGGGCAAAAGAACCTTTGAATACCTTGAGAGGATGGGAGAAGATGAATAAACTTCAAAAGCAGTCTCCAATCCGGTCAAGCTGAAGTTTAGCACCCCAAACTCTTAATCTCCAATGGGAAAGCCTTTCCTTGGTCCATTCTCAAGATTCCATGGTGGGAGAGTGAGAGAGTGAGAGGAGCATGGGATGGGAGGAGGACCACGGGTTTGGCTGTGGGATGAAATGAGGAGATGAAAGGGAATATTCCACCGGATACCCTATAAAGGAGTGGACCCGGAAAAATCGGGCAGACGGTTTCCTCGTGAAACCTCTGAAGATAGAATTTGAGATATTGAAGCTCGATTTGAGAACTAATATGAGAGATAAGATCAAGATATGTCCAGATACTAGTTCCTTTTGAAAAACACAAGCTTCAACTCTTTTATCCAAAGACCCCTTTTTCTCCATGAGAGGTGAATGGAAGGAAAGATAAGATATTGAAAGAATTTTGCTCCTTTTCCTTTTGAGATAGATCTAGTGAGATAAAGAGATAAAGCAATGAACTTTGGTCACTAGATAACTCCCATAGAAGGATTTTCCAATTAGGTCCAAAAGCTCCTTGATACTTCCAAGAAACTTAGAGAGAGATAGATATGAAGAATATGTTGAACTTAAGAAAATCTCACCATTTGTGACTAGCCATCAATCAAGCAAGATTAACCATAGTCACAAGTGGGTTGATCATAAAGACCAATAACCAAAATTTTCAAAATTCACACAAATCCTATCATGCTAGTTGAGTTTTTCAAAATCTAACCTATGTCACACAAACATGTGGCTAAACAAGTTTTAGGACCATATTGGGATGTTTAACTCATGCCTCTCACATTATACCACAAGCATTTGACATAAAGTCAATATAAAGGTAGGCATCAATTAAATATCCAATAGGCACACACGAGAGAACCTTGAATAGATCACATGCTAAGAAAATGCACACACTAGCATGAATAAATCCTAGATGATAAAGGTAGAAGAAGAGTGAGTGTGAACCATACCTTTGCCTCTAGCTTATCACATTTTCACATTGGTGAATTGTGATTTTTCCTTGACTTGTGCATTGCTATGTTAAGACAAAGTTCTAGCTCTCATTTTGATAGACCTTTTAAACACAACACGAGAGAGACACTTAAATAGCACAAGCACTAGTTTCAATCCTTAGTGACCTTTGGGTTAGAGAGACAAGAGGTCCACAAAATTGAAACCTCACAATATAGATCAAATTCCCTTTGTTTATGGAGCATATGAAATAATGTGAACGACTAGGGTCACATGCACCATTTTGGCAATTAAGTCCAACTCGAGGAATTTAAACTATATTGTGGTGAGTAGCTATGCTTGAGGTTAGTTTCATAATCCAATGAGAAAGATTAGGTCAATATTACCACTTTGGACTCAAAGATCATAGCATACTCCATGGAGAGACAAGCTCTCATTTGAGACTACAAAAATCACTAGATGAAAGCATTAGTCTCAAAGACACAAATTGTAGAGTGATCTCCCCCTAAATAGGTGCATCATGAGTTTGAGTTGCATGAAACGAGCACTTAGTCAATTTAATGAACTAGGAGAGGTCACTTCACAATTTGGTCAAGGCACAAGAAAATAATTTACAAATATTGAAATTGTGCCAAGAATGCTTACCATCACCAAGATAGTGTTTGTATGATGCTAAACAAGAGCTGAGGATATATTTGAATTTCTTGAGTTAATCTTGAAGTACATTACTTAGTCGATGCCTTTGGGCCAAAACCGGTCGAAGGTTTGGCAAACCGAGTCGAGACCGGTTTTGCGATCGATCAACTAAAGCTTTTCTTCAAGACTCCATCGGCTCCGATGCGGGTGTATCTTCATGAATCTTCAATTGCTGACAATCACCACGATCCCGAAGTTCTATAGGTCTGAATTCCGGATCGGAACCTCGAGAAATTCCCGGAGGTTGAGTTTCTGCGGCAATTCCGGAACCTCGGAGAATTTCCGGAACCTCGAGGTCTGCACTTCTAGAGGCAGGATGTTTGGCCCTTGGAGTTGGTGTTGAAGCTTGGAAATTTTCTTCATCTTTTCTTATGCTTCAACTTGGTCTAACGTTACCTATGGCCAAACTTGATTGACTTACAATTTTACTTCTTCTTTTAACTCGCACCATTTAAACCAATATGCTCTACTAGAGAGCGGTTACAAGCACCATATGACAAGAGGAGCATATATGTACACCAAAGGTACTTAGTCAAGCCATGTGCACAAAAGCCAAGGTCTTGAGCACAAGTATCCACTTAGGATCAATTGACCAAGATGAAAGATGAAGCTTATGTTACCGAGATGTCATTGGAGTAGAGATATAAAAGTTTACTTGATGCTTGGCATTATTCTAGTCATAGTCCTTTTCTTGAGTTTTGCCAAGCCTCCAATGCATCTCCATGCTCCTGCAATTCTAGCAAGCTCTTTTGGTACCCAAACCATGTTGGGTCCTTTAGGGTTAGTCACAAGAGATTTGGGAATCCAAATGGCTCTTATGCTAGTTTGAGGTGAACAAATCACTCTAGTAGCATAGATACCATTCTTTTCATCCCTAAGTCTAGAAAATGAATAATCGACGAGTTTTGACTTAGGAATGTTACCATTTGGACAATTATTACTCTCATGTCCCTTTGGACAAGTGTAGCAAATCGACTTTTGATCTTGATTCTTTGAAGCCTTGCTCTTGTTTTTGCTTACTTGTTGCTTCTTGGTCTTGTGGCTTCTTTGTAGAAGCTTGATTGCGCTTGATATGCTCTTGAGGCACCAGTTGCCAAAACCGGTCTAACGGTTTCCCAAACCAGTCGACCGGTTTTAGTGCTGACAACACCAGTTACTTGTGGACAATCACCAATGAAGTGTCCATGTTGCTTGCATTTGTAGCATATCCTTCTCCTTAGCTTCCTTGCCTTTTCTTGTTTTGAGAGGAGAGCACATGGATGCATAGTGCCCCATCTTTGAGCACTTGAAGCATTGTATGTGATCAAGCTTCTTTTCTTGATTTCTTGAGCCTTGTGATTGTTTCCTTGCTTTTTGGTTGGAGGGTTGAGCTAATGCGGTTTGAGACCTTCTCAAGCTTCTTCACCATGTTGTCACGGTTATCTTGACAAGGTTGCACTTGACTCTTTCCTTCAACTTACTCAAGTCTTCTTTAAGCTTTTCAACCTCTTGCATGAGTTGATCATTTTCTTTTGCTATGAGGTCATCACAAGTCTCTACAAATACATGCTCAATACTAGATTGGCTTGCTTGAGAACAACAAGGTTTAGTACAAGACAATTCAATATTGACATGTGAGCATGTGCATGTGTGTGAGAGAGGTTGAGTGGATGTTACCAATGAAAGCACAACCTCATGAGCTACTTCTAGACAAGTATATGATTCTACAAGTCTTGTCATGAGAGCACTCAAGCTCCTTGTGACATGCTTGTAAAGCCATATGCTTTGCTAGTGAGCTTTTCAAGCTTATCATTGAGCACCTTCTTTTCTTGCTCCAAAGATGCTACACATGTAGACAAGTTAGTAGCACAAGCAACTTTATTAAGCAAGACATCATATTTATTGACCAAGGTAGAGTGTGAGAGTTTGAAGGCTTCAAGCTTTTGAGTTAAAGACTTTATGGTGTCAACTTGATCTTCAACTCTCTTTGCCATTTGATCTTCCTTGGTTTCCTTGCTCTTTTGGCCATCAAGCACTTGTGATCATCAACACTGGGAGTTGAGGACCTAGAAACCGCCGATGCTTGTCTTGATCGCCTTCTTGAACACTTGTTACTCTTCATTGTGTTCATCACTGTGAAAACCGGTCGAGGTTTTGGAAACCGGTTGGACCGGTTTCCCCACAGGGTCACCCGACTTGCTTTTCTTGCCTTGTTGATCCATGGGTGTGGTCACTAGAGGATCAGTGTATGCTTCGAGGTAGAGCACTCTTCTAAGGATACTCTTGTCACTTGATCCTCACTAGTTGATGGCTTGTCATACTCAAACCCAAATCTTCATTTTGGCTTTCGATTTCTCTTCTCTCATCATCCTTGGAAGATGTCATCATGAGCACATGAAGATGAGTGGTTTGCAGTTGTGGCTTCACTTTGCATGCTTGTTCTTTGATCTTGGTCTTTGCATTTGGGCATTTCATAAAGATCTTGAAAAATTTCCCAAATATCATGTGCATCAATTATGTCATCACAAATTAATTCACGCACATCACAACTCAAGGTACTACGAATGTAGTTAGTAACTTGAGCGTTGAGTTGCCAACATTCTAACTCCTCTATAGATAAGCCCGACAAGTCAATGTTGTCTATTCTAGTGTGAGGAGGAAGAATACTAGTAACTACAACACCTTTCGACATGTGGACCAAAGTCCTAATTCCATTAAGTACATGAGCTGACCAAGAATCGTAGTTTGAGCCACCTAGAGTCAATGGCTCAAAAGATACCTCATATGTTGTCGACATCTTTTCTCCAAGCGGTTAAGCTCGAATCGAGTTCCTTGCTCTGATACCAATTGAAAGGATCTTGATGTCGTCTAGAGGGGGGTGAATAGGCGAATCTGCACTTATTAAAAATTCAACCCTTAGCTAAAACCGGTCGACCGGTTTCCAAAACCAGTCGATCGGTTTTTAGCAACAAAAACCAACAATATGTAGATCCCTCTCGAGTTCTAGCCAAACCAAACTTGGTGTAGGACTTCCACAGGTGTTTCCAAGAGTATCAATGAAGTCCCTGCACACAGCACATGCACACCAAAGTAGATCGAAGCGGAAGCACAAGATATATGCTAGAGATAGAGATAAACAATAAGATATATATGAAGTAAATGCACAAAGACACAAAGATTTATCCGTGGTTCGGCTCACCACTAAGGTTAGCCTACCTCCACATTGTTGAGGTATCCACACAAGGATAGGCTCGCCACACAAGGCTTGCCCTTGACCTCGGTCTCAAGTCAAGAGAATGAACCCTTGAGATGAGAAGGTTTCCACTAGAATCACAGGGGTAATACAAACTTCTTGGAGCTTCCACAATCTCGGATTGGAGAGCTTCCAAGTGACTTCTAGCCATCTAGGAGCAAAGGCTCCAAGAGTAAAAGATGCTTCAAGGATCTTCAACGAAATCAGCAAGTGCTCAAGTATGGTTTATGCTCACAAGGCTTCTCAAAGGTCTCACACTAGTCACTCTCTCAACCCAACACAAGAATAGGGCACTAGGCTTGAATCTCACTAAGAGAAGTTGGGGAGAGCTTAGGCTGGGGTTCAAGAAAGCATAGGAGTGTGGAGGACCAACCCTCAAGAGGAGCTCATGGGTATAAATACCCATCCTCCCAAAACTAGCCGTTAGTCGGTCGGACAAAACCGGCCGGTTTGCCAAACCGGCCGGACGGTTTTCAAACCAACTAGCCGGAGAGGTTTGCCCAAACCGGTCTTTGGGCCTAAGGTTTAGATCTCACGGGTTAGTCTCTCATGGGTTCACTTGAGCACTTTTTGATGTTTGTTGTCCAACCAATGATTCATCCCTCTTGATAGTACTGGCATACCTAAACTCAAGATAAAGATAAACCCTAATTAATCTACTTGAGCTTGAACCACCAAGGTACGCAAATTGATCTTCAATGATTCGAGGGCTTCCAATGTTGTATACCAACCTGAGCACATGTTATAGATATAAATAGATGCATGTGCTTGAGCATATCCACCTTGAGCTAGTGACTTAGAATTCTTCCATAGAGTAGAGAATCAATCACTTTGAATTCTAGAGCCACTCCAATTTATCAATCATGACACTAGATGCAATTTATCACTTTCCTCGGTAGGCTTGGATATGATACTTCGAAATCCTTGACGCTCTCAACTTCACCCTAGCCACTTGCTTATGGTCGCTATCCATAGCCTTTGCTTAGTTCCTCGTTTTAGCCATCTTGATCTCTTCATCACTTATCCTTGCCACAATTGAGTCAAGCCTTGCACCATAGAGAGAATTCCATTTGAGATGCCACTCAAATAATTGTCCTTTGATTGATAACAAATATTCCTTGCCTTGCAAACTTCCATTTAGGTCCATTACAATAGAGGTAACCACATGACCTTTGTCAACGCTATATTTGAAGTCTTGCAACTAGCTTCTTTGTAAGAGTCAATATCTTCACTTGATGTAAGAGTGAAATCCATTTGATATTATACTCGGTGAACTCATTGTATAGCTCATCAAGTTCCATGTTGTATCAATAGTGAAATCCCTTGATGCCATACTCATCTTTAACTTAGTTCTCCCATTTTACATCACAAGCTTCTCCTTTCTTCATATGCTTTGCTTAACATAGAGGCCAACCAAGTATCATATATAATCATGCCTCTATATTTGCTTTTCTTTAGCTTAGGATCACTTGTTGTATGTCTTGTATAGACTCCAATGGGAAGAACACATTAACCAACTCATGACATTCATCTTTAGTATGCTTGCATACATTCCATGTATAATATCATGATCCACCCTTGTCTTCTTTGCAATATGAGCCAAATACATGATCTTACACATAAATATCATTTATCAATAATCAACAACCTGCTCACATGCTTTACAAGAGTGTTAGTGATTTAATCAAGTTGTCACTCAACTCACCAAAACCCACTTAGGGCTTGATTGCACTTACAGCTGGTCGGGCTTCGATCTCGTCACGGTGGTGGAAGAAGTCCAGGGCGAGGCCGGGGACGGACCGGTCCGTGCGTGGTGGCGTGTGGAGGCAGATGAAGGCGGCGTTGGCGGAGACCAGGCGGAGCATCGCCGGCAGTGGCGTGCACACGACCAGTCGGTGGTGTCCCCAGCCACGCGTGAGATGATGAGGAGCAGGACCTCATCACCGAGGGGCAAACTGTCGATCTCCTCCTGCACGCCCTGCCCGAATCTTATCCGGCCGCTGTGGCGACCTGGGAGCGAGGGGGAGGCGCTGGTGCGGTGGTTGGTGATGGAGATGACCGAAAGCGGGAGCTCAGCGGGGCGGCACCAATGGTGAGAGCGAGCGGCACGTGTCGTGATCGGAGCTCGTCGTGCTGAGCCGCCACGCCGTCATCAACAGCTCAGGTAGGCCTTCTCCCTCGCCTCCCGATGAAGCCGCCCACCACGGGTACCGACGTGGCGGCGGGGCGGCGTCATCGGCCGGCGCTGGGGTTCGTGGACCACCTGGCCGGCGGCGTCTGTGGCGCTTCTGGCCGGCGGGTCCTCAGCCGGAGGAGGGCGTCTTCGCGTCGCCTCGTCGTCGAGAGGGAGGGTGAGGATGGGAGGGTGACAATGAGGGCTAGCGCTGTAGCGGCCGCCGCCCCAACGAACTCACCCACGGAGAGCCCAACGCCTGCCCCGGTGTCCTTTGCGGTGAAGGAGAAGGTAACTCTCGGACAAAGGTTCAAGATGAAACTGACATTGGGTCCCACACGCCAGTGACAAGAAAGAGAAGGAAGGATGACTAGCATGAGGGAGTCAGGGCAGCATGGTCATTTGACATGCTTCATCCACGCTGGAGGTAGAAGTTGGCGTGCCACGTCAGCGAAAGTGGTAATTTCATTGCTTCGTTTAGAGGAGAGTGGCAAATATGTAGAAGCCATTCTAAAAGTCCTATATGGAGGAGCGCCATTTGTAAAAGTGTCAAAAGATTAAATATCCCGGCCGGTGGCGTCAAGGCCAGATGCTCACGCGGTGGCCGGTCGTCAACAGATGCGACATCGCCGTCTTCGCCGGCGCCTGAAGTGAAAATTACTGAACCGAATGTGACTAACATCTTACGAAAACGAGGCGAATTCATGCAGAATCTACGTATCTATTGTTGGAATTGGAAAGACAAGTATATGGCTTGAGCCGTTGATCCTTTTTGCCTGTACTCCTTTTGACTGGCTGTTTTCTCCGTTTCCCGATTCTACAACTGAACAGCGAGCGCTACTGCATCCCTTATCTGTAATTCACCACCTCCCTGGTCGAGACGCAACACCTCGCGCACGCCACGCTCGCACGGCCGCCACGCCACGTGCTGCTCTCGGGCGAAGCCAGTGGCTGGAGTGCAGCGGTGGTGCCGCCGCTGCCACCGCCGCGGATGCGCCTCGCCCGCCTCGCCAGGGATTCTATGATGCAGCTTTGGATGGTGCCGACGGCTTCTGATCAAGAATCACACGACTGGCATCTGGTGACCAACAGACCAAGGGGCTGCAGGACACTCTGTTTCCCGTTGTTTCTTCCTTGCTCTCGGTGGCCATGGCTGGTGGAAGCTCGTGGAGACAGAGAGAAAAGCTATAGGGGTTGGGGTTCAATCGGCCGGGGCAGCGAGGATCAACGAGCCATGGTGCTGACGGAGGCGGGCTGCTTGACGGCAACGGAGCTGACAGTGAGAGTGCCGTGGAACACGTCGGGGTGGGCGGTGTTTCATTCACAGAGCTTTAGATTTCACCCCTTGGGTACCATCCATTGAATCATCACGTCACGGTCGGATCGCTCCTTGACCCGGTTGTCACAGTCGATCGTCGAACAAGCGGCCCGGTGGCCTTCGAGGTTCGATGGGGACCGGGGTTTTCTTACCGTGCGTACCGTTGTAGTGGCGATGTTACCACCGATTCTGCTTCCCTCAACTGATTCACATTTCGGCGGTTGGTAACCGATCGGATTCAAAATTTCAAATTTAATTCAAAAAAATGAAAAAATCTCAAAAAATCCCAAGAATAGTTCAAGTTGCCACGAATCTAATGATGTCAAAATTTTTCAAATATTCATTCGTTTAGTATACTTTGCGGGCATTCGAAGTTCAACCAAAAAAGAAAAAGGAACTGATTGAACTTCTAATGCCCGCAAAAGATACTAAATGCACTAATATTTGAAAATTTTTGACACCTTTAGATTCTACGCACCTTGAAATATTTGTAGAAATTTTTCTTATATTTTCCAATTCTTTAATTCAAATTTGAAAACACATCAAATTCTTTCTGCGGGGTTTTTGTCTCATTAGCAGTAAACCGCGATCTGAGCGGTGTTGGTCATTAAGTGCCTACTTTAGCCGTCAATATACTCATAAATAAAGGAGCATAAGGCATTTTTTACACGTATTTAGTTAAGAATAATGTAGTTCCACCTGTCCTTAGAGATTATTTGATTGCAGGAAAATAAGCAAGAAAAGAGTGGCAAACTCACCTTTTATGATCCATGCCACATCACCTCATCCTAGGAGGACTGCCAACAAGGATGCCATGCATGCAAACCTGCCAACAAAGGCTCCATGCATGCATGCCATGCAAGCAGTCCAAGTGAAGCACACTCCGACGAATCAGAGTGTGACACATGGACATCACATGGATCCATGGACCCACCACCGCATCAAAAGGAAGTGGACACCGGGAACCGACCTAAGGACCCACAGACGGTCACTGGAGAAAGCATGAGCCGGAGGGCCCACAGGGGTCAATGACCCCACAGGTCGGGCTCGAGGCCCTCCACGTGGTGCTTCCCTATTGGTCCTAGAGGCCATTCCGGGTGTTTGCATCCACTCCCTCTGCCTTGTCCTATAAATAGAAGGGGAGGGGGTTCATTCTTAGACATCCACACTTGCAACATCTCTCTCACTTTTAGTCTCAAGGCTAGGAGGTAGGCTAGAGTAGTTCTACTTCAGGTTCCAAGTCTACTTTGGGATCTAGGTATGAGTTCTCTTGTATCTTATTTCATTTGTATGACTTTGATCTACTTCAGTTATTCAGCAATTTCATATAAAGTCGTGTTAGTATACATGGGTGATTTGTTCATGTGTTCTTCACCTGTTCATCATTTAGAGGCTCCTGTTCTTGATGAACAGGGCCTTTCGATCCTCTTGACGGGTGACTTTCACATGTTTCTGGTGTTTGTTCGTAAGTTAGAGGCTTGTGTTCTTCGCGAACACGACCCTTTGATCCAATTGAACAGACATAGGAAAACACGAATACGTTTGTGTACCTAACCTGGTTTGATCTAGTTAGATGACATGACTGCGTTGTATGAAGTCTGTGCTTAAGCTACGATACTCGGTGTAATTGGCTGGTTTATCTGGTGGCTTGACCTAGGTCACAATAGCCCGAGCCGGTCAAGTCCGGCTAACAACGTAAGCATGGTGCTTGGGTTGTAGCTCTACTTATGAGTTTATCCCATGATTTGTCTTGGGGTAGGCCGCGGTAGTGACAGCCGTTGGACCCTCTGAAATCCCCCACGTTCGGATAAGCTGTAGGAGTCTAAAATCTAACAACCGGAGTTGTGCGGAAGCAACGCGGGAGGTTAGCTCCCCATGGTACCTGGGTGCTTAAGTCGTTCTTCAACGCTAGTGTATCTAACTCATTCCTACCAGCTTTATGTGTATAGTACATAAGAACCTAGAGCTAACTCGTATGTTGCCTCCTATGCCTAAGACCCCTTAGAGAGAGAGTGAGTGTGTGTGTGATCACACTACCCCATTATCATTTCTTACCCCTGTACTTGAGTGTCTGATTTATTTCCGTCTATGATCTATACTCATTGCAATAGTGTTGAGCTTGTTAATCCACCAAAGCCTTCCTTGGATTCGATACCCAAGTACTCCTTTGGGGAAATGCTACAATGGTACTTCCGCAGCTTGCGCACTCTCGTAACGTTAAGAATTACCAACCAGTATTTCTGGCGCTATTACCAGGATGGGTTCCAAACCTGTTCATTGGTAGTTGCGTTAAGAAATGTCAACAAGCATTTCTGGCGCCGTCGTCGGGGAAGGCTTAAGGATGACATATCAACACTTTGCCTATGTTTATAATCATGATAGGAATAAAACAGTCCTATGCAGGCTAACTTGGATTGTCTTCTTTGTCTATTGATGATGAAGACAGGTAGTGCATGACTAGTTTCGACTTCTGGCAATTTCATCCTAAGTCACTCATAAGGAAGGCACGAACTCATTTCGGCTCTCCTCCGCGTGAACGTTCAGAAGTTGATCCAGCTTCCTTTGTGCCATCGGCATCAACTTCCACGGCCAACGCTGTTGTCGAGAAGACTCTCCGCGAGTACTCCGCTCCCTCTGCTGACCAGGTGCCAACAGGCCCTGCGATCAACACCGAGAATGGAAACTTCGAGATCAAGACTAGCCTAATCACGATGGTACAGGCTAGCCCATTCTGTGGCAAGCCTAATGAAGACGCGAGCACCCACACCATGGCTTCGAACTATGCAGTACCTTCACTATACGAGGGTGGAGGAAGATGCTATTCTCTGCTGTTTCCCTTCTCACTCGAAAGGCGGCGATGGTTCTACACGAACCGTACAGAGATTAACACTTGGGCAAAGTGCTCCGCAGCATTCCTCGCAAAGTTCTTTCCGTTGGGCAAAACCAATGTCCTTCGGGGGCGAATTTCAAGTTTCCAGCAAGTAGCAAGTGAGACTATCCCAGAAGCTTGGGAGAGGCTCCAGGAGTACATCCTGGCTTGTCCTCATCATGGGATGGACAACTAGTTTGTTCTTCAAAGTTTCTATAATGGGCTGACTCCGACAGCCTGAGGTCATATTGATGCTGCAGCTAGAGGAGCCTTCTTCTCTCTTACTATTACTGAAGCTACTACACTGATTGAGAAGATGGTCACCAATCAAGGGTGGAGTGATGATCGACTCCAGCCACGTCAAAGGGGTACACATATCGTCAAGGAAGCGGATATGTTGCACGCCAAGATGGACCTAATGATGAAGAGAGATGATCTAACCAATGAGAAGGCCGTCATGGCCACCACTACTCAAGCTATGGATGCTCGCATGACTTGCGAAGTCTGTGGTAATACTGGGCATTCAGGAAATTACTGCCCTGCTACTCAGGAGGATGCGATGTACATGAATGGCAACAACAACGGTTATCGTCCACAAGGAGGTCAAACGTTGAATCAATCGCGCCTTTACTATCAAGGAGGTAATCAAGGTAATTCTTTCAATCCAAACCAACCTTCCTTGAAAGATCTAGTCTTTGGACAAGCTAAGATTAATGAAGGCTTTAATAAGAAAACAGCTACCTATGATAAGGCTTTTGAGAGCCTTAATGTTAAAATTGATAGCCTTTCATCTGTTCTTAAAGACCAGTTGAGTTTTAATAAGATGATAGAAACCCAGTTAGCTCAATTAGTCGATGTGGTTCCACCAGTTGAAAATGCAAAAGCGGTAGTCATGAGAGGGGGTAAGACCACTCGCGATCCGCCCTATCCTAACCATGCAGGAACAAGGAAAAGCGCAAGAGGGGATGAAGAGCCTAATGGAGAACCACTTGGCATGAGGGAGCCCTCACAAGCAAGACAACCTAAGGAAGGCAGGCGAGATAAACACAGTTTATTGAAACAAATATACTACCATTCCCTCAGCAAAACAGGAAGACAACAGTGGATGAACAATTCACTCGTTTCGTGGACATGATTCAAAAGGTATATATCAATGTTCCACTTCTTGAGGCAATGCGTGTACCGCACGCACGTTACCTCAGGATATCCTCACCAAGCGAGCTCTACCCATCTCGAGGTGGTGAAGCTCACGAGAGTGTAGCGCAGCTATACTCAATCGTTTTCCAGAAAATAAGAAGGATCTAGGGTGCCCCATGATCACATGCACAATTGGAACACAGAGATTCGACCATGCCCTCTGTGATCTTGGCGCGGTGTTAGCGTCATGCCAAAGGTAGTCTTGACCAACTCAACTATACGAAATTATCCCCAACTACCTTGCAACTGCAGCTAGCCGATTCATCAGTCCGGTATCCAGCGGGGATAGCCGAGGACATCCCGGTGAAGGTCCGAGATTGCTTCATTCCAGTGGACTTTGTGGTACTTGACATGGACATTGGCAATGAAGTACCACTCATTCTGGGACGTCCATTCCCGAGCACAATTGATGTTGGCTGGAGTAATCCGTCTCCACATCAATGGCAAGGAAGAAATGTTTGAATTTCGCCCACGTAAGGAACAATGCTCAATGGTTCAAGGCACACCAAGAACGGGCACTCCTGCCCAAGGAAGTGAATCTACGCAACCACACGTGGACAGCCTCATTGCCTTTATGAAGAATTTACGAAAGCAAGAGCAAGAGCAAATGAGTGCGGGGCCGAGAAACTATATTGGAAATCCAAGTCCCAGTCCAAGGCGCCACTCCCCGCACCTCATAAACCACAGACAACCAAGAAGGTGTGGAAAAGAGTGGACAGGGAGCCGACTCCCTCGTCTCCAAGAGCGGCTGACCCTACACTAAGGTAAGTAATGTGGGAGATAGTCTGGCTCTGGAAGACTTGAAACAAAAGAGCCCTTCGCCGACAGGTAAGATCGGTAAGTTATCCTATTCAATAAAAGTTCTGACCTCTAAAAAGAATCAAGATATCCTTGCTCCATTCTGTTTGCACTCTGTCGAAATACGAGCTCATAGGTGAACTCCATCCGGACAACTCCCTTGAGTCTAAAGCCGGCAAGAGGCAGAGCGGCTGGAGGAGCAGAGGGCTTACTACGTGTGGATGGGATACCACCCTCCACAGCAGTGAGCCTGAAGCTAGCTTGGGAGAGGACCCCTATTCTGAGGTAACTTGTATCTTCTATTGTTTTCAGAACCCCATATGCTAAAAACACATAAAAATCTGAAAAGTTAAAAAGACCAAAAAATATTTATTTGCTTTCTTAAATTAGTTTGTTTTCATATGCTGTAAGAGTGTTCTTATTCTCCATGGTTGAAATAATGAATAGTTGCTTTATTCCTCTTGTATGCCTTGTTTACAGCTTAGTACCCTATTTAAGTTTTGAGTTTGTTGGCTAGTATGATCGAACCCGAACTTGAAATTTGTGGGTAGCAAAAGCATGATCTTTGCCTAAGTTATTGTGAGGTATGATATGGTGTAATAGAGTTGCTATGAGCTAGTACTAAGTGATGTTTGATATCCGAGTTTTCTTTTGAAAAATGTTAAAATGATAAGTTCCTCAATGATGAGAAATTCTATCCAAGGCCATATGTAGATCTTAGCTTAACCTCTACATATGCTACCCGATTTCTTCATTGAGTCTTGTTGACTTGTTGTGACCCTCGTGAGTAAACTTGTCATTACTCCCATGATCAAGATCACGTACACACCACCATGAGAAACTTCTACACCGGAAGTTAGCAACCATCATTTCATCCATCCCCATCCATTCCACAAAATAAAGCTCACGCATTGTTCCATGATTACTCTCCTCCAAAAGTATTCAAGAAGGACTATGGGCTATGTAAAAACATGCTCAAGGGCATGCATAAAAAGAAAGATAGAATAAAGAGACATAGCCCAAGTCTCAAAATTTTCAAAAAGGAGGAGAGTAAAATCATGCAAATAGGAGTTCATCATCCATCCACCATACACACACTTTTGCACAACTTGATCAGGTTGTATGACTTGTTCTCCCAAGGATCCGGTTTCGACTCGATAATACATGAGAAAGCAATTATGTCACATGTTTTCCTACCTCTGACTCCATATATCAGCTTATTAGAAGTAGGTGGTGAAAGAAGGCAAATTGCCTTGGTGAGGAATCATACACATTGAAGCGATCCGAGAGTATCATTTGAGGAACTTTGATTTCTTTTGAAAAACGCAAAACCTACGGATTGATAACTGATCAAGGTACATATGATTATCTTTATACAACCATTCTATCTTTCAACCGCCCAAGGCAGGTGAAGCTACACGCCCCATATCAATCGAGTGTAAGGTAAGATCAATGCCAACTTCTTCAATCCTTGATAGAGTACCTGTAACATCCCCGATGTTTAAGTGTGCTAATGACATTACTTAGCTATGTTAATCAAGGTTAATTACCTCTTAAGCATGTGTGACATGAATTGTTACACTTTTGCACAAATGACCTTGGTCAAAGTTACAATTTCCCGGTCAAACCCCTTTTGATTCTAAAGAGCTGATTTGGTTTTCTTCCGCGTTCTCCAAATTTTGCTATAGAAGTTCAAAATTGGCCAATATAAAAGTTCTTCGTTATTTCCGGGGACACATTTTTCGTAATTGGCGGACATTCCAATTTTGAGTGCAAAGCCGCGTAAACTCGAGATGAAGGTCCTGTCAACAGTGGGCCAAGGCCGAGTTTTGCAGTGACTTTTCCACGTTTTTCCCGTCAATCCTTTCACCAAAGCATAGGTCGTCCTTTGTGAAAAATATACTTCTATAGTTGCTCTACGACTTTTGTATTTGGGGATTTTCGCTTTGTATTCAAGAACTTGGAGTTTAGCATTTTTGAATATGGGCAAAGGAAATTAAAAGAGAGGGACGACCATCGCGCCGCCGCGCTCTTGCGTCTTTGCGCCGCATGCGCCCGTCCAGACGCCCACGTGGCGGGAAATCCGGCGTACGGACGCCTGGAGCCCGTCGCTGTGGACTCGTTCGCGCACCATGGACCCTCCGCCCTCATCCGCGCCGTACACCGCGCCTAGGTACTCCGCCGCGGCTTGGCAGCGGGCCGCCCAGCCACGCAGCCGCCGCTGCCGTGCCAGCGGCGCAGCGCATATGCAAAGGCGAGCGGCTGGCAGGCGTGCCTTAAGGCGCCTTGCCTCGCCCGCCTCGTCGCGTTCGCTCGCGCCTTTTCACTCGCCTGTGTCGTGCTGGTACTCGCCGCTCCGAGTGTTGCCGCCACCGTTACTGCCGCCGCCGCGTGAAATCCTCCCCTTGACCCAAACTCCACCTCCCTAGCACCCCTAGCCCTTCCCTAGACCTCCCCGACGCCTAAGCCGTCGTCGCCGCTTTTACGGCCGCCACGCGTCGGGCCAAGAAGCTCGGCGGGAGCTCTGCCTCCGCCTCCGTGGCAACCCGGCACCTGTTCCGGCCCCGCCTCCACCTCATCTGGACCACAGGTGGGCCCAGGTACATCCCCACGCCGCTACCCGACGAAGGCCGGCCGGCAATCGCCGCCGGCGAGCTCGCCCGGCCGGCGGAGGGTCGCATTGCGGTGATTGTTTTCTTTCCAGGGTTTAAACCGTAAACCGAGGGCCTAGTTTTAATTTCCAGAAGTTCTTTCGAGGTCTCCTCTGTAAATGTGTTTTAGGGTTTCAACAGCAACTTCAAAAATCCGTAGAAAAGTGCAGAAAAATCGGAAAAATGCAAATCCAATTTTGTTCAGTTCCTGGTGAAGAAACCTACCTTTTCTAGAAAGCATGTATAGGGTTTTTCTATGTGGTTTTTTAATGAAAATTCAAACTCAATTTGAGATGTTTTTAGTGTAGTTTAAAATATACACATGCTATGAAGTTGAATTTTGGATATGTTGCTCTTTATGACATGTTTAGATTTGTGACCAAAGTTGGCATGATTTTGATGTGTAGATTCTCAGTTATGATTTATGTAAGCTCTAAGCTAGATTAATCTTGATGCTTTTTATAACCCCTTTAGTAAACTTTGATTTAAGCACCAGTTCACCCTAGGGCTTTGTCTTGATGAATAGTGCCTCTGGTAGAATGGATGTGATTTTAGGATATGTTTTGATATGTGTTTTGGATTTAATCTTGTGTAGGATTTTAAATTCAAAGTTTAAAAAATTATTTGAATCTGCACCTATGCTTTGGCCAGAGACTTAGATTTGACATGTATGACTTGTAGGAGAAAGTTGAGATCAAAAAGTTTAGTAAATCTTTTTATATGAATTAATGGTGATTTACTAGGCTAAAATTTGTCTTTTTCGTGTAAATTAATTTATAAATGATCTTAAGTTAAATTTTGGTTTGTGAGCTTAAAATAGGCATATGTTGCTGTGTGCAGAAGCTTAGACTTATTTGAAGTGTTTTTGTTTTAATTTGGATTTATGGTTGAAAGACTTGTTTTATGTAATTAAATAGAGAAATGGAAATTAAAGTGTTAAATTGTGAAAACATGTTATGTTCCTGTTTTTGAATTTTCAACACACCTCCTTGCTGTTTTGTGAAGTTAAATATTTTATTTTACTTATGTTTAAATATGTACACAGTCACCATCAAAGTTAACCTCACCTAATGCATATGCATGTGTACGTGTAGATTTGCTTGACGATTACGCTGCTGACCCGTGAGGAGACAACAGAGGGTGAAGTGAATGAGTTGGGTGTTCATCAAGACCTGGACCAAAGTTCGGAAGAGCCCAAGGCTGTTGCTAACTTAGAAGAAGGCAAGCACCGGTTTCATATAACCTTTTTGGGATAAAATCTCCACTTTTACTTTCAGTAATTATTGTTTACTTGTGCATTTACGTTTCAGGAGTTGTTTGAAACCTAGATGCATGATCCTTAGGTTCCTATGCTCTTATACTAGTATGTTATGAATGTTAGTGCCATGCTCTAAGGATACGGTAGAAGTCGAGTAATGACTCATTGCTCGCGAGATATAGGATGCTTATGTTGGAATCATAAGTTGGTTAAATTGACTCGCTCATGTGGTAAGAGCAATGGGTTCGGTCTCAACCGAGTAGCATGGTGCTAGTCTAAGCTATTGAACGTACCAAGTGCTTGTCGGGAATGGGACCGGTAAGCCTAGTACCTAATGAACCAAGGACTTTATCGTTACTACTCTTGAGATGCTTCTCGGTTTGCTCCGTAGTGCAAGTGTGATCCTGGACGTGCCGTGTGAGGGCGTTCCAGTAACCTTGTACTTAGGACTATTGCGCATGTCCCTAATCTGGGGAATGACGGGAACCGCCTGGTCGGGGTAGACCCCGCATTCGCTTTTATTTGATTTCTTGGGGTCTACCTTCTTCCGTGTATCTTGGGTTTACCTTGCAAGGATATAAATCGATCGATCGTCGGTCACTCGCCGTTATCTCGAGTCGGCTTGACCATGCTACCCCATGTTTATTTATGGAACATTTCAGAATAATATTGTTGGATGTTAAATCTTGTTTGTACAACCATGCTTGCTTAGCTAGGTGCTTACCTAGAATGGTTAACATACTAGAACTTGAGCTAAAAATTTGAAAGTAAGGATCAACTCTTAGTTGCTTTTGGCAAAACAAACCCACCAGCCAAAAAGCCTTGCATGTCTAGTTGTGTCTTTTATTTTGTTGGGTAAGTCTTCTTCGAGTATTAGTATACTCACCTTGCTTGCTGTTGTTGTTTTGGGTAATCCCATCGGCCCGGTTCTATTCCGAGATGGTTGGTAACTTGAATGGGAAAACGATGATGAGGAGTGATATGCATGGATGGCCTCCTGTGTGTATCATGCGTTTAGTTTAATTTCCGTTGTCTAAAACTCTGAACCATGTCTACTTTTATGTACTCAAAACTTGGTTTGTAATTTTAAGTACTTATGAACTTTTATGTAATGTAAGGTTGTACTCTGGTCCCGCCTTCGTGTGGGCTTAGCGCATAATTCGATCCTGTGTAAGTGATTTACCGAGCATGCCCCGGCAGAGGCGACAGAATAGTTCTTTATTATTGCTTAATGGCCACGTGGACAGGCTTAGGCGATAATACGGAATTATTTTGGCGGTTCTGTCACAGTACCTAGTTGTATCTAGTTATACATTAGGAATACAACATCGTAGCAACTCCTGATCAACCAACCTAAGTCCTTAATCTCTTGCTCGGGACGAACAAGAGGCTAGCATGGGGGAGTTGTTGACGGCTGTTAAGTGCCTACTTTAGCCGTCAATATACTCATAAATAAAGGAGCATAAGGCATTTCTTACACGTATTTAGTTAAGAATAATGTAGTTCCACTTGTCCTTAGAGATTATTTGATTACAGGAAAATAAGCAAGAAAAGAGTGGCAAACTCACCTTTTATGATCCATGCCACATCACCTCATCCTAGGAGGACTGCCAACAAGGATGCCATGCATGCAAACCTGCCAACAAAGGCTCCATGCATGCATACCATGCAAGCAATCCAAGTGAAGCACACTCCGACAAATCAGAGCGTGACACATGGACATCACATGGATCCATGGACCCACCACCACATCAAAAGGAAGTGGACACCGGGAACCGACCTAAGGACCCACAGGACAGTCACCTGGAGAAAGCACAGGCCAGGAGGGCCCACCAGGGGGTCGGCCGACCCCACAAGTCGGCCGAACCGACCTTGGCTCGGTCTGTCCTGGCCCTCCACGTGGTGCTTCCCTATTGGTCCTAGAGGCCATTCCCGGGGTGTTTGCATCCACTCCTCGCCGGTGCCTTGGCCTATAAATAGAAGGGGAGGGGGTTCATTCTTAGACATCCACACTTGCAACACCTCTCTCACTTTTAGTCTCAAGGCTAGGAGGTAGGCTAGAGTAGTTCTACTTCAGGTTCCAAGTCTACTTTGGGATCTAGGTATGAGTTCTCTTGTATCTTATTTCATTTGTATGACTTTGATCTACTTCAGTTATTTTGCAATTTTCATATAAAGTCGTGTTAGTATACATGGGTGATTTGTTCATGTGTTCTTCACCTGTTCATCATTTAGAGGCTCCTGTTCTTGATGAACAGGGCCTTTCGATCCTCTTGACGGGTGACTTTCACATGTTTACGGTGTTTGTTCATAAGTTAGAGGCTTGTGTTCTTGGCGAACACGACCCTTTGATCCAGCTTGAATGCAGACATAGGAAAACACGAATACGTTTGTGTACCTAACCTGGTTTGATCTAGTTAGATGACATGACTGCGTTGTATGAAGTCTGTGCTTAAGCTACGATACTCGGTGTAATTGGCTGGTTTATCTGGTGGCTTGACCTAGGTCACAATAGCCCGGGCCGGTCAAGTCCGGCTAACAACGTAAGCATGGTGCTTGGGTTGCGTAGCTACCTTACTTATGAGTTTATCCCACGGTTTGTCTGTGATGGGGTAGGCCAGTTGGACCCTCTCAAATCCCCCACGTTCGGATAAGTCAGAGAGGAGTCTAAAATCTAACAACCGGAGTTGTGCGGAAGCAACGCGAGAGGTTAGCTCCCCGTGGTACCTGGGTGCTTAAGTCGTTTTTCAACGCTAGTGTATCTAACTCGTTCCTACCAGCTTTATGTATATAGTACATAAGAACCTAGAGCTAACTCGTATGTTACCTCCTATGCCTAGGACCCCTTAGAGAGAGAGTGAGTGAGTCTGTGATCACACTACCCCATTATCATTTCTTACCCCTGTACTTGAGTGTCTGATTTATTTCCATCTATGATCTATACTCTTTGCAATAGTGTTGAGCTTGTTAATCCAACAAAACCTTCCTTGGATTCGATACCCTTTGGAGTACTCCTTTGGGGAAATGCTACAATGGTACTTCCGCGGCGCTTATGGACCTCGTCAGAATGCTAAGAATTACCACATTTCGACGCTTATTACCGGGATGGGTTCCAAACCTGTTCGTTGGTAGTTGCGTTAAGAAATGTCAACAAGCGGTTTACCATTTTTACCGCGTGGTAAGCCGCTCGAAACCGTTTGCACTAGTGGTTTGGTTTGAAATTTTGAATTTGCGCGATTTGTAGCGGTTACCGCATGAAACTGCATGGCTGATAATCACGCCGACCGGCGGTTTTGTTCAAACGATCGGTAAGAAAAACCCTGGTGGGGACTCGCCGGATCGGGAGCGTCACGCTGTCGGGCCTTGGCGGACCTCGCTGTTTCATCGTTCAAGAGAAGCTCGCCCGATCAGCAGGCCCGGCATGGAGATGGCCGCTTGTCTTGGCTTGGCTTTCGGAGATCCGCATGGCCGCCGGCTCGTACCACATTGCCATCGTCTTAGCCGGCGACCGCCTGCCTTCCGCTCCAGTTTTGCGACGCAGGTCGGCAGGTCCCAGCGCACGATGGATCATAGTCGAGAATTTTTTTGTTTTTTGATACAGAGAATTGTGATTAGTTAAGCACTTTTTGAGCATCACATACTCCTTTTTAGTACTAGAAACTACATCAGACCATGCTCATCACTGCTGTTTGCGTGTCCAATGCTTAGAAAATTATACACCTTACTCCCAAAATTAAATGCGACTTGTCGTTTGAGAGAGAGGTGGAGAGAGATCGCATACGAATTGCCCTGTTTAGTTGTAGTGGTGAAATTTTTGGGTCCTCTTTCGGGACTAGCAGAGATGCACGTGTGACACGCACGTAGTATTATAAAAGTTTAATATATGAGCTTTTTTCGGTACTTGGGTAGTACCAGGTAGTACCTTGTACTAATATTTTTTTCACCAGCTAATTTAATTAGGTAGTACCGGGTAGTACCAGGTAGTACCTAGTACCGGGTCCACCAAAATGGTACTACCGGGTACTACCCGATTGGTACTACCTAGTACTACCTGGTACTACCACCGTTAGATTTCAACGGATGGATGGCTCACATTAATTGCAAACACCCTAAAATTTCCCTTAATATAATAAACAACAATTTCAAAATATAATGAATTCTAATTAGCAGGCGCACACAATTCTAAAAACGTGCAAAAGAAACATACCAACATCATGATCTAGAATAAATTGTGCCTATAAGAAAATGACGTGATTTTCATAGCACAAAAAATTATCTATAAAAACTATCTTTCATAGTGGAGGTGTCTTCGAGTAATAATTGTTCTCTTTCTCTCTCCCAACTTTATCTTCTTCCTCTAATGACAAGTGTGACACGAGCTTTCTAGAAATTGGTGGTTTCTCCTCAAAGGTTAATTTCATGGTTTATTGGTGCATTGAATAAAAAGAAAACCTTATTTGTTCACGATTAAACCATTTCTGAATTTTTTGCCAAAATTAGATGAATGGCAAACTAAGATAGTAAATTGTTGGAGGTGCTCTAAAAACAGTATCAAAAAGCAATACAATATACTGCATAAGACTAACCATTGGTGATCGAGGAGATAAAGTTAAATATGAAAAATGTCATTGGTGATCGAGGAGATCAAAACAAATAGGAAAAATACTACCCATTAACTTAACGGGTGATCAATGAAGATTAAAGAGCACCCAAACCCATATGTCAGGTACTCAGGTATGGTAGTTTGGCATTTCGACAAACACGTGATGGACAAACATCACATCCATTCCATGTTAATTCATCTTTTCTACACAAGGTAGCAATAACAAGAACATATTAACATGCATCAGATTCAGATGGCGCGAGTATGGCTGCTTTTTGTTGACAAGAATTGATCATAGAATTACAGAGTAATACAAGTCTACGAACCTGCCATCTTGCGACCTTGATAGGCTTCTTTGGGAGCAAAAGATGCCCTCAACGTCGACGATGGACTTCTTGCTATGGGTGTTGGCGAAGTATATACCATTTGTGTGTTGACGGCAACATCGGCGCTAGCGACAAGCAGCACGCAGTACATGGTCCTCATGCTCTACCCTACCGCGCAGCACAACGAGAAGGCTATCTTCTCGCTAACCGAGCTGATAGCCTGCGTAGCCCCGCCGAATAATCACAGATCCGTTTGCAGCAGAGGCGGCAAGCTCGCGGGATTAAGGAGCGGTCGGAGATGGACTTTGGAGTGGACCTTTTCGATTGGGACATCGCCGTAGTTGAGCATCCTCTCGGCGCCCTCTAGCACCGAGCTATGCGTGGCCACGGCTTCGGCCTCCCCGGCGTCCTCTCAGCCACCACTCGTGCCGGCATAAGCCCCCCACCCCATCCGCGTCGACCTCGCCATACCGGATCTTTGCTAGCGTGATTTAATCGGCCGAGTGGCCCTCTTCCGCTCGGTCGCTCTTTTGCCCCTCCGCTGCCGGGGCCCTCGGCCGCTGGTGCCGCCGCGCCGTCGCGAGCCCCGAGGGGGGGGGCCTCCACCCGCTTCCGGCGGGCGGTCCGTCGTGTCGCAAGGGGTGCGGGAGGAGCCGGGTGCCCCTACTGCACCCCCGCCGGTCCTTCCGGCTCCCTCCTACCCCTACTGGGCGCTGCAGGGCATCCACCGCCCACCTGCCGTCCCACCTCGGTCATCTCGCCTCCGCCGCTATGCCGCTGCCCTCCTCTACACAGGCAATGAGGTATCGTGCGCCGCCGTGGCGGCCCCACCGCCCGGCTTCGCTCGCCTCTTTGGCTCCGGCCACAGAAGCACTTCACCGTGACAGTGCACACCGGGCACCTCCCTCCTCTTCGTGAGTCGACGCCACCCAGGATCCTCATCGACGACCCGATGCTTCTTGAGTCGAGCTTCTGTCGCCTCTTTCGCTTCGCCGCTACGCCGACTTGGCCGTCACCACCGGGCTCACCGCCGCCTGCCGGCCGCCACCAGCCTCACTGGTTGCCGCCGGCCGCCGCCGCCGCGCCTGGCCCGCCGCAGCCGCCCGCGGCTGCGTGCCGCAGCTCGCTGCGGCGCTGGCTGCCACCCGGTCACCACGGCCGCCGCCGGCCGCTGCTGGCCGTTGCCTGGCTGCTGCTGGCCGCAGCCTGGCCACTGCCGCCGCAGCCTGGCCGCTGCTTGGGGCAGCTTGGCCATCGCCGGCGCGCCCGCCACCGCCTCCGGCCCGCCTCCGGCACGGCCTTGGTGGTCCGCCGGCCTCTGGGCTCCGCGCGACGACGACTGCGCTCGTCTCGGCCGTGCTTGACGCTGCCTCCGCGCGTGGCGGGGGGAGAGCACTGCCCCACCTCGCGTGGTGCCGGTGGCGACGCCTTCCGCAGTTGCTCTCTCGTAGCCCGCCACCGATGTTGCCCGCGCCCTTGCTCGGCTCTTCCATTGTGGTCGCCCCGCCTGCGTCGCCTTCTGCCTCTCCGGCCCCCGTCGAGTCGTGTCCCTCTACCCCTCGGCACTCACCGGATGTCCCTCCGATGGCCGCGGAGCTGTCTCCCCCCTCCCAGGCTCCCAGGTCGCACTCCCCACCTTCTGCTGCGACTGAGAGGCCTTCTCGGGGCGACCTCGAGTCGCTGGTGGCGGACTTCTGCGCCTCTTTGCAACGGCCTCCTCTGTAACCACTAGTATGATGAAGGAGGACCTAGCATGTGTTGTAATCATGTGTTGTAATCTAGTGTTTGATCCAATGTTGCAAGACTTTCTACAGCAGCTCTAGCAATCTGTAATTTGAACCCCCTTATGATCAAATATGAGCTGTGCAATAAGAAGAAAAGTTGTTGGAAATTTATTTTGTGCATGCTCACAAATTTTCACCCTTATTGCTCTTTTGTGCTGAGAGTTAGGAATATTTTTGTAACCTTCAGATGGCTCAAAAACAGCCAGGACAAAGAGTCGGTAAATAATTTTTTTCAAGCATGATAACATCCGAATCCGTGTATCGGTTGAATACCAAAGTTGTAGTGCACGAAATGATGCTCCTTCTGACAAAATTTGAGCATCCTCCGTAAATCAAGCTGGGAGATATGCATTTTTCATTTCAATGTTGTGGCTGACCCTCCTGAAAAATTCTGCCATGAATGGATTGTTTCACATATTCTACTTGTGTATAAATATATCTGCAAGCTTGTGAATATGTGACTAATCTTTATTCCCATAATTTTTCAGATGGTGGGTTCCACTCGTACTACTCCCCATGGGTTCGGTGATGCTAGTGGCAGCAATCCGCCACCGCCACCTCCCATGACACCCATGGAGACCTTCCTGTTGGCTCAAGCTGATATGATGTGCCAGATCTTGCACAATCAAGAAGCAGAACGCGGGCGATCCGCGTGATGAGCCACAAGTGGCCAAGAATGAACACTTCACGGCTTTGAAGCCCCCAATCTTCACCAAAGCAGAAGAACCTTTGGAGGCCGTCGTGATTCGCTGCCATTGAGGCCAGGTTCGATGCTCTCACTCTGCCATGCTCAGAGGAGCGCAAGGCCTGCTTTGCAGCCTTACAACTCGTGGACCTACCCTGATCTGGTGGGAACACTTCAAGATGACGCAACCGGCTGGACATGCCATTACCTGGGATGAGTTCAAAACTGCGTTCAAGACTCATCACATTCCTCAGGGAATGGTTGATCGGAAGATCAGTGAGTTACTGGCATTAAAACAAGGTTCGGACTCTGTGTACCAGTATGCACAAAAATTCAACAATCTTTGTCAGTATGGGGGATACCATGTGGATAATGATGAGAAGAAGATGGATCGTTTCCGACGTGGTCTTGATCCTGAGCTTTATGAAAGGCTGAACCCCATTAAGACCAACACCTACCATGAGATTGTGAATTTGGTCATCTCTCAAGAAGATGCTATGAAGAGGACGCAGAATGCAAAGAAGAGGAAGGCTGCGTTCAACTCTAACAACGCGCCTAATCGGAAGTTCCGCCTTGTGAAGAAAGTTTCCCCGGATTCTCAAAGGAACCAGCGGTCTGGACAATGGGTAGCTAAGCCTCCCGGCACCGGCGAGGAGACTATCACTGCTTACGCTTCCATGACTGGCGGAATTACAAGCCCAATGCTCCAGCCCTAACCGGAATGCTAGGGATGGAAAATGCTTCAACTGTGGTGAGACGGGACACTATGCTAATGAGTGCCCCGTCCCCAAGCAGCGAGAACCAGCGCAACCCACGAGAACCAAGGGCGTGGACCTAACCGAACAACAAGGACAAGGGAAAGAAGCGGGAGGTACAAGTCAAGCGTCGCCTCAACTTCACCACCTTGGTGGGAATTCGGAGGAGCACCAATAATGTGGTACATTCTCTATCCGAGGCCAACCTATTAAGATTTTGTTTGATTCTGGTGCCACCCACAGTTTTGTGAATGGAAAAATACTAGACAAGTTGGGGTTGACCACCCATCACACTAATGGGGCCTATCTGATCGCAACCCCGGGAGGAAAAATTTCTTCCAACAAAATCACCCAGAGGGTACCTCTTGAAATAGGTAGCAAGACAATTAAAACCAACCTTATCATTCTAGGGTTGGAGGGCATAGATGTTATTTTGGGAATGAACTGGATGACTCAGCATAAGGTTCTCCTGGATATCTCTGAGTGAATGATAGAAATCAATTCACCAGATGTCGGAGCTTCAACACTCTATCTTCCCTCTAGAGAGTCTGTGAATCCTTGTGCCTATGTGACCATAGCCACCAAATTAGAAGAAATTCTAGTGGTGTGTGAATACCCGGATGTCTTCCCTGATGATCTGCCGGGTATGCCACCAGACCGAGACATTGAATTCGTTATCGAACTTCAACCCGGTGCGGCATCTATCTCAAAAAGAGCCTACCGCATGCCACCCAAGGAATTGGCCGAGTTGAAGACCCAGCTTTAGGAATTATTGGATAAGGGTTTCATTCGTCCGAGTTCTTCTCCTTGGGGATGTCTTGCTCTCTTCGTTAAGAAGAAAGACGGTAGTTTGAGACTGTGTGTGGACTACCGGCCTCTCAATGCGGTGACTATCAAGAACAAATACCCCCTTCCCCGCATTGATGTGTTGTTTGATCAACTATCAGGAGCCAATGTCTTTTCCAAGATTGATCTTAGGTCAGGATATCATCAGATTAAGATCCGACCTTGTGATATTCCTAAAACTGCCTTTTCCACACGATATGGGCTATATGAATTTTTAGTCATGTCCTTCGGGCTGACTAATGCTCCTGCTTACTTCATGTACCTCATGAATTCGGTATTCATGAATGAACTGGATAAGTTCGTGGTGGTATTCATCGACGACATCTTAATTTATACCAAAGATGAAGAAGAACATGCCGAACATCTCTGCATTATTCTGCAACGTTTGAGAGATCACAAGCTTTGCGCTAAATTCTCCAAATGTGAATTCTGGTTGGATAATGTGAAATTCTTGGGCCACACTATTTCTAGTGATGGTATTTTAGTGGATCCAAGTAAAGTGCAAGAAGTGATGGATTGGAAACCACCTAAGTCCGTTCATCAGATTCGAAGCTTTCTCGGATTAGCTGGCTATTATCGTCACTTCGTTCCGGATTTTTCCAGAATTGCCAAGCCTATGACTGAACTTCTGAAGAAGGGAGTCAGGTTTGTGTGGGATGAGAATTGTGAAAAAGCTTTCCACACCCTAAAGCAATATCTGACTTCAGCACCTATTTTGGCTCAACCTGACAACTCTAAGCCATATGAGGTTTATTGTGATGCCTCAGGTACCGGTCTTGGATCTGTTCTCATGCAAGAAAATAGGGTCATCGCTTATGCTTCTCGAGCACTTCGACCCCATGAATTGAATTACCCCACTCATGATCTTGAGTTAGCAGCGGTTGTTCATGCTCTCAAAATTTGGAGGCATTATTTGATGGGAACCCATTGCAATATCTTCACTGACCACAGGAGTCTCAAGTATATCTTCACTCAAGCCGACTTGAATATGCACTAGAGAAGGTGGTTAGAACTCATTAAAGATTATGATTTGGAAGTACATTACCACCCTGGTAAGGCAAATGTTGTTGCCGATGCTCTTAGCCGAAAAGCCCATTGCAATTGCTTATCCGTGGACACCTATAGTGACACACAATGCCACGAAATGAACAAACTCAAATTGGAAATTGTTAGTCAAGGTGAGTTAAATGCTACTGGCATGGAGGCAACCTTGTACGACAAAGTCATAAATGCTCAGTCCAATGACGAGGAAGTTAGAAAGATACGGCAAAAGTTGTCAGAAGGTGATCCTAAATACAAATGTTTCCACCAAGACGCAAAAGTGCAGTTTGGTTTGGGCAACGTCTTGTTGTCCCAAATGATACTAGTCTCAGGAAGGAAATTTTGGATGAAGCTCATTTGTCCAAATTTGCGATTCATCCTGGGAGTAGCAAAATGTACCAAGACGTGAAGGAAAACTTCTGGTGGTCAAATATGAAAATAGAGATTGCCAAATATGTATCCGAATGTGACACATATCAGCGAATTAAAGCCAGTCATTTGAAGGCTGATGGTGTTCTTCAACCATTGCTGATACCTTCATGGAAATGGGATGATATAAGCATGGATTTCATAGTGGGACTGCCTCTCACCTCTAAGCACCATGATTCTATCTCGGGTTATTGTGACAGACTCACAAGACCGCACACTTTATTCCCGTTCATACCACATACTCAGCCAAGCAATATGTAGAGATTTATCTCGAACGTATCGTGGGCCTACACGGAGTTCCTAGAACCATCGTTTCCGACAGAGGACCTCAGCTCATGTCACGTTTTTGGGAACACCTACATACCTCAATGGGAACCAAGCTACTTCACAGTTCTGCTTACCACCCTCAAGCGGATGGTCGACCGAGAGAGTCAATCAAGTCCTAGAGGATATGTTGAGGGCTTGTATTATCCATTTCGACAAGAATTGGGACAATTGCTTGTCCTTGGCTGAATTCTCGTATAACAATAGCTACCAAGCAAGTTTGAAAATGGCACCATTTGAAGCTCTTTATGGAAGGAGATGCCGAACTCCTTTGAACTGGTCACAGATCGGGGAAAGAAAATTCTTTGGCCCAACTTTAGTTGAAGAAGCAGAAGAAAAAGTTAAAGTAATACAAGCAAATCTAAAGATAGCTCAAATGAGACAACAACGTTACCATGATCAAGGAAGGAAACCTAAGCCGTATCAAGTTGGTGAATACGTCTATCTTAAGGTTTCACCAACAAAGGGAATTCAACGATTTGGAGTGAAAGGGAAATTAGCACCACGCTATATTGGCCCTTATGAAATCATTCAAATTTGTGGACCGGTTGCCTATCGCATTCAGCTTCCTGAACGGCTTTCAGCAGTCCACAATGTGTTTCATGTTTCACAACTCAGGAGATGTACTAACAAGCCGGAGATAAAAGTTATCGTTGAATCCAATGCTTGGATCGAACCCGACCTATCCGTGGTTGAGCACCCTCTGAGAATTTTGGATCGAAAAGAGAGGAAGACTCGACGACATTCGGTGACAATGTATAAAATCCAATGGAGTCACCATACTGAAGAGGAAGCTACTTGGGAGATGGAACATTATCTCAACACCAAGTATCCGGATTTTCTACAATCCATGATAATCGTAAGTGTTTTCCCTACACCTCGTCTTTATTTTCCGAATCTCGAGATGAGATTCTTTGTAAGGGGGGTAGGCTGTAACATCGCTGATGTTTAAGCAATAGTAATCATCGGCATTAACATGGCTAAGCATGGTGATCAACATATTTGACTTGGTCAAACCCCTAACCCTAGTCAAACCCCTCCAAATCAAGGTCAACACCCTAAGAGCTCTAGACCTTTCATCGATATTCTAGCGTGTTCTCCGATTTTCATATAACAACTTCAAAATCGGCCAATACGAAAGTTGTTCATTTTCACACGGGACACATTTTGTTCAATTGGCGGCATTTCAAATTCGAAGTGGAAGAGCCCCAAAAAGTTGGTCAAAGTTCGAGTGTAGTCTTGACCAAACAGAGAAAATCCCAATTTTCACACCACTTTATCTCCAAATCAGTGAAGAATTTTATAGGTCCGCCTTTACAAATTTTGTTGCTGGATATCTGGTCTACAAGTTTGGTTTTTGGCGAATTTTCCACACAGTTCAAAGTTTTGCGGTCAAAGCGAGCCTTCACCGACATAGCGCCCGGCGTCGCCGCCCGACGTTGCGCCGTTCGGCTGCCGGTGTGGGCCCCGTCAGGCCACATCCGTCGCGTCTAGGTGCACCTCCCCAGGGTAGAGCCGGCCCCATGGCGCGCCAGTGGCACGACGACGCCACGTCGCCCACTCCACTCGGTCAGCGCCGTGCCCACCCGCCGCCTTGCACCGCCGGGCGCCGCCATGCGAGTCTCGTCTCCGCGCGTGCGTGCCCAGGGAACCCCGTCGACCTTCCCGCTCGCCGTCGCCTATAAAAGAGGCCGAACTCGCTCCCGTCGCGTTGCCGTCCGCACGCCGCCGCCCACCATTGACACCTCACCGACGAGCTCCACACTCCGCGCTACCCTACACCCGTCCAAGCCCCTGCGCAACACCACAAGCACCCCCTGAAGCTCCCCCGGCCACGTGTTGCTCACCGCAACCGCCCAGTTCGCCGGAGCGGAGTCCGCCAGCCGCTAGTGGAGCGCCACCGAGGAGCACCCCTGCCCGAGCCGCCTCAAGTCCATTCAAGCGCCCCCGAGTCACCCCTAGGCACCACTGAAGCTCACCGAGCCGCTTGTGGTTGAGCTCACGCCCCGACCTGGGAAGCTTCGCCATGCCGACCCATACGCTACTGCCGCCGGCGATCGCCGGGGCCTCCTCCGAGCCGGCCAACACCGGGAATCGAGCTTAGGTGAGCAGGTAGTCAACCCTCACCGTTTGCACGGCCAAGTCCGGCCCCACATCGCCGCCGGCGAGCTCGCCGCGCCGCCGGGGACCACATTGCGAGCTCCTAGCTCTTTCTAGGGTCGAAACCGTAAAAGCCAGGGCTTTTCTGTAAAGTCAAGGGCATAACTGTGAAAACAAAATCTGTCCAGGGGTCTATCGGTGAAAAGATTCTTCCTTTATGTTTTTAAATCTCCTGAAGCTTGTAAAATGCATATCAAATCACAGAAAAATCATAAAAATGCAAACTCAACTGTTCTGGAATCCTTGTGAAGAACCCTAACTTTTCTACAAAGGAAGTTTTCTAATTTCTTTTTATATTTTGAATAATTTTGAATTTACCATTTTGGCTAGATCTGAAATAATTCAAATTCTATGCATGATCTGAGGCTCAATTTTGGATATGTTGTTCTACATGTCATGTTTGTCCTCTGGTTATATCCTGGTTAAAGTGATTTACCGGGCTTGACCCGGCAGAGGCGACAAAATAACTCTTGGTTGTCACTTATGAGCCACGTGGACCGGCTTAGGTGATAATCCGGAATTATTTTGGGTGGTTCTGTCACATCCTCCTCCCCCGGTTCTGGGGGCGCCGAGCCGTCGTCGGGCGAAGGTCTGCCCGCCACTCGCCACGCCCGCGCAGCGGCCGTCTGCCGCCGTTTCCGGGCGGGGTCGAACCTGGCCACCGGGCCGAACTCGATCACGGAAGTTGGGAGTCGTGGGGCCGCGCGAGGCACCCGGCTCGCGTTCGCTACACGAGCTCTTCGCTATTGGCCTGTCAGAGGAGCACTGCAAAGCTATCCGAGAGCTCTTGGTTGCCAGTCGAGGGTCCTTCCGATTGCTCCGTCTTTGGAAGATGACGAGTTCAGCGGTGGTTCGTGAGTTCTTCCCCGAGGAGCAGCTGGTCGTCGACGCGCAGGCATGAGCCTGTGCTAGTCGAGAGGTCGTCTCTTTTTGTGTTTAAATGGATGTAAACATAGCTGTTTGGAATGTCCGTGGACTTAACCGGATGCTAGATGCTCGGCGGTCCTTGAATTGGTTGCTTAGGCGTGTCTCTCTTCTTTGCGCAAGAGACTAAGCTCGCGGTTGTACCCCCTCCTTCATGCTTGATATGTTAGGGCTCGACTTTGATTATGTTGCGTTGTATGCGGGCTCCGCTGGAATTCTGGTCGCTTGGCGCAAAGACACCTGGCTCGTCTCCTCCCCCTCCTTTGGCACTCACCACGTTACGGTGAAGGTCGCTCTCCGCACCCTCTCAGTCTGGTGGCTCTCCTGCATTTACGGTCCGCAGTCCGATGCGGATAAAGTCTCCTTTCTCGCTGAGCTCCGTACCCTCCGTCCGATGCTCTCTGGACCTTGGGTTGTTTGCGGGGACTTCAACCTCATCTACCAGGTGGCTGATAAGAATAACGGCCACCTCTCGCACAGAATGATGGGTCGCTTCCGTCATTTCCTTCACGACCTTGAGCTTCTTGAGCTTCATCTCCAAGGCCGTCTCTTCACTTGGAGCAACGAGAGGTCGCATCCCACCTTGGAGCGTATCGATAGAGTTTTTGTCTCCCAGGACTGGGAGTTTCTTTTCCCCTCCTCCGCTCTACATGTTGTCTCCTCTAGGTGTTCCGATCATGCTCCCCTCCTCCTCCTTCTCGACTGTGGGTGCACTCTAAGAAACGCTTCACCTTTCAGGCCTTTGGCCTAAGGTCGAAGGCTTCTTGGACACAGTCAGCGATCAGGTGTCGGCCACGCCATGCCGACCCGCTCCGTATGATCGACCACCTCCTTTGTGACAGGCGCTTGTAAGTGGAGCTCCAAGGCGGTCGGCGGATTCGCTGCAGATCCAGTTGCCAAGGAGGTCATCTTCCGCCTTGAGGTCGCCAGGGACTGGGGTCGCTCTCCCGTGGAGATCTCTTTGCGGCATTTCCTAAAACTACGCTACCAAGGCCTGACCTCACTGCAGCGAACGATCGCTCGGCAAAAGTCCAGCCTCAGGTGGCTGCGTGAGGGGGACGCCAACACTAAACTTTTCCACCTACATGCCAACCACCGTAGGAGGAAAAATTTCATCCCCTCCCTTCTGGTCAATGGTCGTTCAGTTTTTCGGGAAGAGGACAAGGCTTCGGCAGCCTTTGACTACTTGCCGATGCAGGTGCCCACCATGAGCGTTCACCCACCTCGATTTTGAGGCGGGACTCCCGCGGATGGACTTGGAGGACCTTGGTCCTCCCTTCTCGGAGGTCGAGATCTGGGAGGTGGTCAAGGACCTCCCACTGGACAAGGCCCCCGGCCCGGATGGTTTCACGGGTCGCTTCTACCGATCTTGCTGGTCGATCATCAGGGGTGATGTGTTGCGGGCGTTCAACGCCCTCTCTGACATGGACTTCCGTAACTTCCACCACCTGAACGGTGCCCTACTCACCCTCTTGCCTAAAAAACCGGACCCGGTCGCTCTTTCGGATTACCGGCCCATCAGTCTAATCCATAGCTTTGGGAAACTTTTCTCCAAAGCGGCCGCCAACCGTTTCGCCCCGCACCTCTCTTCTCTAATCTCGCCCAACCAAAGTGCCTTCATCAAAGGTCACCTCATCCACGACAACTTTCGCTACGTCCTTGGCACGGCGAGAGCGCTTTCTAGTCGGAAGCTCCCTAGGATCATGTTCAAAATTGATCTAGCCAAAGCTTTCGACTCGGTCAGCTGGGTTTTTCTTCTTGAGCTCCTCTCGGCTGTCGGATGCCCTCGCAGATGGTGGCGGATCTCGATCATTACATCGCCAGACACCAGTGTTCCTTAACGGTGCCCACGGCGGCGGATCCGCCACGGTCGAGGCCTGCGTCAGGGCGATCCCCTTTCCCCATGCTCTTCGTGCTGGTCATGGAATGCTTCCATGCTCTCTTCCGCAAGGCGGAATCCCGTGGTCTCCTTCTAGATCTAGGGAGGAGTATCCGCTTTCGCGCCTCTCTTACACTGATGATGTGGTCGCTTTCTTCTCTCCGGTCGAGCTAGATCTGCGGGTTGTCAAGGCGGTCTTGTCGCTATTCGAAAGCGCGGCCGGCTTGGCGGCAAACTATACCAAAAGCCAGGTCTACCCCATCAACTGCTCTGAAGGTCACTTGTCTCTGGTCCGATCCATTCTTTCCTGCACGATCGCCGACTTCCCTTGCACCTACCTCGGGGTCCCCCTTTCTATCAAGAGACTACCCAAAGCATGTACCGTTGGTCGATAAGGTGGCTAGGCGCCTGCCACCTTGGCAGGCCACATTGTTGAGTCACAGTGGCCGCCTCGTGCTTGCCAAATCTACTCTCTCTGCCATCCCGGTTCACATCTCGATGGCGATTTCCATCTCCCCCTGGGCACTGCGCGCGGTCGAAACTCTCATTCGTGGCTTCCTCTGGTCCGGCACAAAGGTGGCCTCAGGCGGTCGCTGTCTGGTCGCTTGGGTGAACGTCACCTGCCCCACTCGCTGCGGTGGACTCGGCCCGCCCAACCTTCGTGTCTTTGGCACCACGCTGCGCCTACGTTGGTTGTGGCTGGCAAGGACTCGACCTGACAGACTTGGGCGGCGTTCCCGCTTCCCGTGGACAAGGCCACCTGTGCTTCAACGCCTCCATTTCGCGGGAGGTGGGGGAACGGGTACTCGTCGGCGCTCGGGAGGACACTGGATCTCCGGGTGCTCCATCAAACTCGCACCTAACCTCGGGCCGTGGTCTCGGCCAGCGCAAGCGGCGCGGGCCCATCTTGTCGGCCGAGGCCATGCAGGCACCGGGCGGCCGGGATCCATTGGGTCGGCCGACATAACCCACGCCCGGACCGTGGTGGTCTTGCAAGCAGTACCTTGTCATCCGGGACTCCATCGCGGAGAGTCGGGCCCTCACGTCGAGCCCCGACTTCATCTGAAATGGTAGCGCCTTAGCGAGTCCCACCTGGCTCCTCGCTTTCACTCCGCCCTATTTCTTGGTCTGGCTGTTCGACATCCTCGGGCACACCAGATCTCGGAAGGTTCACATGCCGGAAGTGCAAGTTCTTGCTTGGCTGGTCTTGCACCATGCCGGACGCTTTGACCGGCCGCACCGCACGGGCTTAGGGACTCGGACACTTGCGCTGCGCGCCAGAAATCCGACGCTGGACCATCGGCGGTGGTTGTCTTCTCTAGAGACTGCATATGGCCCTCAGATATATTCTCCTTCAGGACTTGGCTCCGGATCGCCCGGTGAAGTTCGCCGAGTGGTGGTGCTCGCCAGAAACAGTCGCTAAGGCACGGAGGAAGGTTTCGACTCGCCGTCTGGTTGGTCGCCTGTGGAAGGAACGGAACCGACGCGTTCACGACAAGGAAGCTCTCATGCGGTGGCGCTCGTTCGGCAATCACGGAGGAGGCTAGGACTTGGGCGCGTGCGGGCTTCCTCCCGCTCGCTAGGCTGTTAGGTGTTCGCCTGGTGCGGGCGGTGTAATGTTTTCCGTCCTCTCTTCTTTTCGTTAGCCCCCTGCCTGCTGTATTCGAAAACGGATGTTTCTTCTCCTCTCTTAATGAAAAACGTGCTTTGCACGTCTTAAAAAAAAGTGACGAATCGGCCGAGGGTCCCTCCCGCGGAGTAACTTTTCTTCTTGCCTCGTCCTCTGCGGGGAGGTTGAGAGAAGGAAGGCCCGACTGCTGGGACGTGTATGAGACCGGGACATGAGCGAGCACAGAGATTTCATAGCGCACGAGAGGTGGGTACGGAGGGTGGGTAGGAACCGATCGGTGTAAAAAATATTAGATTTATGGCAGAAACACTTCCTAAATTGCGATTTTTATAGTTGTTCCACCTTTTTGTCATCATGCAACCTGACGGGTGGGTCCGGCGTGAGGGGTAAGGCGGGTCCGAATTGGGTGAGAAAAGTTTTCAATTGTCTTCGCTCCTTATAGTATAGATATATTAGGAGTATTGAACGTAGACTATTACAAAAATAATTATATGAACGGATCGGAAATTGCGAGACGAATCCATTAAGTCTAATTAATTCGTTATTAGAGATTGGTTACTGTAGCACGACGTTGTCTAATCATGACATAATTAAGTTCATTAGATTCATCTCGAAAATTAAGATATGAATTGTGGAATGGGTTTTGTCATTAATCTATATTTAATACTCCTAATTAGTGTCCGGAGATTGATGTGGCGAATAGTTGGTGAAATTTTTGAGAACTAAACATGGACGAAGTTGTGTGCCAAGTCGCTCGCAACAAGTACCAGACCGAGCGTGCATGACACGACACAACAAATCGAAAGGCGGGGGCCCATCAACGTCGCGCACCGGTGCACACAGGAGTACGACGATGGGGCCATCAGCGTCTTTGACCTCTCTCGTTTGGGCCACCGGGCGAGCGAGCAGGCCAATCGCGGCATACGGTAATCGAATCAAACAAGCACCACTGGGACTACCCTGACTGGAGGTTGAAGATTGTTGGAGGTGGAAGACTGACTAGAGACCCTTCTACGTCCAACACTCAGAAAATCATACGCCCAACTCCCAAAATTAAACGCGACATGTTGTTTGAGAGAGACGAGGTAGAGAGATATCACATACGAAATTGTATGTCAAATCGCTCGCAACAAGTGCAGGACGGAGCGTGCGTGACACAACACAACAAAGTGAAAGGCGGGGGCCATCAGCGTCGTGCACCGGTGCACACGAGAGTATGGTAGGGCCATCAACGTCTTGACCTCTCTTGCTCAGGCTGCCGGCGAGCGACCAAGCCAGCCGCGGCAAGTGCAATCGAATCAAGCGCACCATCGGGATTGTCCTGGGTGGAGGTGGAAGACGACTAGAGGCCGCCAACGCTCAGAAAATTATACGCCCTACCCCCGAAATTAAATGCGACATATCGTTTGAGATACGAGGTGGAGCGAGATCGCATACGAAGTTGTGTGCCAAGTCGCTCGTAATAAGTGTCGGACCGAGCAAGCGTGCGTGACACGGCACAACAAAATTGAAAGGCGGGGCTCATCATAGCTCAACTCCTTGTAATTTTGTTTCCATAGCCCTGTTCTTCCTTTCCTTCTCTTTTCTAGCTTTTAATATTTTAATATACTAACCAGTAGGGGCCTTTCCCCTCCTGTTACTTCAAAAACCTTCTTCAGAGTTATCAGAAGCAATCAATTAGCACCACCATAACACCAGTACTGGGTTCACATCATTTTCAAATTATGTTACAATGCAAGACAAGTGAAAGAAAGTTAGAACCAATGATAAGGCAATGATAAGGCAAATGAAGTCCTCCCATGATTGCCACCGCCCAAAATAGAAAAAAGAAAACAAAAACATTCAGGTATAGTCTGTTTGAGATAGACTGTGTTGTCTCAACATGTATATATGGTATAAGCTCATTCATGGAACCATGTTAACATATTCGATAACGCAAGGGGAACGAAATTTAACAAGCAGTTTCCGAAAATCGACGGTGGGAGACTCGGTACTAGTGCATTGTGATGACAAATTTAATGCTTTCTCCTGCGTTCCCAAACCCTGGGCGGGGCAAGGGAAGGATAATACCAACGTGGCTTAGGCACAAACCATCTGTTGTAAAAAAAAATGTATTAATAAAAATCAGTGAATTATTTATGCGAAGCAAATGAAAAAAAGTCTAAAATGCCATGTGCAAAATAATGATACCTACCTATCTGGATCACTGTCGTTGTTAGCCTTAGCAGCAGCAGACCTACGAATAAACATGAAATAGTTGACATCCAAATAATTCAGAAACTTGTTTCAACCAAAACAAATAGATTTGGTCGAATGGTTTATTACATTGTTATAAGGAAGCAAGAACATTTTGCAATTTCCAGTTCATGGTACTAATAGCCAAAACTTCAAGTAGAGAATATGTCATCAAGGACAGTGCAGTTTCCTAAAACCATAGTATTATTTACATGAATATACCATACTGGGAACAAATAAATGAAAGGCATACCCTTTTCCATCAAAGTCCTTCAATGTCTCCAGAATTATATGCTTTGGTATATAAGGAGTTCTTTTCACATCATAAAAGTTCATGCCAATGAAATTCCCACAAAAATCAATCAGTGGTCCTCCAATCCCAGCCTTAAGAAAAGGAATAAAATAACACACGTGAAAGGATGATATTGGTGGTGCAATAAAGATGTAATGTGCATATATTACTCAAATTCTGATGTAACTACTAATCCCACCAAAACAGAAACCAATCAATGTAGTGTACCTTAGTAATCTTGCAAGTAGAGATTCCAAGCTCTTCGCTAATAAAATTGCTTGAATTGTCAGTCAACACCCCACTTGTCGCCATGAGTTTTCCTGTTTCAAAGGTACGCCCTATAGCTACTACCTCATTTTGGGAGGCACAACTGGTTCCTCGGTGTGGAATTTTGCCATTGGAATGCCACAGAAATCCTCAATGATGACGACTGCAATATTATAGTGTAAATTATGATGTTGCAGTTTCCCTGTGGCATGTTTATTATCTGGAAGTAACACCTGAATCTGCAATGAATGTGGGAATTAACATATAAAATAGACAAGTAGGGGTACAAAATGTTCTGCAGTACAAACCTTCAAGTTGTCATCAATCTCATTTTTATTAGCAATTCTAACCAGACTTGCTGATGTCAGAATGCTTGTGGTGGAATTGTGGTGGCCTATAAGTACACCAGTGCAAGCAAAAAACCTAGTTTCTCCTGAAGAGATCATTGGTGCAATCATGGTAATGAAATGAAAAAAGTAAATATCAGAAAGTAATGATCTTATAACAGCACAATCACCATGGAATGAAGCAAGTGAAACAACACTTAAAGTTGTATCCAAAGCAACTTTTTCTGTGAGCTTGTTCCATGTATCCCGCTTAAATTCCTCCTCAAAGTTTCCACGCAATTCCATGTCTCCTGGTTGAAGAATAATAGAAACAACAACTGAGAGTGCTAGAACAGACTAAAAGTGCACGACGAAAGAGTGGTCAGCAGAAGCAATAACTCACCATCAAGCATTTTTGGCAAGGGATAACCACGGGATAGTAGGTCATTAGTAAAAGCGTTCATGAATTCTGGTACAACAAGGTGAAGTGATTAATGACCATTGTTAACGAATGGCTTGCAACACTGGAGGCAAATTGCTCACCATTATCCGGCAGGGGTGAATCAGGGGGCTCAGTGTCTGCTACAACAAGGTGAAGAGATAATGACCATGTATTAGTATTTAGTAATACCTGATAACGCACCAAAATGATAGTAGCAATGATAATCTAAGAACATCAGAAGTGACCCAACTTTAATTCACCTTGTGATGATTCTGAATCTTGTGATGATTCAGTTTCTGAATCACTTGAACACGATACAGAAGACTTTTGATTCGTATATGGGCTCTTCTCACTTCCTACTTTTTTGTGGATGAGGGGGCATAAGCAGAAGATTA
This sequence comes from Cenchrus purpureus, assembly GCA_022644695.1. Taxonomy (NCBI): domain Eukaryota; kingdom Viridiplantae; phylum Streptophyta; class Magnoliopsida; order Poales; family Poaceae; genus Cenchrus; species Cenchrus purpureus. Next base: position 191,730,151 of record CP053461.1, on the reverse strand, counting down.
GTACATTCTCATGCAGCATATCCACATAGCTGGTGTAAAGCAGTTGGAACATATGATATTTGTTACTATAGCAATATATAAGCACTCTTTTTAAATAGATTTAGTACTGCATGCAGCAAAACAATATTTGTTAAACTCTTAAAACCTAGCACCCTCCTTTTCACTTTGGCCTAGGCCTTGTTAACTATCCTCTATTAATTAATATACAAACCTGGCAATCTCTGCCGGTTTTTCGTCGTTTCAAAAAAAAAAAAAACCACCCAACCACTATACAAAGTTTACTTTTGATCACATATATGTATATACACTTCATAAATACATAACAATTGAGGGTAGTTTGATCATTTGAATGTCTTTTCGATCTATGTACAAGTTAAAATTAAACCACAAAACAAACCTTGTGCCACTGTTGAAGGACCTGCTAATGTTCATTAAACTTGATAAAAGTGAATTTCTTAACAGTAAACATTAGCAGTCTTCATTAGTGACCACTTATCTCACCTTCATAATTAAGAGCAACAGGAGTGGATGGTTTACACATCTCACTGGTGCTTCTTACAATTTGGTTATCACTTGTAGATAATTTTGGTACAACTTCTTCGTGAAGCTTTCTCTCGGCATCACCAAAGCTGACAGATTCCTTGTCAAATGAGTCATAAAGATCCAAGTTTCCTAGTTAAGGAAGAGTTGTAAACACAATTGTGATATAATTATTAATAGAGTTGTGTAAATACATTTAAAAAAACACCAAAGGGCGAATCAACAGTTCGCTTATCATACCACAGCTTTTGCTAGCTTTCTGCTTTTCATCTGAGGTATCTGAGTAAACACCTTTTCGCTTATTATTTGACATATTTTCAAATCTGAAGCAAAAGGGGGAAAAAAACAGGAGACTGAGCCATCAGTATCAATTGTTCCTTTTTTTTTCTCTCAGAACCAACAACTCGGAAAATTAGTTACATAACTACTTGATACATCTACAGGATTACAGGCAATGATGTAACAGAACGGTAGCATAATAGATTTGATACTTGAACTTTAATACCACCACCAGATCAGAATTTGCTAGATAAAAGTATGAACAAAAAGGTCTACTATTCTTTTCCTGATCCAAAAGTTAGCAATAGTGGAAGAAACAGTTTCGGATTAATTAGGAACGGCTTCAGACAATCGAAATCCTTTACCTAGTAAGGAGGGAAAGACGACGTACGGGTCGAGAGCATGGGCAGGGTCCGGCGGCCGGAACGCAAGGTGGCGTCGACGACGGCGTGCGGTTACTGTTTGGCGTCGGTGGCAGCGATAGGAGGAGCACTACTGGGACGCGCGCGCGTGTTTACAAGTAGATCAGGCCGTGATTGCGTCCCGGCGCAATCTCTTCTTAATTTGTAGTCGGATTTTCTCAACAAAAAATTGTAGTCCGATCCTGAATCCTGATCAATTGACGTGCTTGGAAAGTGAAACTGTCTTGGATTTGGATCCGTGGCTGCTAAACCCTCCTGGAGTCTCCTTGCGTGGTCGTCTGTGGGGGATATACCCCGGGTGGCACATGGAAGAGCCCCACGGCGTATCTAGGAGGACGGCACGGGCCCACACATGGGGCACTCGGCACGCCCGAAGAGATCTATACCAATTTATTATTTACGGTGATGTCGTCGCCCCTCATGTCTGTCGCTGCACGTCGTCCGCCTCCACCCCGTGCAGCCGCCCGGTTCCGGCGCCGCCCATCCCGCGGCATGCACGCCCGTCCCCGCGATACCTCCCTCCGGCCCTCCCTTCCCCTCTCGCCATGACTCCACCGCCGCTTCTCACCGCCATCGCTCCCTACTCTCCGCCACCCGATTCAGATCCACCGCGGGGTCACGGAACAAACAATGGTGGCCGCGGATCGGACCGAGCAAGAAGCTCCGCTGCCTGTGGGACGCCACCCCACCTCCAACCAAACCCCGCCGCCGTTGCGGGCTGCAGACGTCGCAGCCCGTGGACGCCGCCCTCATCTCTAACCAAATCGTCTGCAGCATGCCGTCGCCGTCGCCCGGCCACTATCGTGCCTCCGGGCGCCTCTCGCAAGCTCCCTCTCCCATCTCCTCCTTCGCATCACCCCGTATTTCTATCCTCTTCCTTGAGTCGGGTGCTTGCTGGTGGTGTGCTCGCAGGGAGGTGATACAGGCACCAGTCACCGATGTGTCCCAATCGAACCGTCAACAACAATCACCGCCCACCGTCTCCAATCACCTCCGGCCCTGCACTAGATCGAGTCTGCCCTTCTCATTTAATCGATTAAAGCTGCTGCCCTGTCTCTGGTGATCTCCTGGTCAAGATTAATTTATGTTTCAGTTTGTATTAATTAATTCTCTTGCAAAATTAGGCATTGCAGGATGGTGATTTCGTAGTCTCCGAGATGCAGCTGTGGTGTGTTTACAATTCACTGACCGGGTGCTCCCTTCAATGCAGATTTGTGTTTGCTGTTATGATACTTTTGCCTCTGATGACGACTCTTGTTGCAGTTGTTAAATGAAGAATGCTTGCCTTCGGATGAACATTCGTCCCACTTTCGATCTAATTCGAATTAATTTGGAATGCGATAAGGCAACCCAACATATTCCTACCACCTTATCAATTGAGAGCTCTAAGCAGATATCATGCGATATGGAATTAAGTAACCTCGATAGGTATTTCGAAGTATATGTTTCTCAATGATTGTTTGAAATCAATATTATGCCACTCAACATGTAGCAATGTTGTCTACTTTTTGGTTATATCTGTCCACACTTTTAGTTACATCCTTCAAATTATCTTTGTAAGAACAACAATTCATTCCTCATTGGTAACATTAGATCTTTGGCCAATTGACCTAAAAACTTGAATCTTTACAATCCTGTATGTAAATCATTAGAAATATGCATTTTGAATTAAGATGTGGCCCAATTTTATATGGTGAACATATTATTGTCTTTTAGGGTAAATTGCAAAATTGAGTGAGGGTTTTGAATTTGAGATCATTCTCTTGTTCTGTAATTTTATACTAAGCTCACGTCTTCTTTTTTATTAGGTAAACATCAAGAAGACATGAAAGAGTACGAGCCGACCCTGTATAAAAGTCTGGGAAGGTTTTGCAAGAATTTGCTCACGCGTGGTGGAAAAAAAATGGCAACATTGACCTTGAAATTATGCACGGCACTTGATCAAGGAAGCGAAACACGAGATGTTGCTCCAGGATAAGGTGAATAATTCCCATGACTTTTATCTGAAATAATTGATCAAGAAGCTTTTAATTAGTGACGATTGATTCCAAATGCTATGACGTTGATGTTATGAATTCTGAAAACAAATGGATGCGGAAGCTTGATTTTTATATCTAATATTATATCTCATAGCTAGGCAATAAATCAACAACTCTGTACCATTTATTGGTACGGAGATATCATGTCTGTTTATTTGTAATGATGGATTGACGACACATATAGTACTCTCATGGACAGTTGATGATGATTATGCTCCTCACAGTGAGGCGATGTCATCAGGAGCACCGTCTTGAGCACGCGGCACTACATTCTCTCTAGGTAGATGGACATATTCTTAACTGAAATCATGACAGTTTTCTGATGAACTTGCGTAGATGGACATCTTGCAACGTTGTAGCGAAGTTGCGTCTATGATGATGCTGATAGCTAAAATAGTCTTGGAAGGATTAGTGACACCGGGGAATGGAGTTACCTATCTATTTTCAATTTGATCTCCCATGCACATCACCTTTCTATGTGTAGTCTCGTGGATTATTTTCTCTAAAAGCTTGATGTTAACATTATGTCAGAGTCAGAGCACCGCTCCCTCCCTTCCCAAGAGGTTCCTGTGTGATGTATTGAACTCTCCTGAAGGTCATTGTCCCTCCGCCCATCAGCATTAGAACTAGCAATTGAAGCATTTGTGTTCTTGTTAATTAGTTCTATCAGGATAGAGGTTTATGAGAACACTGTTTTGTTAGGACAAATTACAGAGCATCCTCACCAACATGGCAACATTCTTTTAACATCTTATGCAGAAAACCATTTATAAGCCTGATGCTTGTCATTTGTTCACATCAACAACTACAAGCATAAATATCACTACAAATAAAAAGTGTTAGGTTTAAATTCACGCACCTATTTTTGTTTTTAAATAATGAAAAATGATAATATAAGATTGAAGATGTACATGCTTATTATCTAAGTTGGTTCTTGGGTCTTATGTTGTGAAAGATCTTTGTATATCGAATCGCTTTTTCTTTGATGACATATGATTGTATCAAGATGGTTGTTCATCTCAAGGCATATAAACTTGGGAGCTTGATCCTCCATTTGTAGATAAAGATTCTCCAGCTGCTTCTACATGATTATCACGTTGTATTAAATGAACAAAAATCTGTCCTTACAATGTGGATCGGAGGTCTATGGATTTGGATCGAATTTGTGGTACTTAATGATTCAGTGCAAATGTCCACCGTCATCGTATAGTATTCGTGATTCGGTCGACATGGATCCAATTAATAACTTTGTTAGATGCCACCAATTAAGCTGCTAGGCAAACAAGTGCGTCACTAACATGTTTGATGTGCTAGCAAGATCTTGAGCTACAAGTTTATATAAAAAATGTTATCTTAATCTCATTGCAGAACAAACTGTATAATAGGTTTTATTGATCTTGGATACCCGTCCCTAGCATTGTTTAATCGGGTACAAATTGCAATATAAATTTATATAGCCCGTTGCAACGCACGGGCACATTCCTAGTATACTCACATAGATAAAGACTAGTTGGCTAGGAAAGATATTGCTTGTAAACAAAGGAAGATCTTGTATAACCGACTAGGATAGATCTCACATGATCTGTAACTCTGCCCCCCATGCTTATATAAGGGCGGCAGGGACCCCCTCTAAAACAAGTCCAATTGGATTCTCATTCGCGGAACAATCAATACAACCACTAACGCAGGACGTAAGGTATTGCATATCTTTGCGGCCCAAACCTGGATAAACCCCTGTGTCCTTCGTTCACCATCTAACTTCAGTCTTAGCAATTCCCTCCACACAATCTATCACCATAGCCTACTCTGTTGGAAGAAATAATTAGTGATAGAGAGAGCTAGTCTTTGTAGTCTCGCTTGGTCCTTCGTTCAGTCCGCGAAAGCATTATGGCGGCCATGCGGCGGCCGCGACGATGACCCAGCCGGCCGACGTTGCCACTCGGGAAATGACCTTATGCGGTTCCAAAACCCCATTAGTACGGTTTTGGAACCCACAACCCCAGATTAATGTGGTAGTCACATTAGTACCGGGTAGCTATAACCGGTACTAATATGTTCCTTCCGTCCATGGCCATCCGCCCCCGTCCATTCCGTTCCGCTCCGTCCGTCACAGTCTCCACCGTCTCTTCTTCCGTTTCTTCTTTTTCACCACAGATTTCTCATTATTCACAACAGATTTCACAAAATTTTCATACAAATTTCACATTCACAAACATGTTTACAAGAGCTACAGGATTTCATATGTTCAACTACACATATTCACATCAACACAAATCAAAGATCAAAAAAAAATCATAGAAAAAAAGAATCAGAGGGGCCAGGCCGCCGGCGGCCCCATCCCGCTCGCGCCGGCGGTGGCCGGCGGCCAGGCCGGTGGACTCCTCCGCTGGGCACGGCCGCTGGCGGCGGCCTCCTCCCGTCATGGCCGCGCGACCGCCACGGCGGCCTGCCCGCCGCCGAGGCCGGCCGCCTCGAGGCCGGCTGCCCAGCCACGGGCCGGCCGGGGAAGGCAAGAGGAAGAGAGGATTAGAGGAGATGATGAGAGAAAAAGAAGATAGAAAAAAAGGAAGGGGATGTGGAAGAGATAAGGAGGCAGGGACGCGTGGGGGTCGCCGTCCATCTGTGTGTGGGGCCCGCGGGGCATGCGGACGGCGCCGTCCGGGGGTGCGTGAAGGCCTGACGGTGTTGAGTTTTTAGTACCGAGTCAAAATTCACCCGGTACTAATGTGTCTCACATTAGTACCGGGTGCGTCACATATTAGTACCAGGTACCAACACAGCCCGGTACTAATGTAACACATTAGTACCGGCTCCATCCACGGACCGGTACTGATGTGTGTCTCTGGTGGACGGCCCAGGCTCCCTCCTTCCCGACCGGTACTAATGTGCACATTAGTATCGATTCCAAACAAAACCGGTATTAATGTAAAATTCTCTCCAGGACAAAAGGTCCATTCCTAGTGTGCATCATAGCCATCCGAACATTTGCAGCGAGCGCTGCAACCCGAGAGGGCTAGTCTGTAAAATACGTTAAAAAAATATATGGAGATGAATAAAAAAAGAATACATCTAGATTAGTCAACGGATGGAGTGTCTAACTGTAATTATAAGATGCATGCATGAGAACAAGGCCAAACTGCGCCTAGCTCCCTCCCAGTGTCAGTGTGCCTCCATGGTCAGCACTCAGCACACTGAGGAGAGTGACATGGCAGAAAGAACAGCTTCGGAAGCTTATCTGGACCGGGCTAATAATGGAGCAGAAAGTGAAAATTTAAAATGAAACGATGAGAAACTTTTTACTAGAATTAATTAAATCAATATTTTCTAGGTGTTGATACTTTTAAAAAGTAGATTTGGTAGCGTACTTTATTATCTCGACATCATTAACATGGTACCTCATCAGGCTATATAGCATGTTCTCGTAACTCTATTAAGTATTAAGTTAGAAGGCGATGTCTTAACATACGGAACGCTTTGGCTCGGGCGTCCGATGGGTGAAGTAAATATCAGACGCAGGGACCCAGTACTGGATGCTTCTCCACCACACACGTCGTGCCTGCTTCCCGTCCACGTCCACATCCGCCTCCATCCTATCTCCTCCACTCCCCCACCTTCCCATTTTCTCCCCTAACCGCCGCCATGCGAGCGAGACCGGACGGAGCCACCGACGCAACCCTCCGCCACCGCTCCTCACGCCGCCGCCTCGCGCCGCCGAGGCGGCGTGCCGCGCCGCGACGCCGCCTCGCGGATGCGCCCGGCGCGCCGCTGCCGCGGACGCGCTGCCCTCGCGGCCACACCGGAGATGCGCCAGCAGGCCTCGCTGCCCGCGAGCTGGAGCGGCGAGCGCCCGGCCTGCCGAGGCCGTCCCTCGCGGCGGAGGGCTATCGCCGGAGAGGCGCCCAATCTCGTGGGCGGATCCGCTGCACAACGGGGCGAACCACCTCATCCTCGCCCAACCGGTGACTGCTCCTCCCTCTCCCTCGTGCCGGATCCGGGTTTGGGGCCACCCCTTTGTAGATCAAGCGGCGGCACAATTGGTTTGACCGGTGGAGCTCGGCCGGGCGGAGCTCCCTGCGCTCGAGCAGCGGCTGCCTGCGGGCGGAGCTCGCCGGTGGCCGGCGTGAGCTCCCCGCGGGGCGCGGCTTGTGGCGGCCTCCAGGAGCTCGCGATGATACATATTTTTTATGTTGCGATTTCTATGCATGTTGCAATAACTATTTCTTGATGTTCCATCTATTGATTTTTCATGTTGCAACCTCCGGGTCCTTCCTCCCCCCTCGCAGTGTTCATGGCTGCCAAGGACGGGTCCTTCCTCTCCCCTCGCGGTGTTATTTTTTGAGTTTTTTTTACGTTGCAGTCATTGTATACAGATGTTTCAATCGTTGTCTACGGATGTTGCAACCGTGCCTACAAATGTTGCATCAATATTTTTTACATGTTGCATATGCAATGTTCAAATGTTGCAACATTGATCCGAGACTTTTTTTTGGATGTTGCAAGTCTGTAGATGTTGCTTAGACCCCGGGCGGAGGGATCGAGAGGCGGCGGGCGTTGACCCGGCGTTTTGGAGGCTCTTCTCCTCCGGCCGGATCAGGCACCGGCGGGCAGGGCAGGGCCCCCTGGCGGCGGGTGCGGACTCGGCGTGCGCGTGCTGCTGAAGGCACGCCGGTCGAGGGACGGCTCTACTCCAGGCTACCTCGAGGCTTTCTCCCCCGACCATGGCCGGCTCATACAAGGCGGCGGGGCGGCGCAGGTGGCCTTGTATGAGCCGCCTGCATGTTGTTGCAACAACTGATTTTTCATGTTGCGTTAACTTTCTTTCGATGTTGCACAGGATGATCTCTTAACCTCTCAGTTGCAACATGTGTTTTTGTTGATGTTGCAACAAGTGCTTTTCCATGTTGCATTAACCTTTTTTTGATGTTCCACGTTTTCTCTTAATACTTTCATTGCAAACATATATTTTTTCCGATGTTGCAACAGCGTCTTTTTCATGTTGCATTAATCTCCTCCCGATGTTGCACCAGAAGTTCTCTTAGATACCCCTCATTGCTACGACGTTGCAAGAATTTTACTTATTGTGATAGCCTTTATTTTCATGTTCCACTCCTATCTGATGTATGTTGCAATAGGTCATTTGAATGTTGAAATCATTATCTTTGATTTTTGAGATTACTTAGTATGTTGCAAACGTTATCTACAGATGTTGCACTCGTTATCGATCGATGTTGCAACATGCGTTTCAATGTTGCAGAGCGTTCATGTCATGTTCCAAAAAAATTTGTAGTGGATCTGAGTTTTTCTGCTAGTTTAATGTGTGCTGCCAAAGTGCATCTGGGGTTCGGTGGCTAGAGGCGTTTTCTTCAGTATGCACATGCACGTGGGACCCGCGTGGGCGCACAAAACGAAGCGCAGTCGTGTCTGTTCGGGGGCATGCTGTGGGACTTTTCCTTTACTTAGATCTGACGGCTACAGTACTATGCGGTGGGACTTTTCCTTTACTTAGATCTGACGGCTACAGTACTTTTGATTTGACGGCTCATGATGTGTCCGGAATCTAGCGCCCGGTCGGACGTCCGAGCGTTAGCACTTCCGCTTAACATATCAGCGATATTGGACAGCCATAACCTCTGCATAAAAAACGTCGGAGGAAGAGTGAGGGGGCAGGGGCCCATGCCCCCTTTCCACGGAATGAGATCCTCCGAGAGAGGAAGGTAGAACTGTTGGATATATGCCCTAGAGCCAATTGGATTTGATCCACTAATGGGCTTGATGGATTTGATCCATTAGGGTACTAGAGTCTTAATGGGCCGCAAAGGTTGAAAGGCCCATTAGTGACCTCTATATATACAAAGGTGGGGAGAAGGGAAAACCCTAATCATTGCTACAGTACCGCCGCCGCTACAGTAGCCGCAACGCTACAGCAACCCGCGGTGAACAGTAACCGTGGGTGAATAGTGATTTCTGCAACCCCTCCTCCATCTATATCCTCCGGTTCGTGATCGTTCGTGAGGTGCTAGTACATCTACGATCGGCGTTCCTTCCCCGTACGTGTGGATACCTTGGAGGTGCTACGTTTGGAGCACAAGGACGAACCGCACGTGAAGGACAAGGTGGACGTGAGCAACCGCAGCTGCTCGCTACCTCGGCGTTCGCCTTCATCGAGACGGTTCGCTCGCGCTGCGCGTCTAGTGGTAATCCGTGATCTCGGCGGCCAGCAGTTCTGCTTTATGGGAAAATTTTGTTTGTGCTAGCGTAGCCCCGTATCCCTTCGCGGTACCAGAGCCGTAGCTGCTAAGTTTTAGATTCGGGATGTGTGCATATGGAGATATGCGATGTAGATCAAAGTTTTGATCGGCTTCGTGTTCTTCGTGATGGTCGTAACGAATTACTCCTACCGGTCGGAATTCCGCCATCGGAGTTAAGTGATACACGTAAACCCAGCCACAACGAAGGAGATCAATTGGATTGGTCGAATCGAAGCTAGGTCAAGTGCCAGCGCATGGGATGCGTGGCGGCGGATTGGATCTGCTATCGTTCGGGAAAACCGAAAACATGCTGTTCGGTAAAACAGTCATAACTTTTCGTGGTTAACTCGGATGAAGACATTTTCTATACGAAAATTGATCTACAGAAAATTTTACACATGTGATAAACCAGCTTTGCTGGTCTCAGCGAAATTAGTTTTGCCAAATTCGGCTTGCAAGATGGGTTTTCGGGCGTTTTAAGTTTGGACGTCAGAATTGCGATAATCTGTTTTGCAGTTTTTGTGATCGGTATGGCCTATATGTGTATGTGATGCATGTGTGTAATTTTTTCGTGACCTGCGTGTCACGCATACGTCAATACGGCTGGAACCACATGTATTATCAAAATTAATGTAATGGTCTGCGTACCAATTTGTGATGATCTAATACGCGATTGTGTAACTTTCATTACTAGCACGCGTTAGATAGTTCTTGGAGGACTCATCACATGGAGGATGGCACACACAGATCATGGAGATGGAGATCAACATGATGTACAGGTCAATGGAGATGGAGATCACCATGTGACAATAGGCCATACCGTGTTACAACTGTGTGAATGTCGTTCTTACCGTTCTACTTTTACATGCGACAATGTTATTTTTCTTGCGTGTGATGTTACGAGTAGAACGATCCCTTTGGAATTTTAAGTTAACATGCCCTCCCAACACTTGCCACCGTCCCACGTCTCGTACAATTAGTGGTGGGTCTATGAAATTAGGGTGCCACTAGTTTTCCTTGACTAGGTTTGTATCGGATACTTACGCATAAGTGTTGGTTTGCTTATCAAAGTCATCTTAACGGTTAAGGACTTTGGGGCATAAAGGTTGGGAGCCTAGACATAGAGATGTCACCCAACAAGAGTCATATGTGATATGATTAGCAAAGAGTTGCTTACCGATCTACCTTGTTTACTAGCGGTGGCCAAAAGCTCACTAGTAGACTTGTTAGTTGTGGATTCTGAATCACTAAGTATCAATGTGGGGATATTGATTTTAGTGGGAGTAAATTCTTTTACTCTGTCATGGATATTTTGTCTTAGTATTTTGCATTTATTATTCCATTTGTAGATTAATGGCACCTAGCAACACCACATCGTTTGCCTTGCATTCGGTCCTTGAGAAGGACAAGTTGATGGAACAAACTTTACGAATTGGATTCATAATCTGAGAATTGTTCTCAGAGCTGAGAAAAAGGAAGAGGTTCAAGACACCCCTTTACCAGAGGAGCCTCGATGAAAATGCAACACTCTGAAAAGAACGCTTACAGAAGGCATGGGATGTCGATCTTGAAGTGGGCTGCCTTATGCTATGCAGTATGGAACGACTTGCAAATGCAGTTTGAGTCGGTCCATGTACACGATATGGTCGTGGCACTCAATGATATGTTCGCCACAGGCTAGCTAAAGGTTCAATGTCTCTAAAGCCTTTGTGGAGTGCAAATTGGCGGCGCCAAGAGGGACCACATGTAATCAAAATGGTTGGTTACGTTCGAGGTTGGAGAAGCTAGGCTTCCCACCGGGCAAGGAGTTGTCCACCGACTTCATTCTCACGCCTCTTCCGCCTAGCTATGGGAACTTCATCTCGAACTACCATATGCATGGGCGGAGAAGGGCTTGAATGAACTATGTGGTATGCTAAAGACAGCAGAGTGACATCAAGAAAGGCTGGCGATATGTGATGTCAATCCAAAATATAAGCCGACCTTTAAAAGGAAGGGCAAATCTTGGAAGAAGAAAGGCAAGGCCAAGGATAAGATCCCCATGCCAAACCGGTGCACCCAAGGCTAGTCCACCGCCAATGCCGAGTGTTTTCATTGTAAGGAAATTGGTCATTGGAAAAGAAAGCGCAAGTCGTACCTAGCTTTTTGAAGAACAAGGGAAGTAAGGGTACTTCCACTTCGTACACTTCATGTTTACGCACGATCATATTTTCCTCGCCGATACGTTATTAATTCTTGGGTATTTGATACCGGATCGGTTGCTCACATTTGCAATTCGGCTACGTGGAATGATAAGAAGTAGAAGCGTTGAAAGAGGAGAAGTTGATTTCGCGGGCAATAATGCAAGAGTTGCTGCGTTGACTGTCGGGATGATGCAACTCCACCTCCCATCAGGATTTATTATGGAGTTGAATAATTGTTATTTTGTTCCTAGTTTGAGTCGAAACATTTTATCCCCTTCATGTTTGATGAAGGATGGTTATTCATTTGCGGTGAAAACAATGGTTGTGTGATCTCTAAGGATAATATGTTTGTGGCTTGTGCATCCATTGTGAATGGCTTATTTATTTTAAATCTTGATGATTCACCTATCTCAACATAAGTGCTAAAAGGTCTCGACCTAATGATTTGAGTCCTACCTACATATGGCATTGTCGTTTGGGTCACATCAGTGAAAAGCGCATGAAGAAGCTCCATAACGATGGACTTTTAACTTCGTATGATTTTGAATCCTACGAGACATGTGAAGCTTGTTTGCTAGGCAAGATGACCAAGATGCCTTCTCGGGTTTTCCTGAGAGAGCCTCAGACTTGGAACTCATACATACGGATGTGTGCGGACCAATGAGTACGACAGCTAGAGGTGGATACCAATACTTCATAACGTTCACTGATGATTTAAGTAGATATGGTTATGTCTATTTAATGAAGCACAAGTCTGAAACTTTTGAAAAGTTCAAAGAATTTCAGAGTGAAGTAGAAAATCAACGTGGCAAGAAAATCAAGACCTTGCGATCTGATCGTGGAGGTGAGTATTTGAGCCACGAGTTTAGCAGTCATCTAAAGAGTTGCGGAATTGTTCCACAACTTACGCCACCTGGAACACCTCAAAGAAACGGTGTATCCGAGCGACGTAATCGAACCTTGTTGGACATGGTCCGATCAATGATGAGCCAGTCGGACCTACCATTATCATTTTGGGGTTATGCTCTAGAAACCGCTTTCACTTTAAATAGGGTACCTTCTAAGTCCGTAGTTAAGACACCATATGAGATGTGGACCGTAAGACTCCCGCTTGTCTTTTCTGAAAATTTAGGGTTGTGAGGTTTATGTGAAGAAACTTCAATCAGATAAATTAACACCTAAATCGGACAAGTGCATATTCGTGGGATATCCAAAGGAAACCTTGGGATATTATTTCTATAACCGTCAAGGCAAAGTGTTTGTCGCCCGGAATGGTGTTTTCTTAGAGAAAGAGTTTCTTAAAAGAGAAAAATGTAGACAGAAGGTGTATCTTGAAGAAGTTCAAGATGAGCCGCTTGGCCAAGATCTCATAAGTGATGCTAATGTAGCTGAACGAGTTGAGATGCCCGTGGCAAGAGAAGCACCACCACAACCACGAAGGTCTGAAAGGGCACGTCGCGCAACTGATAAGCTCAATCTCATGATCACGGGAGAGCGCGACATATTGTTGTTAGACAATGATGAACCTATGACATATGCGGAAGCAATGATGGACCCAGATTCTGAGAAATGGCAAAGTGCCATGAGATCCGAAATAGATTCCATGGATGACAATCAAGTTTGGAACTTGGTTGACCCGCTAGATGGTGTTAAACCCATAGAGTGCAAATGGATCTATAAGAAGAAGAGACATGGATGGAAATGTTCACATCCATAAAGCTCGACTTGTTGCAAAAGGTTTTCGACAAGTTCAAGGAGTAGACTACGACGAGACATTCTCACCCGTAGCGATGCTTAAATCTATTCGGATCATTCTAGCTATAGCTGCATATTTCGATTATGAGATATGGCAGATGGATGTCAAAACAGCTTTCCTAAATGGAAATCGACTGAGGATGTGTATATGACACAACCCGAGGGATTTGTTGATCAACCAATGCTAGAAAGGTGTGCAAACTTCAAAAGTCCATTTATGGATTGAAGCGAGCATCTCGGAGTTGGAACCTTCGCTTTGATGAAGTGGTCAAAGGGTTTGGCTTCATTCAGTGAAGAAGAGCCTTGTGTTTACAAGAAGGCAAGTGGGAGCTCTGTAGTATTTCTAATCTTGTATGTGGATGACATATTGCTGATTGGAAATGACATTCCTATGCTTGAGGCCGCTAAGACCTCATTGAAAAATAGTTTTTCGATGAAGGACTTAGGTGACATACATTTTGGGCATCAAAATCTATAGAGATAGATCAAAAAGGCTTATAGGATTAAGCCAAGACACTTACATTGATAAAGTGTTGAAAAGGTTCAACATGGAAGAAAAGGGTTCTTGCCTATGTCACATGGCATACATCTTAGCAAGACTCGGTGTCCTTCGACAACCGATGAGCGAACGCATGAGTAGAATACCGTATGCTTCGCCATCGGATCTATTATGTATGCAATGATATGTACACGCCCGATATTTCGTATGCACGTGTTACAAGCAGATACTAATGATCCGTGAGGGTCATCGACGTTAAAAATGTTTTTAAGTACTTAAGAAGGACTAAAGGCATGTTCCTAGTCTATGGTGGTGAGGAGGAGCTCGTTGTAACGGGTTACACCGATGCTAGTTTCCAAACCGACCAAGACGATTCAAAGTCGCAATCAGGATACGATGATTACGATAAACGGTGGAGCCGTGAGTCGAAGAGTTCCAAGCAGAGAGACAAGTGGTGATTCTACAATGTAGTTTCCGAGTACATCGCGGCTAAGGCTGCAAAGGAGGGTGTTTGGGTGTCTCTAGCCCATTGGATCTTTATTGTGACAACAATGGGGCTATTCATAGCGAAGGAGCCAAGGAACCACCAAAATAATAAACATGTCTTTGAAATTTCATCCGTCTGAGATCGTTAGGCGAGGTGATATCAAGATATGCAAAGTACACAGTTTGAATGTTGCGGATCCTTTGACAAAACCCCTTCCACCCTAAGCATGAGGCGCACGTGAGAGCTATGGGTATTAGATACATTCTAGATTAGCTCAAGTGCAAGTGGAAGAATGTTAGAAATATGTCTTATAAGGAATCATAGAGATGATTATATTTCATTATATCCATGACACTTTGTTCTTTTATTTGAATATCCATGAAAGACAACTTGTATTTGATTAGCAATTATGTGAATTGTTTGTGAAACTCTTTTACTTGTATGGTTATTCAAAAGTTGTCCCTAGTATGAGTTAATGACTAGCACATGTATTAGTTGATGACTATGTTTCACAAGTCATGAACATGGAGATGTATAACTAATAATGTGGGCACATGTATGACATGGGGTGAATCGACCCAATTTGAGACTTTGTTATATAGTTCTCTGTTTACACAACATACGCTATGTCCTTAGACTTGAGATTGTCGCATGTACTCAAGATGTGAATTGACCTACTTAGAGGCTATCAACCGCTACTCAGAATGGGGTAGTTATAAAGGTGGCTTTCGGGTTTGTCGGGAAGCATCTTTGTGAGGCATGGTCAATCAAGATGGAATTTGCCCTCTCTACTTGAGAGAGATATCTCTGGGCCCCTCGGTGATCAAGAAATGCATGGCCGTCTTTGGGTTAGAGTTAACCTCTTTTAAAGGATCCGAATCACGGTGTCGAGAAAGAGAGGTCACTTGGAGCTAGACCAAATATCGTGAGGCAAAGGGAATAGCATGTATGAAGCGATGTGTGGTTATGATAAGATCTTTACGTATGCATAGGAGTTGACACGTCTTGCTAGAGGCTGCTATCAACTATTGGTCGAGTAGAGTACTCGGGCCATGTCTATGTGCGTGAACCTATAGGGTCACACACTTAAGGGGTTTGGAACATTAGAAAGCTTGCGTATGTGATTGTCTCTAGTGCAAGTGGGAGGCTGTTGGATATATGCCCTAGAGCCAATTGGATTGGATTCACTAATGGGCTTGATGGATTTGATCCATTAGGGTACTAAAGTCTTAATGAGCCGCAGGTTGAAAGGCCCATTAGTGACCTCTATATATACAAAGGTGGGGAGAAGGAAAACCCTAATCATTGCTACAGACCGCGCCGCTACAGTAGCCGCAACGCTACAGCAACCCGCGCTGAACAGTAACCGTGGGTGAATAGTGATTTCTGCAACCCCTCCTCCATCTATATCCTCCGGTTCGTGATCGTTCGTGAGGTGTTAGTACATCTACGATCGGCGTTCCTTCCCCGTACGTGTGGATACCTTGGAGGTGCTACGTTTGGAGCACAAGGACGAACCGGACGTGAAGGACAAGGTGGGACGTGAGCAACTGCACCTGCTGCTACCTCGACGCGTTCGTCTTCATCGAGGCGGTTCCGCGTAATCCCGTGATCTCGACAGCAGCAGTTCCTCGCTTGCGGGAAAATTTTGTGCTAGCGTAGCCCCCCTATCCCTTCAAGAACTACTGACAGCCGCTCGATCTAGAATGGATGCCTCAGATTGAATGCTACAGTGCATAGAGAACAGTAAACAGGGTATATAAAAACAGCCGAACACTAAATCTCGATGCACTGTAGCTACAGTGTTACGTCGGCACTGTATCCCCAGACTCAGCTCACTGTGCGTCTCTGAGGTAAAAACCACTACTGCAGAGCTTTCCACTCTCTCCACCCCAACATGCAACAACAATTTGCGTGGTTGGCTCGTGCGCTGCCGTATCCAAACCCAACCACTGTTCGGCTGGACAACTTCTTGCTCCCCGTAGTACTGGGCGAAATGTTGTGATTACCTTCTCCTATTCCCCCAAATCCTTCCAATCCCTTCAAATCCTCTTCGATCTGGCCCCTAGCCTGCATCCATCTCCGATCTCCATCGAATCCAGTTCCTCTTGGCCTTTTTTTGGTTCCGCCGGTCCCCAACCCCATCTGCTGCGGCAGAGGTAGGTGCTCAACGAAGTTCACCAGCTACTGTTGCGGCAGGCGGCAGGTTGACCGGACCTTTGCTGTATGCGAGTGGCGAGGACGCCCAATCCTACTGATCTGGTTCGAACCGAAGTAATCGTGGGCGGTAGCGCTTTCTACTTTTTCTTCGATCACCACCTGCTCGACGAAATGTCTGGCAACCCTACTCTCTGGGCAGCAGCGCCTGCAACCATGGTTGTCCGCTCCTTCCCAGAAGCGTGTGCAGCCATGCATACCCTCCATGCTTCAGTCTCCTCCACCATGGAGGAGGTGCCCCCAGATCCACCACCTCCCGCCCCTAACCCTGATTCCCCCCATACTACTCCCACAAATCCTTCTCCCGATGATTCTCCTCTCCTCGCACTCCTCACTACACCATCCATCCATATCACCTCCTCACCTGCCGCGCCCTCGCCTCACGCTGCTTCCAATAATCCTGTTCGAGGTACGACGCCGGCGTCAAGCACCGGCTCTAGAGGCACCATGACGCTGTCACACCTTGCATGGAACTACCAAGGCTCAGACGGTAGCCTTCGCAGCTCAACCATGGTACACCTTTCACGCCTACTAGTATCTACTAGAGCACATGTATGTTTTATTTCAGAAACTCGTAATTCTACCATTACTAAAACTTCTAAGAATCACTTTAACCTCAATGATGCTTTTGTTGTACCCTCACAAGGCCAATCAGGTGGCCTCGGCGTGTAATGCGAGGTCGATGTCACTATCTTAGATCATAGTCATCACTACATTTTTGCTTTGTGTATTAATCAGTCTACCGGCCAACAATATGGTTTAGTTTGTGTTTATGGTGACCGCCATCGTCGTTCCACAAATGTTATCCGGGATCAAGGGCTGCACTTTATCACTCTTAATTCCAATATGCCTATGTTTTGTATGGGTGATCTTAATGAACTTATGCATGCTAATGAAAAGCTAGGTCCTAGTGCTACTGATTTTAATCGTATAAGTACTTTTTTACACATGTTAAGCAATGTGGTTTCATTGATCTTGGCTATAATGTCCCAGCTTACACCTGGACTAATAAAAGACTTTCTTCTGTTCCAACGTATGAAAGGCTTGATCGCTATTTAGGCAATGCAGAATGGTGTATGATGTTTCCTTCCACTACAATCTACCACCTACCTATGATGTATAGCGACCATGCTCCAATTCTTGCGGTTCTCAACTCTCAACGACCATGTATTAAAAAGCCTTTCCGTTTCGAAAATTGGTGGTTAGTGGAGCAGGAATATCATGACATAGCCCAGCAAAGTTGGCAGGGCTCCACTGCTCGTGATTTCTCACATAAAACTCAGTTTCTTGCTGCAGATCTTAGAAAATGGAGAAGAAAGAAACCGAAGAATAGTGACCTTACACAGATTGAAAACAAGATCCTGGCTCAGCAAACCATGCACCCTTCTCTCTAGAACCACGACTTGCGACCGACTCCATGAACAACACCAAAACACGATGTCCAAAGAAGAGACCTACCACATTCAACGTGTCAAGAAGACTTGGGCGGTTAAAGGTGATAGAAATCGACTTTTTCACACAGGCGATTATTAAAAGGAATCGTAAGAATAGAATAACCCACCTCCTTAATCCGGATGGCACCCATTCCACCACCCCTGATCAACTTGCTGCCACCCTAACTAATTACTTTAAACATATTTTCTCTACTACCAATAGCATTAATCTGGAATGCTCTTCTCACAACCACACTTCCACTCACATTCCTGATGTTTCCCAACTTCCCTGTGATTTTAATGCTCATAATGATACTGACATTCTAACATGCGGGAAGATGAAATGTTCACTTTTACTTATTCTATTCCTACCTCACAAGAAATTCATGATATCATTAAGCACATGCTTGCGATAATGCGACTGGTCCTAATGGTCTCAATGCAGCCTTCTACAAATCTGCATGGCTCTGGGCGAAGGATGACATCTGTAAAGTGGTAAAAGATTTCTACTCTCATGCTCATTTGCCAACTGATCTTAACCAAACTTTTATCTCTCTTATACCCAAAAAGAATAATCCTACTATCCCTCAAGATTATAGACGTATTGGTTTGTGCAATGTCATCTATAAAATCATAGCAAAATCTTTGGCTAATAGAGTTAAACCTCATCTCCCCAATTATGTTAGCCGGGCTCAATCTGCTTTTATTGCCAATAGACACATTTCCTCTAATATTATTTTCACTCAAGAGATCATCCACTCCTTTAATCTTAAAAGTTTGAATTCTACTGCTTTCATGCTCAAAATGGATCTAGCCAAAGCTTTTGATAGACTTGAATGGATCTTCATTTCAGATGCTCTTCACAGACTTGGTTTCAATGACAGTTTCATCAAATTAATTCATACTTGCATTTCTACTTCTTCCTTAGCTGTTATTGTCAATGATGAGCCTTCTGACTTCTTTAACCCACAAAGAGGGTTGAGACAGGGATGCCCTCTCTCTCCTTATCTTTTTGTGATTGCTATTAACGAACTCTCTATTAGGTTGCAGGAAGCTCTCCAAAACAACAACCTATCTGGCATCTCCCTAGGAGTGGGTGCTCCCCCTATTCACTCTCTTTTATTTGCAGATGATCTCATCCTTTGTGGCAAGGCCACCGTGGAAGAAGCTCAAGCTGTTAAGACAATTCTCAATGAGTTTTGCCAACAATCGGGTCAGACTCCCAACCTCCAAAAATCCTCTATTTATTTCAGCAGGAATGTTCCTACTCACATAAAAAATCAGATCAAAGGTATCTTTCCTGTTCCTGACCTTAAGCCCAATACTATGCACTTAGGTCATCCTATGATCTTCTCTCATAAAGATAAGAACAAAGCTTACAACTTCATTCACCACAAATTTCTTGCTAAATTTGGAACTCTTAAGGCCAACAAACTTAACCATGCTGGTAGGTTACAGTATATCAAATCGGTGTTAGCTTCTATTCTTGTTTATTATATGTCTACCATTCTTTTCTCCAAAACTTTCCTTCAAAAATTAATTCTTCAAGGTTTTGGTGGTGAAATTGTGAAGAACAGGATACTAGTCCCATTGCTTATCGCTCTTGGGATGACATCTCTAAACCGACAGAGCAAGGTGGTCTTGGAATAAGAGATATGGAGACGGTGAACAAAAGTTTGATTATCCATTCTGCCTGGAATATAGCAACTAATAAAAACCCTTTTTTGACTGCTATTCTTAAGGCTAAATATTATCCTGACCAATCCTTTTGGACTGCCTCATTCTGACATCTCGTTCTATCTATTGGTCTTCCATTATGCAGGTCAAACATTACCTTGATGCTCACACAACCTGCCAAATACATGCTGGCAATTCTTCCATATGGTCTTCGCCTTGGACGACTGTTTGGGAACACAGCCATGACCACCTACTCCTGCCAGTAGTCAATCTACCTCTACCAGCTAAGGTTTCTGACCTCTGGCTCCAAGGTACACGCAGCTGGAATCTCCAACTTCTCTCTACTACTTTCTCTGAGGAGGCTGTGCAAGAAATTCAAGCCACCTCAGTTGTCAACCAAGACAGGGATGATATTCTTAGATGGGTCCCGGCAAAAAATGGACAATGTACTACTAAATCTGCCTATACTTTTCTCGCTAACCAACAGGTGCACCAACTACCTCCCCAAGGCTCCAGAAGCATCAGCCATGATGCCAATCTCATTCTACAAAAGATTTGGAAGAGTAAAACCATTCCCCCACTGCTTAAAACTTTTGCTTGGAGGCTGATCAGGCGTGCAATCGCCACTGCTGAACGTGCGGGCAGGTATTCCACTCATATTGATCAACACTGCTCTTACTGTGGTAATATTGAAAATGACCAGCACCTATTCTTCTAATGTCATTTGTCTGCTGCAGTTTGGTCTACAGCTAACCCCCTATATATACCAACAATATTCTAGTAGAAGAAGATGGCATTCAAATTACTAATCCTTTCCTCATCACCAATAACCCCTCTAAACCTTTACTTTGTAAAACTTTGTTTACTCTTTGGTACATTTGGAAGGCTCGTAATGACAACAGGTTTCAGAGGACAACTTGGACAACCACTCAGGTACACAGAGCAGCTACTGCCCATATGCATTCGCACTTAGGAGCTCTTACTAATCAACAAGGCAATACAGATGCATTGACACCACCCCAAGGGTCCAACGGTCAAGGTACAACCTCTCCTTTTGCAGGTTCAAATGGCGTTGGTGAACCCAGGTTCACATGGCATTGCTGAGGTAGTGAGTGCAAACCACGACAGGTTGCTGGTCCCTCTTCCTACTTTACTTCAAGGGACTCACTGCTATATTGATGCTTCAACTCAGCCAGACCTAGTTGTGCATTCGCCCAGAGATGCTGGACTTGGCATTTTCATCGTCAACACATAGATCCACCCACCTCAGAGTATATTCCTCAAAGCTGCACTCAAGGGCTCCTCTTCGATTCGATGGCGTGTGCTGCTCTTGCTCTTGCGGTGCAGTCGGAAGCATTGCATATGTTTCCATCAACTATTTTATCAGACACTTTGCAGTTTGCAGATCCAATCCATGCTCTTATTCAGATACAACCCCGATCCAAGACCTATTCACGAGCACTATTTCATGTGTCTCGGGAATCTTTCTTATCAGCCCCTAAAATCTTTCAGTTTCACATATAGGTCCTTTCAATCTTGTACAGTTCATGATTTCTTCGTTTTAGATCCGTTTCAATCCGTTCAAGTTGCGTTAGCTTCATAATGATACAAAGTACACGTTAGTGGTGTGTTTTCATCATGTTTGGTTTCTGAAAATAAATTTAATATTAATTTTGATTAATACTTATTAAACATGTCTTTTCTAAATAAAAGCTATATAGTGCCATACATCGTTTTTTCATAATCAATATTAATTTGGTTAATGTTTACTTCACATACTTTTGTAAATAAAATCTAATTAGATCTTATCTCGGTTTTTCATAAGCCAAATATTAATTTGATTAATATTTAATTAAATTTTTCTAATTAAAAGTTGATAGGCTTTTACACCGGTTTTTTATAAACAAAAGTTAATTTGTTTAATATCAACATGAATGAGTTTTTAATTATAACTTTATTAGTTTACTCGGTTCATAAAGTTACGTTTAGAGGATTCATATAGTTTAGCTTTTCTAAATTAAATGTTTAATTGATATAATCTTATATATGAATCTTTATAAATAAAACTTGATTAGTTCTTTACTCGGTCTTTTGCACATAAAGTTTAATGTTGCATTAATTCCAACATAAGGTATTTTCTTTATGAAATATCCTTTACATATCTTTTGCTAAATTAAAATAAACCTAAGCTCGTAGTCGTTCATGATCATATATGCAAATCAATCGGTGAGCGTTCTTTATCAAAGCTCTGCTCTCAAGCAGTGACTCGTCATAGAGCTAATCTTCTTTCAAGCTCTAGATCTTTTGATCCTAGTTCGTGCTCAGATCTAGTGTCTTTCGTAAAGCTAACCAAGCCTTTCTTGTTCTCAACACGGTCTGTGTGCTTCAGTGATCCCTAATATCGAGCCTATCCTTTAGTGCGTTCTTTTAAAACTTTTCTTTTGATTGGTGCTTTGTTCTTAGTATGCTTGTTTGTTTGCTTTGCATGCTTGTGCCCGATGATTGATGCGAGTAGATTGAACGTCGTTCGAGAGCTTTGAAGGGCAAGAAGATGAAGAATTCTGAGCAGCAACATTACTCTGGTTAAAGGCAAGTGTGTCCTTATTCTTTTGGTCCTAATAACTGTGTTTAATCACATTGCACATGCTTGCATTAATATTGATGGGTCCTATTAAGGTTCATCCTAGTCTTTACTATCATTCCTTGATCAACCTGAGTTTACCTTTCTGTTGGGTAGCTATGCTTAGTTGCTCTACTTGGGTTATGGTGGTTCTAATGAACAACAACAATGATGAACATGCTTTACTTTTTATGCTATATATCTCGGTTAATACAAGATCACAATGCTTAATCTAACATGGAGCGACCACCAGAAAAGCGGCAACCACAAGACATATGGATCCTGCCTTGGTGAATAATTAGAAACCTTGATGTTGGGGTGGCCTTACCGATAAGGGGGAGCGCCAGTGGGGTATAGACTCGCTCTAGTAGGGAGTTGGGCTTGGCTAAGACACGGTACCTACTAGAGGACTTTATACTGCAACAACTCGAACCTTCATGTTGCTTGACATTAGGGAATCTTTGTAAAAGCCTCGTAGCGTCCCTATGCAATCACACCTAAGTAGTGTGGTATTGTGCCTACTTTTGCACAGCATGATTGGGTCCAAAGTTCTTCTGAACTTTTACGCGACTTATGGTGAAAGTGTACAACCTCTGCAGAGTGTAAAACTAATCGATTAGCCGTGCTCACGGTCAAGAGCGGCCTGGACCCTCACATGATAATTGAACTTGAAGATGGACCTAAATCGTGGTTTCTGGTTATGTTAGCCATATGCTTATGGCATATCTCTTTATGTTAATATGGGTTGGTATATACTTATACTTTATTAGTAATCAGGTGCTAATAAAATTGACCAACTAAAAGTGCTTAATGCAGTCAACCTTTCAGCCTTCCCTTGTTAAGCCTTTGCATTCATACTTTCCCCACACTTGCTGAGTATGACATGTGCTCATCCTTGCTATAAACAATGTTGCTCATAAAGAGGAAGCTGCTATGAAGATGTTGTGAAGATGAAGTTGGTGCTAGGCGTACGCAACCCCCAGTCGATTGCCTGTGATGTTTGGAGCCTTCGTTTCCAAGATAAAGCGTAAATCTCTGATAATCTATCTTTTCCTTACGTGATATTGTTTCTGTTATTCACTTATGTCAACTATATGCATGAAACTTGATCCTGGCATGCATATAGACTTGCAC
Organism: Cenchrus purpureus; assembly: GCA_022644695.1. Lineage (NCBI taxonomy): Eukaryota > Viridiplantae > Streptophyta > Magnoliopsida > Poales > Poaceae > Cenchrus > Cenchrus purpureus. The sequence goes on along the minus strand of CP053461.1, from coordinate 191,706,618 downwards.
TTGGTTTTCTTTGGAAAAACAGGTGTAACACTTACCGAGTGTTTTTTCTGACACACGGAAAACAACCTCTTTGTCGACTATTTTTCTCTGACACTCGGCAAAGAAGCAAGTTTGCTTTGTTTTTTTTTTGGCACTCAGCAAATAAATATTTTTTTCTTATCTACATCTCAAACTTTTTCTACTCCCTACATATAACATTATAACATGTGGTGCTCCATGTTAAAGTTTGGTAATTTTTTTATCCTATTGCTATATTTAAATAACTAATTGCATTTCAAGTAATATTTTGAATCAAGTCAAATTTGAACGGCAAATTATTTAAATAATTAAACAAAATGAGTAGACAATTTATATTCATATCATTCATCCATGTTTGAGGCTTAACCAATGAAATGAAAAGGAATTTTGAACATCTTACTCAGGAAACATGGCTAAGAATGTGTGGTCTTATGGTTTCAAAATTTTTAAAGAAGAAAAAAAGTCTGAAAATCATGAAATTTGCCATGATGTGATTATACATACATGAAGACTATGGCAAAAATTTGAGAATTCGAATATTTTGTCACATGTAATGTTTAGAAATCGAAGCATCTCAGAGGAAGGATCGTAGCGTTGAGCAAGATTCAACAAGATTTATAGTCAAAGTGACAGTCAAATTGTGATTAACTATAAAACTTTGTGTATAGGCAATAGAGAACAAAGATTGTTTCATGTTAATTTTTGGTAACTTTTGAAACCATTTGATAATTTTAATGTATTAAGTGCCATTACAGAATTTTAATTGATATAAATTGAATTTGAGTTATAATTGCATGAAATAATTAAATTATATGAGTAGAAAAATTAAATACATATTATTGAGTGAATTTGACAAGATATTGTTGAATTAATTGATATTAATTTAAGTTTATGTTATGGAAAAGAAGGAGAGGAAGGAGAAACCTAAAAAGAAAAATAGAAAAAAACGTTTAGTGTTTAATATTAGCACTCGGCAAAGAACCTCTTCAGTGTTTTTATGGACACTCGGCAAACCCTATGTCATCGATCCGGTAGCCATCAAATAGGGCTCAACCATTGGCCCCCTTCCTTCCCATATAAGCTTCCCCTCCCTCTTAGTGTCCTCCCTATTCTCTCCTCATGGGACTCTTACTGTGCCCACCATCGTGGCCTCCCTCCCTCCCGTGTCGACTGCATGGGCGGAAAGCAGCAGCCCGACCGCGCCCTCTCCCCGTCCCTCTTCCTACGTGTGCCGGGCGATAGGAGAAGCGAATCGGCTATGGCCTCTTCCCCCATCCCTTGCTGGTGCTCCACACTCCGGCGGCGGATCCATGTTACGGGAGAGTAGGGCCAGGTGGCACATGGCGGCCTCGGTCGCAGTGGTGGCCCGACCTCCCATGCACTGGAGGTGCGAGCCTGAGGCAAGGCCGAGCTACTGCGGATCCCAACGGCCGCTAGGCACATTCTCGACACCCGACGCCCGAGTGCAACCCGCTCGCGCTCACGGTGTTCCCGCTCGGCCGCTCCTCCTTTTGTAGCTACGTCGTGGGTCCGCTTCTCGCGGCTCCTCGAGATCATTCGCCTCCCGACGTCTCCGTGACCCCGATACCTCGTCGCTCACACCCACACCTCGCCGTCGAGCTCGCCGCCGCCGTGGTCGCCGCCGACGCCGTCCATAAACCCGGTGCCTTCCTCGGGAGCTGCATGGTGGCGGCACGGTGGGGAGCTCCAGCGTCGGCTGGCCGGTGGGGCTGACAACTTTTTTTATTATTTTTCCAAAAACTATTGTGAGTGTCTAACTTCACACACGGCAAATCTTGCGAGTACGCGACAAAGAAAACTCAAGAAAGAGCTCTTTGTCGAGTATCTATATGTCATGTCTGCTTTGCCGAGTGTTACACTCGGCTAAGTCTTTGTCGAGTGCTTTTTTTTTTTTTGCCTTCGCCGAGTGTTTTAGACACTCGGCAAATCCGGGATTCCCGTATTGTTTAGTCTAGAGTGGCACTCGGCAAACCTGGGTTCCCCGTAGTGTTTATAGTCCAGAGTGGGTCCAATGAAGCATGTTTGTGTCAGTGTGCATGTTTTTGTTTCATTTTTCGACGAATTGATACGATGTATGTGTTGCTCGAGAAATAGCTCTATTTTGCTTTTCTACATCAAAATACTTATCATTGGTTTGAAAACCCCGATTGTGTTATTAGCAAGACCATGGACGGACGGTGTAACTATTATTTATCTATATAACTTATATAGACGTATTCATTGAGGGTCGCTAACTTTATTTTTTTCTCACCGTGCAATCTATCCAAGTAAGTCACCATCCACTAGGACCGTCTAATTATGTTTTCATCGATTTTCTATGACTAATAGCATCTGTTCTCTTAACAAAATGAACATATTTTCATATATAATGTGTTGCTCCATGAAAGAATATTACCATGCAAATCATCTTAGTATTTTTACTTTTAAATAACTAATTTATTAAATTAATATTTTGTTTGAAAAGTTTTGAACTGCACGGTATCACATAAGTTTGATTATTATCAATAGACAATTTATATTCATATTATTCATCCATGTGTTGAAGTGATTCTTCCGCTTAGAAATGAAAAGGAATTTTTCAGGTTGATAAATTCATTTCCATTCTCAAGGCAGAGGCTCCAATAGTTTGATTATTTCATCTTTTAGGAATATCGACAACCTCCACGGCTCCACCTGCTCAGAAAGTGTTACTTTTATTAGCAAAGATGCCGCTTTTATTTTGTTATTAGCTGTGCATCAGTGCATGTGCACTGAAGCACCACGATGATTAAGTGTTTTATGTATAAAATAGAACGATTTAAGATTTTTATTTATCTCCGCGTGAGATCTCGCAAATTCCATTCATCCGGTAGAACCAAAATTTTCCTCTCTTCTTTTTTTTTTACCAAAGTGGGGATGCAAAACTTCATAGATTTCTTTTTTTTTTACCGAAGTGGGGATGCAAAACTTCATAGATAATCAGCAGGTAACTGAATGATCGTTTAGTTATTCTCCATATATAAGCACTGAAATGAAGCCACATACTTTCACAAGCTTCCAGCAAGTTGAACAACTTTGTAAATAAATTTTAATAAGCTCACCTAGCATTTGTTTCATAGAAGCTAATTCTTCGCTCAGCTCTTCCATTCTGTTTTTTTATATCTATATATAATGGCTCTATTCTATTTGACTTGTCCACGGCGGAATCATTCTACTTTCAAAAACAGCTGCTCAAATAGTCAAATGCTCAATGATATGGCCTTGGCTTCAAGGAAATATGAACATCAGCGCAACTAGGAGTGTGTATTTGTATATACTAGATCTCAAACGCGACAGGCGGCTGCAGCTGCACGAGACGGTCATACCGTCCGAGCATGACGACGTTCCCCGCGGCGTCGGCGTCGACGGTCACCGAGTCCCCTCCACGATCTCCCGTCGAGCATCTTGTCGGCGAGGGTGTCCTCCAGCAGCCTAACGACGGCCCTCCTCAGCGGCCTCGCCCCGTAGCTCGGATCGAAGCCTTCCTCCACCACGAGGTCCACGAACCTCTCCGTCACCTCCAGCTCGACGCCCACCTCCCTCACCCGGGCGGCGACGTCCTTCACCATGATCCCGGCGATCTCCTTCACCTCCACCTTTGTCAGCGGCCGGAACACGATCGTCTCGTCCAGCCGGTTCAGGAACTCGGGCCGGAAGTAGCGCTTCATCTCCTCCTCCACCAGCTCCTTATTGCTCCCGTCGTCGCCGTTGCCGTTCGCCGCGGCGGCGACGATGGAGGCGCCGCCGATGTTGGACGTCATGATGATGAGCGTGTTGGTGAAGTCCACCGTCCTGCCCATGCCGTCCGTCAGCCGGCCGTCGTCGAGGATCTGCAGCATGACGTTCATCACGTCGGGGTGGGCCTTCTCGACCTCGTCGAAGAGGACCAGCGAGTAGGGCCGCCGGCGCACGGCCTCCGTCAGATGCCCGCCGTCGCCGTGGCCGAGGTATCCCGGCGGCGCGCCGATCAGCTTCAACACTGCGTGCCTCTCCATGAGCTCGCTCATATCAACCCGGACCATGGCCTCCTCGGAGCCGTAGTAGTAGGCGGCGAGGGCCTTGGCGAGCTCCGACTTGCCGACGCCGGTCGGGCCGGCGAAGACGAAGCTCGCGATCGGCCGGCGCGGGTCGTTGAGCCCGACGCGGGCGCGCCGGATCGCGCGGCTTATCGCCGTGACGGCCTCGTCCTGGCCGACGACGCGCCGGTGAAGGGCCTCCTCCATCTTGAGGAGTCTGTCGGTTTCGTCGATGGACACTTCGTGGACAGGCACGCCGGTCCAGAGGGACACAATGTGGCGAATGTCTTCTTTGGTGACCACGGGAACTGCAGACATGCCAGGATTCACCTCATCGTCGTTGGTCATCTCTTTGCTCTTGCCGCTCAGAGCTATGATCTGGGAGTTCAGCTCCAGTTCACGATCGCGAAGCTCCTTCGCCTGGTTGCGTATCATTCGGATCATCGTGTCAGTCAGTCAATCACATGTTTACAACAGCAGACTGAAAGAAATGCTATCATCTGTTCATGAAGCAACAAAATCAGTATATGTATGTATGGTTACCCTTTTAAAGTCCTGGCTGGATGGCATCGTTCTTCTCGTCCATGATTTTCTTGAGCTCTGTTTCGAGATCTTTAACTTCCTTGGATAGCTTCCGCTGTGGAGCAGTTCAGATTCAGAATGATATTTTGTAAAAATGCATGTGAGAATTAGGGATAGAAAAAGAACGATGGTACATTTGTGACCGTTTGTACCTGGGCATGCCGTAGACGGACAAGGGAACCTGCCTCGTCAATCAAGTCAATGGCCTTGTCCGGGAGAAAACGGTCACTGCAAACAGAAGATGCTGTCAAACTTCAATTTCTCAAAGACATAGCTCCTTTCTTAGAGTAACAGACCTGATGTACTTGTGCGAGAGCTCAGCAGCTGCGGTCAGTGCTTCATCGGCATATTGGACTCTATGATGGGTTTCATATCGCTCTCGCAGCCCTTCTAGAATTTCTCTAGCTTCACCAACTGTTGGCTCAGGAACTTTCACCTGTCGAAAACGCCTTTCCAGCGCTGGGTCCTTCTCAATATGTTTCATGTATTCATCAGTCGTGGTAGCTCCGATACACTGACAACCATCAACGTTAGTAAGAACCTTAGTTAAACAAATTGAACAGAAAGTATTCCCACATGTCAGGTCAAACGTGGTATGCTGACCTGCAGTTCACCTCTAGCTAGTGCTGGCTTCAAAATGTTAGCAGCATCAATAGCACCTTCTACTGCTGATCCTGCTCCTACTAGGGTGTGAACCTCATCGAGGAATAGTATTACATCACCACAGTTCTTGATTTCTTCAACAAGATTCTTTAACCTTTCTTCAAACTCTCCACGGTATTTTGTACCAGCAAGAAAACGTCCCATGTCAATGGAGATAACCTGCCATTGATGAATTTTTGGAAACCAGAATTAATTACTAACCAGTGACCACCCCATCTCATGTTTTGCAGGACAGGTCAAATAAAGCAAAAGAAAATCATCACATTGCCCCATTTTAGAATTTAATTTATTTTCGGTAAATTCGCATATTAATGAACTAGTGTATTCAGCTGGATGTATGTCTTCAAAGAAATTCATCCAAGAATGGTAGCTTAAAAAATCATAGTTATCACAGCCTATTTAATGAAAATATTCATAGGTTTACAAGTTACAAGTGCAAACTGGGTAGAACAGACATGAAAGGAAAAACAGCACGGCAGCATCTTATAAATCTAACCAGAATTAAATAGGTACTCCTTTCCATACATCTTACTTGTATGTAAAACAGTTTCTTGCATTGAAATAACAATCAAATGTAATCATGACAAAACAAATCATAAAACAGGCCCTAAATAACAAAGAGTGCTGACCTTTTTCCCTTGCATTGTTTCAGGAACATCCCCCCTGGCAATGAGCTGGGCAAGCCCTTCCACTGCTGCTGTTTTTCCTACTCCTGGCTCTCCAATCAGGCAGGGGTTGTTCTTCCCCTTTCTGCTTAAAATTTGTACAACTTGATCGATCTGTTTTTGTCTTCCGACAACAGGATCCAACTTTCCCTAGAGTAAATAATATGATCAAAGTATAATTTATGTCCCAGAACATTATGGATTGTGTTGCACTTTAATAAGTCCAGAAAAGTACCTCCTTTGCTAAATTTGTTAGATTAGTTCCATACTCGTCAAGTGTGGGTGTGGACTTCTTGCCTTTTGTCTTAGCGGAAGTTTCAGTGCTTCGAGTTTTCAAAGAAGTCTCACTTCTTCCTCTCCCATCGATTATTTGGAAAGCCTGAGATGCAAGACAAGTTTATGATTATCAATCGATTAAGCATAAAAATGTTATCAAGAGTGCTATATAAACAGAGGCAAAACAATTTATTTGAATACAATTTACCTCATTGATTATGAGGTCCAAGAGTAAATGCAAATGCACTGTGTAATGTGGCTCCACAGTATTTGGTTGTTTCTAATCTTGAGAGCAAGGTGCTGCGTTTCCTCTCGTGCAAGTGAGAAAATGTTCATAATCTCCCCACTGAAACTATTGAGCGTTGCCCTGGTGACAAGACGAGCGTTCTTTTGTCCTCTCGGTGATCTGCTGGGAAGCATAGATTTGGAACCAGGTAAGGGTGCAGGCGCAGGACTATGCACTGCGCGTAGACTAGCAAATCCTGGTGTCTTGGCTTGATGGTTTTGAACCATCGATACTACTGAGGAGGCCTCCTAGTGCTCTGACATTTCCAATTGCTTGTGCTACCTCCAGATGGTGATCTAAGAGAAGGTGGTCTAGATATGCTTCTTGCCATGATTGCAAATGCAGTTCCATAGCCTGCATATGATAGATAATCCGGTTAAGAGAGGGAAAAAAATTCTAGACGCTTCCGCTTGTTAGAAAAATGAATTGAAATTTCCGGTACCCACTTCAGTTATATTTGAGTTCATGTATTATTTGGAACGAGAATTTCACAAGAACTAGGAGTCATGCATACTCTACAGCTTTTAGTTTAATTGATTATGACCAACTCTGCAGAACAATAATTATTTTTAACTATTAAGCAACAAAACTCAATGCTACAATGCACGGTTCACCAAAAAATTGTATAAACTCTCTTTTTTGCAGTACACACAAACATACTATTACCTAATTTTTGTCAGGTGTGCAGCATTTGGCATGATATGCCTGCATAAATTTTAGGACAATATATTTTAAGTGTAGGCCTAGTGCAAGTGGTAGTGCTTGCCGCCTGTGAACCGAGAGGTCACAGGTTCGAGCGGTGGCCTCTACACATTGCACGTGTGAAAGACTCCCGCTAATAACCTCCCTGCACCATGAACTTTTAAGAATTTATTTGAATTCTGAATGACAGGAAATCCATGAAACCCACTGAACCTCACGCAAACATATGTAGGCATTGACAATACAAGAAATAAACACCATACAGATTGGATGAACTCGGAATGCAAACAACCACAGATTTCACAAATAAGCAATGTTTGTTTCGACGTACCTGCAATCCTTGCAGCCTGCGCCACGCTTATGGTAGGGCGGACGGGTACATTGACAGGAGGTAGCTGCAGTGGAGTAGGGGGCCAACAGAGTGAGGCCATGACTTCAAACTAATGTGTTGCCTGTGCATCAGAGCGAGGGTCAATGATTAGAGTAACAACAAAACAAAGCATGAATTCTACATGTTAATTTCCCAGTATGAAAATTGGATCAGGACTTGTGACACACATATCAATGTCGCAGAACGTAGAAGTTACCATGATCATGCTTCGGTTTGAGGCTCTGAGTTCAATTCATAGCCAAATGTATGTACATTATTTGAAATAATTTCACATGTATTCTACGGGAATCATGCCTTCGTCAGTAACATCCACTAAAACGAAGTATGTTCATGGCATACTGCAACAAATCAAATTGCGGCTTTTACCACGATCACTGGCTAGATTATATTTCTCCTCGTCCACGATTTTACTTTACCACAATTATCCATGGTACAAGCACAACAAATTCGGAAAATTCGGCTGGGTGAGTTAACCATGGGCTAGGTCGTTTCTGACGGTTCGGCTAATTAAGCATGTACTGAAGCTACAAAACCCCAAGCAAGCAACGCTGAGTCGTGAGGAGGCAAGGATCGGTTGGTACCTGCTGTGACGCGGCGGCGGCGGCACGGAGGACTCGTCGAGCAAGGCCTGGCCGCTGCGGCGCCGCAGTGGCTGGCAAAAGCGCGGGTGGCAGGATCGAGGTGGGGTTGCCGGAGGGTGAGCCGCTGAGGTCGAGGCGATGGCGACGTGCGGCGGCGGAGGAGGTTGCGGCGCGAGGATCGGACGGGAAGGAAACCTCATCCCGCGCGAAGCAACGGGGTTGCTAAAAGTAAATTTTGGAGATCGCCGCGGAATCGTGTCGGTTTCGGTTCAGGAGACAAAATTTTTGAACAACTTTTTGTTCAAACCTAATTATTTATTACATTATTTATTTATTTTAACCGAGCCTAATAATTATTTAGTTTAACATAGGTTCCTTCATCCACGTATTTATCTGTTATAAGGTTTCGCGTATTTTTCTGTGTGGTTATTCTCGATTCAGCGCAGGACTCGGTCAGATGAAAGGAGCACCATCCATGACTACAAGAAAAGCGTGTGGATTTCAGAAACCATCCATGACTTGCAAGAAATCATCTGATCAAGCATGGTTTCAAAATTGCAAGACAAAAAGATGACCAATCACTGCTCGGTGCCCACCAACACACGAAAAGCATGTTCCGACACATTTTCTCTTTTCAAGCAAAAGGTTGCTACAAAAATTCTACACAAGCCCCACTGCCAGCAGGCCTCTTCAGCCCACCACACATGTTTTAAGCGATCATATATTACATAGCATGCACACAGCACAACAATCCTACAAGCATCACATTACCAAAAGCCAACTGTCTGTTATGCTTACTGAGAGGGTAAGCTGAAATTAGTCCCTTTTTTCCCCAGCACTACATTGATCTACATTGACCAGCTTGTGGCGCTGCATCCTACCTACTGGGTGCTATTTCTGACATGAACAAGGTTCCTCAGCTCTTCAAATGCATCCATGGTCTCTGGGTCGAAACCACCAGCAAACTGCAAAAAATGAGCAATAGTTTAGATACAAATCAGAGAGAGCTTGCAGATTTGACAAAACAATAGCTTCTTGCAGACACAAGCTGTATATGAGAAATGCATATGTATGTGGTAATGATGTTAGCAAAGAATGGTTGCTAATCTGATCAATAGGGTAGATGGTACATGCATGGGAGTTTCCCTTTTGTGAAGTTACTGCTACAATGTGTTACCTGATGCATCCTGAAAGCAAATCTGACAGCCTGAAGCAGCATATACTCCAGGGCTGGATCCTTGTTCAGAGGTCCCATGTATTGAAGCTCCATAGCGACCCTTTTCATGTACATCTTTGCTAATTTCACGGAAGCAAACTTTATCTGCAGTCACCAAGCAGAAAACATAAGGGAATACTCCAGCAATATAAATAGATACAACAGTTTCAAAAAATATATATAAATAGATACAACAGCAGGTCTTTCACAAGCTGGTGTTGCATTATAGTCTTTCATGAATAATGGCAGAAATATAATATGCATTTGCTGACAAAGGGATCAAAGACTCCTGATGAGAGACTGATAGCATTCCTTAAGCAACAGTGCATAAAAGCAATAGTTTCAGAATTCTCAAGGAAACTAGAGAAAATCACAGTAGATTTCTCCACTTAGGATTATGAGGCTCTTCAAATAAAAAGGAAAAAAAAGGTATTTGCAATGTCACTGTCATCATTGAACTTTTAGTAGCCATCATCAAAGCATGCCTAAAAGTAATGGACATCAAGCTATCATTCAATACAGTGAAGTAGTGTAATTCTGACAAGGCCATTTACAGTTTTATTAGCTGATGAAAGAGTATACTTCTGAATTTAAACCTGCAGGGGGCAGTCCAACTTAGAACATTTACCTTGCTAATAAGATTGTTATCAAGCATCCAGTCAGTCGGAATATTGAACTCCTTGCACTGCCTCATCATAGCATCTCTTGTCCTTAGAAGGTTGTAGACACCTCGTTCAGTCCTGAATTAAGAAGCCAATCAAATTATCAGTACCTTCTTTCCTTCCCTGAAATAATTACCAAATGGACACATGCTCATTGCATATTTAAGTAAACTAGGTCATACTTTTCAGATACTGTAACCATTTTCTTCAGTGCAATGTCACAGGGTAGGCGTGGATCATCTTTATAGTTTGAAACTTCCGATTCCAATTTTTTCAGGTCCTGGTAGCCGAAAGCTGCCTCTCGCAGAGTGTCTGCCTTCCTCTCAGGCCAATCAAAATGCTTCAACACTGCTCTCTCATCCACCTTCATGTGAGGAAATTAAAAAGGAATAATTTAAGTGACCACTACAATTGAAAATGATTACTCAGAAATCACTCATATCAGAATATACATACTAGGAAGCCAAGTTCATCATCTAGCCATTTCACAAATGCAACCACATCTTCGATATCTTTGTAGGCTGCACTTAGTCACCTCCTTAATCAATGATTTCACAAATTCACCTTGGGTCTCAACATCCGCCTTGATCTGAAAATGGAATAAAGTACACAGTTAATGCCAGAAAACCAATTATTACTATTTGTATTGTCACCGTATTTTGATAGCAAGACTGAGTGCACTACTTACTGCCTGCAAATGGGATGAGCGGTTCTCAATTTCACCAATCATGCTACTCCGCATATTAGCAGCGTTAGCAGCTTCACAGACTCCACCACTGGAAGTATCCTTTTTTGAGTCCCTTCTCATAAGTGAATGGTACAGCTCTGCGACCTGTGGCGCCTCTTCATTACACCAGTACTTTTGAGGAAAACTTTGGTGGAGGCGGAGGAGGCGGTGGCCGTGGCGGATTTGCAGTCGATCCGTTTGATGGACCAGAGTTTGGCACAGAAACAGAAGGTCTTGGTGGAGGGTTAGGGATGCGCAACACACGCTTTTCAACATCCAGACACTGAGACTTACATACTTCTGACTTGCCAAGAACAAACCTTGAACTTTCAGATTGACCAAAATCATACTTGTCCACGAGAAGATCACGCTTCTCCCTGATTGTCGGATCCTTATCACAGGAGAGTGACTCATCTGTTGCGTCTGGAAGGCTGATAAAGGTATCAGATTGCCTTCTCTTCACGATATTGAAGTCTTGTGCACATCCCTTTGGCCCACCAAGTGAGTGCCTCCGTGTCGGACTTCGTGCTTCTGCAGCCTCTACCCATGCCCTATCAAGAAGTGCTTCCTTTTAGATGCTTGACAACTCTTATCATTCTGAGACCACTGTTTGATGCGTTCCGCAATGCTGAATTTTACATCAGAATTGTCCTCAGCATTTCTTGCATCACCATCAGTGCTACCAAACTCATTAAAACCATACCACCATCATAATTTATATCAGTCATTGCTCTAGCTGCTTGATCCGAATTACAGAGCTCATGGCGTAGGCATGAGTTGATCCACCGAAGATAAGCAAGTTCCTCAACCTCGGTTAGCCGACTCATTTGCAATCCCTCAACTTGCTTGCTAAGGTTTGCATTTGTGTGCCTCAGCGATGCCTCAGCTTGAACCTTAGCAACTATATCACTCTGTGACAGTATTCAATGCATAGCAAAAAAAAGGATTAGTTAAAATATTTTCATACAAAGGTACAGACAGAAATAATCTAGTTCAAACAATGGTACCTCTGCATTCTTCTCAAGGCCAGTCAATTTGGACTCAGCTGAAGAGAGCTTAATTGCTAGATTTCGTTTCTGAAACTGAAGCTCTTTGTTTAACCGGCGTAGTTCAACAACTTCAAATTCCAAGTTTCCTGAAGAAGGTTTATTGTCCCCATCTATAATAGGTACCTGATTGCCATGCCCATCTAATCTTACATTTTCCTCACGTTGTTCTACCATAGAAGATGCAACTGATAATTGTTCGAGAGACTTGTTTTCTCAGCTTCTAATGAAGTATTAAGTCGTGCGAGCCTGTCAATTTCACCTTTCCTAGAATCAAGCTCCTTCTCAAGTTCTGAAACTCTTGGGTTTCTCTGCATTGCTGCAACTCTGCCTGTAATGCTAGTTCCCTTTCTTCGACTCACGCAGTTGTTCCCTGAGATGATCCAACTCAAGGAAAAGATCATGAGATGCGGGGGACCTAATATTGTGGCAGTCAAAGACATGGGGATGGACTTGAGCACCAGCTGGTGAGCAAGGGAAGTCTCCAATAAGAGATCTTTTAACCCTAGAGTGATATGGAATCTGTTGGTTGGTCTGATTGACATTTTGAACAGCCGCAAGAGGTGGTTTCTTGCTTGCAATGGCAGCTGTCTTCTTGGTTTTCTTGTCTGTTGTAAACCCTTTGACAATTTGGGAACCCCATGATGACCCAAACTTGGGCTTCAGAGAACTTGGATTGCTTTTGGAGTCAACCCTCGATCTGCATGGCTTTGTTTGGTTGTCAAACATGATATCTTCTTTCATCTTTTCCCAAGATTACTACGTTCAGAGCAGTAAACATGCAACTGTGACTGAACCTGATCAGTACAACACTCCAGTAGCAAGACCTGCAAATAAATGAGGAAAACCATTACTATTTTCACCATGGAAAGAGAAGATATATAATAGCGTAAAATGGTTTTGCAAAAGAGCTATAGGATTAAGTTTCATTTTTAAACTCTCTGCATATAACCGTAACTTGTATGTAACTAACTCATCAATCTCAATTTATTACCAAAGGAGCTGTCATCACACCTATGCATGGAGCAATTAACAGTAATGAACCATTTGCCTCAAAAGCCCTCCCTTTCCTATTTACTCCTACGAAGCCCTTACACAGAGCATTAAAGAGAGTAGCATTCATACTGATGAAATCAACTATGTCAATCCATATAGACAACACTAGGGAAGCAAAAGTAACAATCATGTTTAGTACTGTACTACCAGGTTGCTGTTCCCCCACAAGGTTTGAGTAATCGAATCAACCCTGGATTACTAATCCGTCCAAATGATATTGCATTATAGCACTTGTTGTGGAAAGATTACAAAACCAGCTCCAGGAACTGTGTTCTACCAGACTACAAGGAAATGTATACAGTAACAACCTCATTTCCCCCAACATCCTGAGTACTAGCCTCGCTGAAACATGGAAAGATAAACAGAGACTCATCCAAATCCCAAGCCTTTGAAGCAACGGCATCCCATAGCCCCAACCAAAACAATGCCAACTTATATATAACAAACATGAACACGGTGCGCATCAATCTTTCGGCATCTTAGTACAAAAGGAAACCTGAGAGCATTGCACATTCCACTTGGTTGAGCAACTCATACCTCTCATCCCAACGCCGCAGACCCGCACAAGCTGAAAAATGTCCTCCGAGGGACCTCACCTCACCTAAAACCACGAGCAAGGGAGAGACGAATCTGAGGTCAGGCACACTCTCCGTTCAGAAAACCCGAACCTTCCCCCACACTACCAGCTCAAAATCACCAGGATTCACTACGACGAGATGGGGACCTCACCTAAAACCACGAGCAAGGGAGAGACGAATCTGAGGTTAGGCACACTCCTCCGTTCAGAAAACCCGAACCTTCCCCCACACTACCAGCTCAAAATCACCAGGATTCACTACGACGAGATGGGGGAAAAGCACGCAGCTCAAATCGATCTTGAAATGAAATCCCCCACCTAGCCTGCACACCAACAAGGCAACCCCAAGCAGCTGAAAGCCGCAAGCTCCTTTCCAATTCCCCACCGCGAAGCCCCCGAATCAGCTAGCAGCCGGGACCGCGGCGACCGGCGGCGATTAGAATACCGAGCAAGCAGCTAGCAGCCTACCACTCCCGGCAGCAGCGGCGCTCCGGTCAATAAATAAACAACGAGATCGAGCAGCGCAGACTAGCGGAAGGATGGATGCGGACAAGGGGGAGGTGGTGCTTACTGCTAGCTTCGGATGCTTTGCCTTGCCTCGGCGCGCCGCCCGAAACGGAGGAATCGCTTCCGCCCCCACGCGCGGATTTTTCAATGGATTCCTCCCACGAACTTCGAGACGCCACGTGGCCGCCTCGAGGTCTCGGCCTCGGTCTCTCCCGTGGCGAAGAGAGAAGGGGATGGAGGTGGAGGAAGAGGAGGGGGGTTTTGAATTTTGAAACCGGACGGGGAGAAAAGGTGGGTAGCCGTAGCGGTAGGCCGGTAGCGGTAGCTCCTGCAGGCCTCTGCTCTGCAGCAGCAGCACGCTAGCGGCCGGGGGCCAGGGCAGGGAGGAGGGGATGCTGACGGGTGGGGCCCGCGGTGTCGGAGCGGTCGGCTTCGTCTTTTCGCCTGATTTCTCGCTGCCCTGTGCCCGTGCGCGGGGTACCGCTGTAGGGTGGGCCCGCGTGGCAGGACGCTCCCCGAGCTGACTTTGTCAACGGGCTTTGTCCGTAGTGTAGACGTGTTTGTCCCTTTGTCTCCTCGTAGTGACTGTACTATGCTTGAAGAACCCCTAGCGAAGGATTTGTGTAAATTCAATCACTGCATGAGCAAACAAACCATCTGATTCGATTTGGAAGGTGTTGTCCATGATTTTCTTCGGGATACAAATGTCCCACTGATGGAATACATTGCCCGAATTGCATCAAACCAGTTGCAGTTACAATTACTTGAATGTCTTGATATCTGCTTAATACTCCAGCCGTTTCAAAATAATCATTTTAGCTTTTCTAAGTATATATAAACTTTGTTAAGTATTTAGACGTAACCCTATACTTATATCCAAAATCGATATATCTAGAAAAAATAGGGGTCTGATTGGTTCGAGACCAAAGTTGCCTGACCAAAATTTTTGCTATGTAAATTTTGACCACCAATTCAAAATCTTGATCAATTTTGACAATTCAAATGAACTAAGGTGCACAAGATGAACTTTTTAGTCACTCATTCATTTAGATTGTTGAAATTGATTAAGATTTTGAATTGGTGGTCAAAATTTAAAATGATCAAAATTTTGATCGAGTAACTTTGACCTCAAACCAATCAGACTCTAGAATTATTTACAATTTGATGAAACGGATGAATGGAAATTTTACTTTTGACAGGTAGTGCGAGTCCATCCGACGATCCCAGCAAGGGTCCCACCTTTGAGCTCTAGGCTATGGCCTGGCCTTGGCCGCTCTCTATCACGTCTCTATCTTCGCAAATTACAAATTTACAAGCCTGGTGAGTAATGCCCTTTTCTTACCTTTCTGGTCATGTAGGATTGTGAACATGAACCGGCCACCAAACGAGACACATATATGATATATGTATGCAATGCGCTGGAAGCAACGGCATATGCACCGGATTGATGGGTGCGTCTCTTTTATTTTATTTTATTTTATTCTATTTACTATCAGTCATGCCAAATCTCTCCATCGGTTGCTTGGATAGTGACAACACAAAGTATTTCCACTCTAGTCGGTGTGACTTTTTCAGCTATGTTTTATTTTATCTCTTCTAAGTATAGTAAAAGTCTAGATAACTTCATAAACTATATTTTGATTCAATTTATCTTTTAAACTTTGCTATTTGCTTCAACTTACCTTAATGCAAATTGTCATTTTTATTTCTCCATACACAAGTTGGATTTTAATTTTAGACTTTACAAGTGGTAGTGGACATCACAATCTATATTAAAAAATATTTGATGGAATTTTCATCATTGTTTTATATAATTTTGTATCTTAAGAATAAATTTTATTATTACATATCTTACCTTATCAAAATGTGATGAAAAAATTCATGATATTTTTAACATATCTTATGTTGGTTGCTATAAACTTTGCAAAATTTGAGCTTAAAACTCTACTTGTGCATGGGAAAATAAAAATACAAATTGTGTCAAAGGGTAAATTGAACCAAATAGCATAGCTTAGGGGTAAACTGAACCAAGAAATACTTTAGAAGGTTATCCATACTTTGGTTATACTTGAGGGGAGTAATTTGAATTTTCTCACTTTATTTTATCACAAGAACACTTGTGTCAAACTTAACTTTATTATTAATTACATAAAAGTATTGAATTTCTAAATGACAATGGTATTCACTTAAAAACAATGGTATGAGTATTTTTGTCATGTTTTTTCAAAAAATTATAGGTTCTTTTATAGGACCATACCACCAAGTGGTGGTATGCCACCAAGTGGTGGTATGCAGTATATAGTTATTTTTGGTAAGGGTAAATAGGTAATTTTTTATATTTTTAAAATAAATTTGGCAACCTCAAACCGAGAAAAAAATCGTTTATGCTACAAGGAAAATTTAAATAAAAAAATTTTATTTTTAAAATTTGAATTGAAAAAATTTGTTTTTGAAATTTGAATTAAAATTTTTGTTTTTGGATTTTGAAAACAAAGGCCATACCACCAGAGGGAAATGAAAAAAAATGATTTTGAAATTTGAATTGAAAATTTTCATTTTTGAAATTTGAATTGAAAGTTTTCATTTTTGAAATTTAAAAAAATTTGGCCATACCACCAGAGGAAAATGAAAAAATATAAATATTTCATTTATGCCACCAAGGAAAATTTTAAATGAAAAACATTTAAAGTTTTGAAATGAAAATTTCCGTTTGAAATTTGAAAAAAAAAATTGACCATACCACCAGAGGGAAATAAAAAAAAAAGTTGAAATGAAGTTCCTCCATCGAAAGCAGTTCCCGTCCATGTCAGACTTAGGGCCCGTTCGGTTCCCTGGGTTTGACCCTCTGGAACAGTTCCTAGCCGGAATGGTTAGTCAATTTCTATAATTATGCATCAGCTGGAATGGTTTCTAAGCACATTCCTAGCTAAACAAACGAGCCCTTATGGGTGGTTCGAATGGCATTTTATTCATCCTCTCTTCCCAGTTTATTCCCCCCAAGTTTCAATATGTTTCATTTGTCTCTATACTGTGTGATTTGAAAAAAAAAAGTTTCAGTATGTTTCCGTATGACGACCCTGAAGTGCATGTACGCTAAGTCGCTAACACAAGCACGGTAGCACAGTTCAATTCATTTAGGCCACTTACCAGATCTGTATACGCATACAGAAATAGGATTGTCATGAAGAATCTAACCCGACTAGACATCGAAAGGTGATAAAAATCTCAGTGGATAGGAGATCAGGGCAAAATTGATGCAAAATCATAACATTTTCATAATCCACGCACGTATTGATGTAATCATATGGCAGCATGTTCGGCTGACTGGTGGCTGGTGCTAATTTGTTCTTCGAGAAAAATATCGTTGTCTAGTTGGTAGCTAATAGCTGATGTTGATTTGTTTTGACAGAAAAAATACCGCTAGTTAATGATTGATAATCCAGACTAACATGTTATAAAGAAATGTTTCTTCATTATGGCATGCATGCATCTCAACCAGTCTCTACACACACTTTGCTATGTAAGGTGGTTATTTTTCTCTGAATAGCATCTCTTTCGTCGTAGCCTCGCAGGGAGCCAACAATGATGCATGGCCACGATGATTTAAAAAAGTTTGCACTTCTTTTGAGATCATGTTTTTATTTTATTCCATGTTTTTCGAAGAGAAAAAAGTTGATTCTTATCCTAAAATTATTGAAATGGGCTCCGATCTAATGCGTTCTTGTTCATTTTTACTTTTTCTCTTCCTGTGAAATTATTCTCTTACATATTTAACATTATTTTCGCTCATGCTAATGGAATAATCCCCTTAAAAAAGTTATTCCTGCACATTTTTTACATCTGCATTTTACCTGGAAAACTAATCGAGATGTGATAGAAAATAAAGTGACATTTCCCTTTTTTGATAGAAACTTCCTCTTTTCTTTGAAAAGAAAATAACACATAAGTCCAACTTCCGTATGTGTCACTGAAAATTGAATTTTATTTATTTATATATATATATATATAGTGATTTTCGCAAAATAAATGCCCGTTAAACAAATTTGCAAAACTATACATCTGCCGCCGTACCATACAGCGTTTGGTCTGTAAGCGTCATACGGTACGGCAGCAGATGACGTGGCACGGGAACAGGACACCAAGCGGTACCATACGACGCTAGGGATAAACGTTGTATGGTATGGCGCTTGGATTCCTAACGCCAGCGCTGCGGGCTCGCAAGCGCCGGAAGGAAGCGGCAGCGAGCACCAACATGCGACCGACATTTCGCCCGTGTCATCTGACGGTTTGTTTTTAATTTGGCTAACACTAGATACGCGAATTGTTGAATTACATAAACACTTAAAATGACGGTTAGTCCTAAACGACGGTTGGAGGTTGAGACGGGGCGAGTGAGGGGAGAAGCCAACCGCCGTTTAAAATGGCGTTTCTTCTTTTTTTTAATAGAGCAAATTACATGACACGTACGACGCTGGTTGCACCGGTACTAATCCTAACATGCCTTAGGGAATTTAAAAAATGATTACAACAACACAACTAGCCTACTGGTAGGAGAACCCGGACATCATAGGTCCGCCGGAGTGCTGGGAGGGCATGTAGTACCCGTACCCAGGAGGTGGTGGAGGTGGAGGAGAAGGTGGTGGGGATGGAGATGTTGGTGGAGTGTTATCCTTCTTCTCGTGGCATGGACAGCAGCAGAACTCGTCCTCACAACGGTGTTTGTTTTGAACACAATAGGTCCCCTCATGGGGCTGTCATCTTCCCTAGATGGTGGATCTAGACGAGCCTGTGCCTCTTCGAGCTCCCGCTTGAAGTTGCAGATGACGACGTTCTCGAGGTAGTCGATGTACTTTTGGTATGGCTCGATAGCTGGAGGATCCACCAATTGCACGAAATTGCAGAAATTTGGTTGCTCCGAGTACTGCGGAAAGGGAGACTATGTTAGCAAACCAAAAGAAGATGATGGACCAAAGTCATGTAACTGCTTACCCAAGCATACTGACGCGAGCGGCGTCGGAGTTGTTCCATCCCTGATAAACTTGCATCACGCAAAACTTACCGTGTGCACACCTTGGCTAGTTCACCGGTTGATTGGGTGCGTAGCTTCTAATATCATGCATGGATTTGAAATCTCTCTTATCTAAGACTGGAAAATTGTCTTTGAAGTCTGGGTCTTGCTCAGTCCACACTCCAGGACCAACAGACTCATCATCCCCACTCCAGGAAGACATTGCTTCTTGATGTGAAGAGGTACGAGAGAATAGAAGGGTGGTATATATGTAGGCAATGAAGAAGCCTGGGTGGTGGGCCAGTCAATCCGTGGGAAGAGAAACGAGCAGTGACTCAGAGAAAACACACCATAGAACCCTAGTCGATCCGGTAGGTAAAGGAACTACGTAGTGACTCAGAGAAAACACACCCTACACCATTCGGAGGAAACAAACATTAATGTAGCTGGATTCACGTTCTTAAGGATACAGACCGACGCTAGTGCATGATGATATGAAATGGTAGTTTCTGAGTGACACAGTCGAACTCTATGTCTGGTACTCTAGGTCTACTAAGTACAACGGGGGTATTTCCCCTTCCTGATGGCATCCGGCCCGGCCTCCTTGGCCCGGCGAGCTCTCTCCCTCTTCCTCTTTCTATCTGCTTCACGGGCCTGGGCCGCTTCACGTTCTCTCATCTCCGAATGAGAATTTCTTCCGCTCCTCCTTCCGCTTTTCCTCTCTTTTTTCTGCCACAATCATGCGGAACCACCTCTCCCTTGCATCACGGCCCACCTCCTCGACGTAGCGCTTGTCGAACTCATCGCTTTGTATCTAGGCACTGCATGAAATCACAAAGAGGAGGTGGAGTCTTTTGCAAAGACATGTCAGCACATAATAAAACAACAATGACAAACAAATAATCGATAAATTTAGTAAGTTCTTACTTTGGCTCTAACATTGCGGTAGAGTGGCTTGATCGGGTCATGCACATAGTTGGCGCACATGAATAACCTCATCCCGTAGGCGTAGCCGAGAACCTTGCACTTGACAAGCTTGCGGTTGTCACCTTGAAGCACATAGGAGTGTGGATCCCCTTTGGCACCGCAACATTGTCCTTCCTCGTGGTGAGGAACTCCAAGTCCAACTCAGGACTTGAGGAAGCCAGTGAAAACCTACAAAACAAGATGAGAACAATCAGATTAGCAACATAGGGAAAATAATACAAATGAATGTGAGGAATTCAATATTTTTAAACAATGAAATTAGTAGCAAATGAAACAGAATGCAAATAACATAAATTAATGGAGACACAACGAAATAGCAGGTCAATATTACAATACAATAGCGGTTCAATATTACAACACAATAGCAGTCTCACATGAATAAAAGTTTTTATTGTTACAAAACAACTACGATCATATGATTCCACCACGGCCACGGGTACGACGTCCATGGCCAGGGCATTCCATTCTGGAAGTACGATCACTGCATTCCTTCGTTGTTGCGATGGGAACGACATCCACGGCCACTTCCACTTCCTGAAGGTGCTGGAGCATTGGAAAAATAGGATGTTTCAGTGCATTTCTTGTAGGAGTGCCCTGGATTGTTGCACTTAGAGCATATCTGCACCGAACGACTAGCTTCGGCCTCATCCATGTTGTTCCTAATCCTTTTATTCTTGCGCCTGACCAACACCTTGGCACATGTCTGGATCTGGATTTGGTATGTACGGCGCATTTTCTTTGGGGTCTTTAGTGAAAGTATCAAGGAAGAGATAGCCCTCAACAGTGTGGTTCCAAGTGTCCAGAATGGTTTGTTTCAAGAAGTATTTAGGCATGTACCGACCCCAGTGGTAACCATTAGTTGCATAGCATGCAGCGATCACATGTGAGCAGGGGTAGTGTAATAACAGCTTGCTTCTGGCAAGAGCATGTGCACCTCTCGTTCCCAATAACTGTAAGTTGTCTTCTTATTTCACCATCCGCTTTTTGTGATTTGGACTGACACCTTATCTCATACTTCCACTTAACTTCATCTCCAGGCTCATGTCGCAGAGGTTGTGGTAAGGCTCTGTGAGAAAGAGCCCTTCTCTGTTTTTTGTCCAAGTACTCAATCATCCATCGAATACACCTTCTCAATGTCTTGCATAGCTTGATGTGTTGCGATGAGCACGCTCAAAAAGTACTTCATTGTGCGGTACAAGAAGAACTCAATAATGCCAACAAGAGGAAGAGCTCTGGCACCACGCAATACCGTGTTGTAAACCTCAGCAAAATTTGTTGTCATTATCCCATGTCTTACACCTCTCTTATCAACAGAGACACCACTTCTCCTTGGCTCATTCTCAATCCATCAAGCTAAAAGTCTTCACAGAATGTCTCCTTCTCCGTCTGATGTTTGGAGTATCTAGCCCCACGTCCTCAAGAGAAACTGGCTCTTGCCCAGGTTCAAGATTGATTGGTTTCTTAGCTATCTCTTCTGATGCTTTTTCATCAGATCATCTAATTTCTTCCAAATCTCATTGAACTTTCTTTCCTGATTCTGTGAACATAATCGCTTGAACAATTATGTCAGTTCTTTGTTCTTGAACTGGATGTGAAAGTTTGCTCCCATATGCCTCATGCACCACCTGCTATGAACATATGGACATTATGCTTCTCTGTGACGTTCTTGGCTACCATCTTTGATGTCATTCATCGCCTGCAGAATACCTTTGTGCCTATCGTGTATCATGCACATGTTTGGCACACCCCCCACCACCATCTGCTTCAATCTCTCCAGAAACTAATACCAACTATCACCATTCTCTCCCTCTGCAAAAGCAATAGCCAAGGGCAACAACTGATTGTTGCCATCTGCCTCAACAGCTGTAAGGATTGTGCCCTTGTATTTTCCTGTAAGGAATGTGCCATCTATGCAAATGACTGGCCGGCAATGTTTAAATGCTGCAATAGTGGGACCCAATGCTAAGAATGCTCGCTGCAAGACTTGCTTCTCTGGCCTTGATACTAGATTATAAGTCTTGATATCATAATAACTGTCAGGATTTAGCATGACAATTGTGTTCAACAACCTAGGCAAATTGTCATAGGATGCTTCGTAAGTACCCCACCTCTTCTCCAGTACCTTCTTCTTCGCCATGTATGTCTTGTTGTAACTTATAGTGTATCTAAATTTCTCCTCAATTGCCAAAATAATAGACTTCGGCTCATAAGCAGTATTGTCCACAATCTTAGAGAACATGTGGCTAGCCACCGGCCGACAAATTGCGGTGACTTGCATCCAACTGGTCAAGTACACAAGTGTGATCCACAACAAATTTGACCTCTCAGTAATTTTTCCACTTGCTCTTAGAAGCATACACTCGAAAAGAACAGTTGTGCTTCAGACAATCTACTTCATATATGTGTGGAGTACTTTTCAGTACCCTGAACTCTCTCTGCGAAGTCAAGGTGACCCACCTCTTCACTGCATCCTTGTCAGTGTTTTAGACACCGAGCCTACGACGGGGCAGTAGTAGATTGTCTTGATGGGGCTCGCCGAGATCAGGAACACGATGGTGAGACATGGGGCACACAATTAGACAGGTTCGGGCCGCAATGTGCATAATACCCTCGTCATGTATCTTTGCGTGGCTCTGTATTGATTGTGTATGTTTTGAGAGGGGTCCCTGCCTCGCCTTATATGCCACGGGAGGCAGGATTACAAGTCGGATTGGTACAAGGGTACTATTGGAGTAGGACCCGGAGTAGCCTATGAAGGGTATGGAAAGCTATCCTAATCTTAGTACAAGTCCTTGTCGCCTTGTCTTGCCTTGTGGTCCACGGCACCAGCACCATGGCCCACTAGTCGAGTAGTCTAAGTGTCTCTACAGAACTCATCTCCTCGGTATGGCCCACATGTGTTGGTGGGTCCGAGGATGCCACGACAAGTCCCCAGTACTTTGTGAGTCGAGTGCAATGCTCCAAGTAGTCTTGAAGGTCTCCACGAATAGTTCCCAAGTGTCCCCAGGTTCTACAAGCTTCAATCTTCAATAGTACTTGAATCATCACAAGGTCGAAGGTACTCCACTAACTCCATGAGTAGTCTTGAAGTCTTCTCGAGTTGTTCCCAAGCGTCCCAGTACTTCCTTGAAGGTCTTCAATAATACCCGTTCTTGAAATCTTTGCATCAAAGATCCATATGGAAATGCGACATTAAAATCACATTCCATATGGAATGTAACCCCCGAGCCTTAGGTCGAATCCAGGATTCAAGCTGAGGGTCAATCTTCTACTCTTTGATCTTGCTCCGAAAAATCCATGAAAATCGAAGAAATAATATAGGAATGTGATTTGCAAAATCGCATCCTATATGGATGTAGCCCCGAGCCTAAGTTCGAATTGACAATTCAAGCCGAGGGTCAATCGTAGTCTTCCAAATAATCCCGTAAAATCGAGAAAACTGAAGGACACGTGGCACGGAGCCCCCGAGCCTTGAGTCGAGTACTTTCTCGAATTGAAGGGTCCAATCTGACTGTAGAATAATGACCTGTATTTAGAGAACTGTAGCTGAGTGAAATCCAATTCCATCGAGTAGTCGAGCCCCGAGATGGAGCCGAGCAGGTCTTGAGTTTAGTCCTCGACTTAGTCAAAATTTTGCCTGTGAAACCAATCATTGAATAAGGGTCACCAGGTCGAACCGTTAGGGTTTTTGTTTTATAAATACCCGAAGAGGTATCCCTTAGGGTTTCACTGCTCCCATTCGTCCTTAGATCCAGAAAGCCTTAGCAACCGTAGCCGCCGCAGAGTTCGAGCGTCCACGCCACCAAGAGTTTGCACCTCCACCCCCTCGCAGTCCTCGAGTCGATGCGAAAGAAGACTCGTGGATCGACGTGATGAAGCCAACGCCATCCAAGGGTCAGAAGAGGAAGTCCGACCGCGGCAAAAATCAGTTGCCGGAGTCGAAGTACAAGACGGTGGTCATCACGAAGCCCCGCCAGCCGCCTCTTGAAGAAATCCAAGATGAGGAAGAAGATATCAAGGCCCTCGGCCGGTGTTGCTGCGAAAAAGCGATTGCTGGTTGGAGTTCTGCTGCCGGATATGCGTGGCCGATGGAGAAGAGCCCGGATGAAATCCCAATGTTCGGGCACTTCG
Source organism: Cenchrus purpureus (assembly GCA_022644695.1). Classification (NCBI taxonomy): domain Eukaryota; kingdom Viridiplantae; phylum Streptophyta; class Magnoliopsida; order Poales; family Poaceae; genus Cenchrus; species Cenchrus purpureus. The sequence continues at coordinate 191,682,482 of CP053461.1, read as the reverse complement.
TCGAGCGTGGGTTGGTTGACGCTCGTCGGACTTCTTTAGAGGCTTCCTCGACTTCTTCAAGCTGGAGCACATGCACCTCAATCCCAATAGCATCTTCCAGTTGCGATTAGCACGTGCACTTGCGAAGCTTTCGGAATCCGCCCACATTGGGCTCGTTTAGGAAGATCTTCCGCTTGAAGCCGCAGCCCAACACCAACTTCCCAGTTGTAGTCGGTGGAGCCGGTGTCCACATGCACCAGAAGACACAAGAGTTGTACTTCAAGTACGACTTGATTGACTCAAATCAAGACTGGAAGAACAAGTGGTTCTACATCGACAATGCCCCCGCCTCGCCAAAGCCCAAAGATGTTCAGGTGTATGACTGGCTCTGGAAGGATGAACCGACGATGCAGGAATGCATTCAAATACCGTAGCTGGCAAGATTGCAGAAGAAAGCGCAAGGCCTGACCACTGAGAGAGTAGCCTTCAGCTTCATGAAGCGATGGGTACAACCCTTGATGCAGCGGGAGCATCTCGGTTCGAGTACACTGGAGCTGATGATGGCTCGAGGCTGTCTTTAGAAGAGATCAGTGATGATCTTGCGATGGAGAGACTGCAGAAGATCTTCAAGAATCTTCACGGAATTCCTGCAGCTATGCAGGAGTATAGTGCCGACAACCCTCCGCGTCTGGTAAGTTTCAAAGAACTAGCCCCCGAGTACTTATTATTAGTAGTCGTGTAGCTAACTTTTGCCTTGTTTCGCAGGAGGATGTCTTGAAATTTGTATCTGACCCTCCTCCTCGTCCCCAAGACCCACTACAAGCGCCGAGGAGAGCCAGCAGAGTTGAGGCTCAAGTCCTCGAGTAGTCGATCCTGCTCAAGGGAAGAAGAAGAAGTCTTGGTGGAGGACGCCTCCTCAAGCGGCGATGACCAAACACTTCAACAGCGTTTTGAAGTGAAAAGCCGCTACAGGTACTCTGGGGCGTCAATCCCCAGTGGCCTCACCGCGGGAGTGTTGAAGAGACCGGCATCATCTCTCGCAGATGATGTGACACTACCACCGCGGAAGAAGAGGACCACGGTGGGAAGCGGTCTGAAGAAAATCACAGGCCTCTCCTCCATTACAGTAAGTGTTGGAGAACCTTTAAGTAGTCAATGTCATATTGAATTCTTGTTCTCTACTGTAATGTCTTGAATTTTGACTTGCGCAGGTTATTGAGAGTGCAACCAATGTACCCTCAAGTAGCCCCTAAGAATAACGTAACCCGAGGTGGTTCCGGCATCAACCGTGGAGATGGTGGCGCCACGAGCAACAAGCCGTGATACCAGGAAGTGTGTTGACGGTGGAGAGTGTGCCAGAGGTGCCGGCGACGCCTTCTTTTTTCGACATGCTGGGGCCGAAAGTCTCAGTGCCTCGAGTTGCTCTGTAAGTACTCAAGTACCGAGTACTTATTAATATTGTTTAGTTTGATTTTGCTGACCAACTTGTTGATGCAGAAAATCCACCGATGTGAAGTGGGCGCCTGAAGTAGTCTTCTTGGAGGAGACCAGACTCCTCAAGAGCAACAAGAAGATGTACTCCCGGCGCCAAGAAGTACTCGCCGAGCGTCGCATTTGCACCGCACTTCCTCTGGAGTGACGTGGTAAAGGCGGCGGTGGAAGCAGCTTCCAAGCCCAGGGCTCAGGATCCTAATGATATTGAAGCCGTGGTGAATGAAGGCCTGGAGGCTGATCCAGAAGCCATGCTGCGCCACGAAGAAGTTCCAACTGTTGAAGCCCCCGTGCGCCAAATAGATGCGCAACTGGCACTTGAAGACAACCCGGAGGGCCGCATAGTGCCGCACGAGCCACTCATTGAAGACCCGGCTCCTCTGCGTAATGCTGCGCAATACTCTGCAGCAAGCACAAGTACTCAATCCATGGCTGAAGACTTGATGCCATACGACGACTCGTGCTCGGATGAAGATAACTTGCAGCATCTTTGAGATGTTCCATGACGTCGATCGGTAGTGTAAGTGTGTAGTCTCTTGTAGAGTACTTTTTAGCCAAAGATAACTTGTCTCTGACTCTTGTATTACTTTGCATGTTGCAGGAAGTAGTCAAGCAGTCGAAGCGCAAGACTCACTGCTTGAGCAACACGTGGCGGAACATCGAGGAAGTCACGCAACTTAGAGAGCAAATGAAGGAGCAAAAGCCTTGTCTCTGAAGCTGCAAGAAAGACTTGATGGAAACGCCGCCGAATACCACAACGAGATCCGTGTCGACCCAAAGATAACGTTGTTGGTAAGAACAAGTCTCTGCGCCAGAAGAATAAAGGTAATCTCCCTTTCTGAATTCATTGTTGAGTACTTTTTCCATGTATACTGCATCTGATAAGTAGCCTTGTTCCCCTGCAGAGCTGACTGAAGAGGTTGATAAGTTCAAGAACAAGGTCTTGGACTGGCAGCTGGCTTATAACCGTGAAGAATCAGCTCGCATGGATCTTGAAGCGGATTATAAGGTGCGGTGCTTCGAACTTGAACGTGAGATGGAGATTCGCATTGCCGGCTGGAATGACTTGTTGACATGTATGCAGTCGTTGAAGACCAAGATCGAAGAAGCCGAAGGCCTACACTCAGAGTTGAAAGCCTTGACAGAAGAAGCCGAGCCAATAGCCAATCTTTTCGAGCCCAGGGTTGCTGGAGTCCAGCCTCGTCCACTTGTGGAGAGGTTGAAAGATACGTAGAAAAGATTACGGAGTATGCTCGAGGTCGGCTTGCTTGCGATCCCGAATCAAGTCTTGAGCTTCATCAAGTCTTTCTACGCCGAGGTGGATCTCACGGTCATCATGAACGGCAGATCTGGAGATTGCTCCGATGATAGGCTCAATGAGTTCATGCAACAGACTTCCCCAATCGTGGAAGCAGTCTCCAAGTTCATCGATCTCCGTTAGATGTACCTGTAGAGTAGAAACACTAGGGGAAAACAAGTGTAATTCTGAACAAGTGTTTATGAAATATAATTGAAAACTTGAGTAAGTCAATTATCTGGATCCCTTGTATGCTTGTGTGTTGGCCATGTACTTGAGTTGGTATTGAGCATGTGGCTGCAAAAAGAGATACGATACACGAGTAGAAGTACTCAAGTGTAGATATGTTCCGAAGAACGTTAGCTTAATCATGACGAGTTGAACACCTTAGTAGCATGGCGTAAAGAAGGCTTTGTCATGAAAGAAGCTAAGAATAGTAACAAGTCGATGTAGAGTAGCGACTTGAACTAAACACATTGTACAGAGTTTACAATGTCTTAAGTACCTCGAGGCTTATTAGCCTAGTGAGAGAGTACTCGAAAGAACTTATTCATAACGAGTTGAACACCTTAGGCTGTAGCGCGTAAAGAAGAAGGCTTTGTTATGAATAAGTAAAAACGATAACAAGTCGAGTATAGAGTAGCAACTTTATTCTTGAATACATTGTCACAGTTGTTTACAATGTCTTAAGTACCTCGAGGCTATGAGCCTAGTGAGAGAATACTGCAAGGATGTTCCAAGAACAAGTAAGACCGTGGGGAGATGTGATGAACTCATCCTTGCTGACAGAACTTGTATGAGAGTTCCACCGAGACCCTACCGGAAGGGTGTTACTCTAGGCAAGCCTCTTATTGAAAAATAGAGACATGGACAAGATGTGCCACTTATTGCCCTATACGATAGGATCATCTCGGAGAGTTATCATGACTCCCTCACGAGGTCGCGAGAATGAGACTACCTAGAGAGGGTTGATGAAACCCCACGACCCAGGTACCCATACAAGGAAGGATGAAGACGCGCTCCTGCTAGAATTCCCTTATAATCCTACTAGGACTCACCATGTAATCCTACTAGGACTCCTACCTTGTAACCGACTAGGCACCCACCCCCTAGACTATATAAAGGAGGGCTGGGTACCTAGGAGGAGAAGACAATCCCTCCGGGGACAACACCAAGCGCAGGGCGCAATATACTACACCAAAGCAGACGTGGGGTAGCTACTCGGCTACAGACACAGTATAAATTTGAGTCTTGTGTCCTAGCGCATACCTTCAAGTTCCAGGTCATGGTGATCGTCCACTATCTACCCTCCGACGGGTACCCCTATGGAGGTTGCCGGATATAAAACTCCGACATTGGCACCCACCGTGGGGCGATCGTCGAGATCATCGGGCGAATTCGAAGGACCGTCGTCAAAATCAATCTACGACGTGACAACATTGTTGTTCAATTTCTGTCTATCGGTGACACAACAGACAATAGTGTCATATCCGAGGCAGTTCAAGCAAATTTTTATGCCGGCGACACGAATGCTAGTATGGAACAGATCAAGATCTCAGCAGTTGACACAAGGAGCAAAGGCCCCACAGGCGGTCGATCGTTGTTCTTGCCTCGGTTTCTGGCGGTTTAAAGATTTCTTTTTTTCGTCTCCGTCTTCTAATCGAAGTTGCAAGGCCACAAGGAAATTATTCCGTATCTCCTACCTAAGTGACCGAATCCTACACGGAAGCAGGGAAAAATTACAGTGGCAAAGTCACCACTCGCAAAAGCAAATCCATATTGCTGTACGGAGACCAAGACAAAGACAAGGATCCTTTGCTTGCATACAAGTACTTCTCCAAATCAACTTTGGTGGACTTGTGCTTTGCCACACACAAGGCTCCCACAAGACATCAAGATCTTTGCTTGGCTCACACAAGAGTTTCAACTAGAAAACTAGTCGAGACAGGCTCTCATGTCGTCAACAACTAGTCGGATCCGCCTCCGACTAGTCGACAACAACCGTCATGGATCCATCACCCATCACACTTCGACGACACTCGTCCGTGAATCAAGCTAAGTCAATTATTTCAATAATTTTTCTTTGGCTTGTTTTCCGCATCTGAGGAACCAACGTAAGACTACTTTGTACGCCTCGACTCGGCTACTTGCGCCAGAGCTACACTGCGCGCACAACACGCGCTCTTCTCTCTCCACGCGGGCAGGTCTCAATGACTACTTTACGAGCAATCACGCTCTCTCTTGTCGCCATGCCGACTACCTTCGTCTACCTCTTAATGGTCTCGCTCCAGTAGCACATGCCTCGACCCGCGCAAAGCCTCGGCTCTACTGTCATGCCTCCACGCCCCCAGCGGCTATGGCTAAACAGCTACCTTAGAGACCGAGCGCTTAACCGGCTCTACTGTCATGCCTCCACGCCCCAGCGGCTATGGCTAAACATCTACCTTAGAGACCGGGTGCTTAACCGCATCAGGCTAACAAATCGACGCCTTACGACCGAAATAAGAGAATGACACATGACATTTACATTTACATGTGTATCTTGTATCTATCACTAGTAGAATCAATTTCTACAAATATGCTACATAATGTACGCATCTTTACTTTCAGGTCAAGCTCCGGTGACGTCCCTCGAGGACGCTCCGTGTACCTTCACCAGTGCGGCTAGTTCCCAAACTCGGGGGCTACACGCCAAATCACTACTCGACGACGACTCGAGTAGTCTCTGCTAGTTCTCTAGCTCAGGGGCTCATATGGCTCGCCCAGCGACGAGCTCGGGGGCTAGACACTGCAAGAGTACTCGGATGATGACTTCCGCGAACACTGAAGACCCTTGGATTGATTCTTCAATCTTTCCAAGGCTCGGGGGCTACTAGGCCACACCCATCAGTTGTTTTTTTCAAGACGGAAGATGCAGATTCCAGATTGACCCTCAGCTTGATTCTTCAATTCAACCTCAGGCTCGGGGGCTACACTCCATATGGAGTGCGATTTTTGCAAATCGCACCTCCATATAGATCAAGATTTCAAGACAAGATGGGTATTTTTTGGAGACTTCCTGAGTTAGAACTCGGGGACGCCTGAGAACTACTCGGGGAAGATTCAAAAGTACTCAAAGATGAATAAGAGCACATTCCACTCTTTTGGAAATTCAAGTACTATTGAAGACTTCAGCTAGCAGTACTCGAGACGATCAAGAACTACTCGATGAAGCTTCAAGACTACTCGAACTCGCTGCTCAAGACTACAAAGTGCTCAGGGGCTTGTCGACCATACACCCCTAGGTACCCATACAAGGAAGGATGAAGACGTGCTCCTACTAGAATTCCCTTATAATCCTACTAGGACTCACCATGTAATCCTACTAGGACTCCTACCTTGTAACCGACTAGGCACCCACCCCCTGGACTATATAAAGGAGGGCTGGGTACCTAGGAGGAGAAGACAATCCCTCCGGGGACAACACCAAGCGCAGGGCGCAATATACTACACCAAACAGGACGTAGGGTAGCTACTCTGGCTACCTGAACCTGTATAAATCTGTGTCTTGTGTCCTAGCGCATACCTTCAAGTTCCAGGTCATGGCGATCGTCCACTATCTACCCTCCGACGGGTACCCCTATGGAGGTTGCCGGATATAAAACTCCGACACCCCCTACGGGTGCTCGCAGCTGAAAGCCACAAGATGGTACAGCCGAAACTGTCTGGAGAGGATTGTCTTGATCCCTACGAGTGGTGACAACCGTAGCTGTCTGTTGAGTGGTTGCAATCAAGCCGCCCGAGAGGGTTGATGAAGCCCCCTACGAGTTGTTTACAGTTGTAGCCGTCTGGAGAGGGTTGTTGAGACCCCCTACGGGTAGAAGCGACAAAGCTGGTCGATGTTCCAAGAGTTGTCGACTTCCTCGCCTTCAAGAGTTTGAAGACGATATGAGCCTGGACCAGTATCCTTTGCAACAAAAAAAAGGACATTCCCATGGCGAGTTGAGTTTGTGTAGCCCTGTCGTATTCTGGATGCGACGAAGGACTAAGTCACCAATGTTGAAGGAGCATTCCTTAACATTGCGGTCATGGTAGCGGCAAATCTTCTCAAGGTATCGAGCAGATTGAACTAGTGCGTTGTAGCGAGCTTCCTCGAGACTGTCGACATCTATATGTCTTGTTTCT